>CAJNDT010005853.1:117500-360000 GCA_905221615.1 Symbiodinium sp. CCMP2592
CGTTTGTTTTGTGTCGTGCTGCCATAAAAACAAAAACGAATGGCAGCAGCAGCAGCAGCAGCAGCAGCAGTAGCAGTAGCATGGAAATGGAGTCATCCCAGACGACCCGGGTTTCACTCAAGCTGGCAGCTCGAACGGCCATGAGTTAGACGAAGGCCTGCGCGGCGGCTCCGACAGGGCGCCTGCTTGGATGCGTTCTGAGATCGGAGCTCGGCTTGTGCACCAAAGCATGCGGAAATTACTCCCCGAAACTCCACTCCTCTTTCAATCGAGCGGTGCTCAAGTCAAGAATCTAGAATCTACCAGTCGCCACGTTTTATAGCAAGACTGGTTAGGGTGCAGTGCTCATCAGTGCTCACTGCCTTGAGGCTCAATACTTTTGGAACCTCCCTTCCTTCTTACAACAGGATTCGATACCTGTGGGAATCTTGCAGATGCCTTTGGGGGCAGCGCAGCAGTTCTGCTTTCCGAAGCGGAACACTTGGGGTCCTTTCTCTAAGCAGCAACCGTGTGTGTTGCTGTTGAAGAGATGCTTCCCACCGCAGCACCTGCGCGGCTCTTTGTGGTACACCTTGCCGTTGCAACATCCGGTTGTCTTGGTTTCGTAGACGGTGCCCGCACAACAGGCGTGAGTCCTTGAGTCGAAGACCTCCCCGTTGCAGCAGCCCATCATTGTTGCATCGTAGAGTATGTTGCCGCAGCGCTGACGATGGCAGGCCTTGCCATCGAAGTCAAAGATGTAGCAGGTCTCCTTCTTGTACTGGTTGGATCTCGACTGGCATTGCGACTTACTCTTCATTTTCGCATCTTCCTGCGTCCGTTGGATAACGGAGAGCCAGCCCACCTCACAGGAGCGGGTCATGGCCCAGGCCATGTGATACCCGCGCCGCTTTGCAGCACAGTAACGGCTCCAGGTCTCAGCGTAGCTCTTCGGGGGCCATTCATCGGTGCAGTCGAACTGCGTGTTCCATGGCGGCTTTGCAGGCGCAATGCACTTCAGCCCGAAGGTGAGGTACCTCAGCTATGACCTACTAGGACCTAGAATCACCCTCCCAGAAACCGCAGAGAAGTGTGCTTACTGCGGTCCAGGTGCTCCTCGCCGAGATTGAAGACATGCTTGTGATTGCAGCAGCCTTGCTTGGTGGTGTTGTAGACAGTGGTCTCATTGCAGCAATCCTCATCCTTGATGTCAAAGATGTCATTGCCACAGCAGCTCTGCGTCGTCAGGTCGTACAGCTCACTGCCACAGCATCCTTCCTTTGAGTGGTCGTAAGTCTCGGTGCCACACAGACCGGGGCCACTGGGGCCTTCCTCATCAGGAAGACTGTCGTCCTCTTCGTCACCCATATCATCCGGATCAGGCAGCAAGTCGTCCCAGCCATCATCGCCTACCCCCGGGACGCTCGCATATTTGTCAGAAGTCGCGTCCACCGTGGCCTGATTGACAACGGTCTTAGCACGCGACTGCAAAGCTTGAAGCGCACATCCTGGGGAAGCGCATTCATCGTCAACGTCATCACCCGCCGGCATCACGTCCTCAACGGCTTCAGCCTGTATCAGGACTGGCCAGCATGATGCGAAGACCAACAGCTTCACGATTGCCATGATGGAGTAGTAGATCGGCAGTTAAAAGGACGAAGCGTTCGAGAACTGATGGCAGAAAGATGAATGCACAGTGCTCTCAGTCAATGCAACATAAACTCTAAATGCAGTACATTTTGTGCAAAGGTTCACAGAACGTACGCCTGTCTCCCATCTGGACGCCGGCTCAGCCGCTAGCGGCTTGGCCAGGATCAGCACAGGAAGATGAACATCTAGAAGACAAGCTCGTGAAGCAGGCTCATGCGTCGAATGCTTCGCAGAAGCTCAAGTTCAGGGACGTGCATCTTTGAGCCGATACATATGATTATGAGCTCAGTCTTGCCCCCTGCTGTGCACTGCACTGCAAGCCGACGACAGAATGCAGCCTGCTCGGCCAAGATGGCTCCATCTCAAATTTCTGCTTCCGCACGCAAGCGCGACGGCGCGCCGTCAAGATGAAACGCTGCTCGACAGCAGAAGGCAAGCCAGAGTCCTGTCTTCCTAGAACCCTCAATACCGCTGTTTTTTACATCGACAGCTCTGGGATGGAGCCAGGCTCTGCGACCTTTTGAAACCCGGGAGAAGAGCACTCCGAGTGGAACCATCCAAAGAAGGCCATCCTCAGTAGTTACTTGCGTTGTGTAACTGTAGTAAATCATCGGGCCAAGGATTTCGGGCTTTGCTGCTAGGACGAAGATCCGACAAGAACTGCTTATAGGATCCTGTACCGACCCCCCTGACCGAAAGGGGCTCGACCGACAAGAGATCTACATTACCATGATCAGCTGTCCTCACATATCTATCGGGATGGCCACCGACGAACACGGCGCGAGAGCAAACTGAGGATCGGGGCTCGGATATGCTCCGCCTCGCGGAGAGCCGTTCACGGCTGCACGGTTCTCTAAACCCCAAATGCCCAAGCCTAGCAGCCCAACAGCATGCCTCATGCTTAAACCCATGCGCTAAACTACCTCGAGAAAAATGGGGGGGCTCTTCCACGCGATCCGGCGATCCGATCGCGATCGCCACGAGATGCAAAGCCGGAGAAAGCCGCTACGAGGTGTCGGGCCGACGTTCTTCTAAAACAGCAAATTCGTCGGCTTCATCATGGTCCTGTAAAGGGATGTGTAGAGCTAAGGGCCGCTCGGGATTTTGGTAGGGCTTTTTGTTGCTGAGGTGTAGGGTTTGGTGTTGCGGGTTCCGGGATCAGGGTTCACACCGAATCAAATCGCGGGGTCTACTCACCTGCTACCTTACTCTTCTATCTTTTCCAAATACGTCTGCTGATTTTTTCCAAATACGTCTGCTGAATTGCCAGGTCTGATCTTCCCTTGCAGGTGATGCTAGACCAGATCATTAAATCCACTTTGTCGACAAGTCCCTGTCTAAGCTCTTGTGCTACCAGTACTGCTACACTGTTGATGTCCCTCGTGCACCAATAGCAAACCCATGACCATAACATCACAATTCCTTGTGTCGCTACCCCCATCCCTCCAAGTACTACCCTCAACATGGCGAGTCCTCGGCATCAACGACGCCTTCGGCGAACATCGAGTTCGGGACCTGCATCGGCATGTGCTCGCTTTGCGGCTCAGGCTGTCACGCAAAGCGGACGGGGCTCCCCTCACATCTTCTGTTCTTGCATTGTTCAAGAACTCATATTCGTGCAGGTTTCGCAGCCCAAAACCAGCCTCCGCACACTTTACATCACACTGCACTGGACTCGTAACCATCAAGGCGCGGCAGGGCAGAGCTGCCGCTTCTCACCTATATTATAGTATGATCTCCAGACAGAGCATCACAACATCACCCGTTATGTTGGCATGTTCTTTACTTAGGGACCCCATTCTCGACTCTGCTGGCCTTCGCAATCTCTGGAGGAGTTTGATTGGTTGTCTCGTCGGTGGAACTCAGGAGGTCAGCCACTGCAAGGCCTTGGAAATGCAGAAGTGCCTGCGATGAGTTCTGCATGCAGCGTTTTGGGTCGGAGTTATCGGGCTAAGGGTTTTGCGGCTGGGGTTCTTCAGTCGCCATCAAGAGAGCCAGAGAACGCTCGTGCAGAGCCCCCGACAAATCGCACGGCCGACGCTGGCGAGATCCTGCCAACCAGCCTACCTCTCTGATCCTCTCAGTTTATCTAACAGCTGCACCTCGAGAACGCGAATACGAAACTCACCACGCCGTTCTTGCGATCATTGCTGTTAGGCAAGATCAGGATCACAGTGGCGACATTTGCCGTGTACTATCAGCATTCGCAGTTTCTTTCTGCCCTGCCTGCAGCAACAAGTGTTCACCACCGACCTCCACGTGCCGAGCCTCATGTCGGATGACAAAACACTTCCTCAACTCTCAAGTCTTGGGACGGTCCCGAAGACCGGCCAGCGTTTGGTGTCTGTAGCCTCCGGCCCTGCATCTTCCGAGAATCCGGCACACAATGAAGATTCGATGGTCAAACCTTCCAGAGTCCGCATTCGATGTGCTGAGATGAGGTTCACATGCATTCACTCGTCCGAAAGTTGTGGGCTTGGGATCGCACTGTACTTGTATCCCTGGCTGGCAGCCGCCACGCGGCCAACACCAGCCTGGCTGCGGAGCTGCACGAAGTCAGACGTCAAACAAGAGAGGCTGCTCTCTTGCCCTCAAGCAGGCTCAGGTGGACATCTTGCGCACGGATCTCCGAGCGGCTAGTTCCAGCGGCATCCAGGAGATGCGTCCTGGAGTTCACAGACAGAAGGCACAGTTGCGCTCAACAAAACAAATGCAGGCCTCGCGGCCATCAGCGACACAAGGCGGTCTCCATCGGTGGCATTTGCGATGGCAAAGATTCCCCGCCGCCTCAAACAAGAGCTTGGCATGGGAGCAGAATGAATCCTAAACCCTACCAGTACGGACCCTAAAGGCTCTTTGGCTCTCAACCCTGAACCCCTAAAGACCCTAAACCCCAAACCCTGAACCGCTGTAAACCCTAAACCCTCCTAAACTGGCCCTCAACCCTACAAACTCTGAGGCCGCTGTAAGGACGCAAGGCCTGGAGTGGCTGTGGATGTCGATGAAAGCGAGCAGCTCCCCCTCCTGAGCCTCGGCCTGGGCGTCACAGGCAGGAACGGAGATGCATAGATAGATAAATAAATAGATAGATAGATAGAGAGAGATAGAGAGAGAGAGAGAGTAGATGGATGATAAATAGATAGGATAAGATAACATAAGATGAGATAGTCACACCAGCCATGACATTAATAGCCTTCTTTCCTTCTGCTTATCTTTCCCTTTGTGACTGCATCTACTTTATGTTTCTTGTCTCTCTGACCTTACGTTGCTTCTGCCTTTCTCTCTTTATGAGTGTATTATTTTCCTTATTTATGTGTTTGGTCTTTCTTGTTACGCCGTTGCTTCTCTAGCTCGTTGCTTCTTTGTCGCTCGATTTCGTTATTCTCTTGTGTTTGCTGTCTTTGTTCTGTCGTTCTTTCTTTCTTGCTTTTTGGTTATTTCTTCTTTCTGCGCAGGCCCACCACGCCAGAATGCCCTCCGACGTGAATGCACAGTTTTCTGGAACACATTTTTGACTGCATGGCCTGGAGTGCGCTCTTGAGCCCCTTCGTCTCGGGGGCGCTGTCGTCATGGTGATGCCTCGCGACAAACTCTCAGGAAATCTGAGGCGAGTGCGAAGTTGGGGGTTGAAGGTCTTCAAAAGGCCGGTAGTTGGAGGCTGTTGTGAGGGGAATGATCCCGAAGAGGGGTCGCAGAACCAATGTCGGTTTGAGATCAACGTGAAACGCTTTACCAGAGTAGACCCTGTGCGCTGGTAGTTTGGGTAACAGTGTCCACGAGACAAACGACTCGCGGTGACGCGAAGCACACTGATTGCAAGAGCAAACATCAGAATAACAACATCACTCTCTGCAGAAACTCGTCTACCCCTCCCTAGGGGCGGCATCGCACTACTTCCCCGCTCCGCACATCGTCCTTTACGGCTTTCGCCTTTCGTCGCCACACTGAACGATCTCTCTCGCCTTGCTCCTTACTGCGCGTGGCCGGCATGTACAGAGCCTTGATGAGCCTTGCGTACTATAGTTCAGCTACCCTGCAGCCCTACAGTATGTCATGGCTGACGCGCGGCAGCACCACCAGGCCAGTCGTCGCGCTAGTTTGAGAAACAGGAGCGAGGGCTGAAGCCTGTTGAGGTCCACCGCGTCCAAATTCGTCCTCGTGCGCCCCGCCATAACCCCATCAGGGTTCAGCCTCGAATCGTGCAGGCATCGCCATCCTAGCCCAATTACCACCACAGGTCTGTCGGCTAGTATGCAGATGTTGTGAGCCGGCGGCATTGGCACAAGGAGCCATGCAAGTTGATCGAGGCAGCTTTGTGCCTGGCACGGCTGAGGCCCGCCTACAAACTACTGCGAACACAAATCCTGCCCGGTTCTTCCGGAATTACTCATTGCACTCCTTTCTGTCGGCTTGGTTCGTGCGGTTAGCTTCGCAAGTGTTCTCACGCCACTCCTTCGGCATGCGACTTTTCTAAAACCACACTGCTGCAGAACTCTGACGCACGAAAGACACATGAGCCGGTACATACAGAATGTCGCAGCTTCCAGTGCATTCCGAGAAGAGCACCTAAGAGCAAAAGCAGCAATTCCTGCAGCAGGGGGGAGCAGGAGCAGCTGGGTGAGTTGAAGTGGAACCTTCTCTAAACACTAGAAGTCACTAGAAGTGCGTTCCCTGCTGTCTCCGTATTTCCTCGAGAAATTCAAGCCATGCACCTCAGGGTCGCCCATCAGGAATTCCATCACCTGAGACTCGGAGGCCCAAAAGCAGTCGAACCTTCTTCGAGCAGGTTCAGAAGCTCCAAAGGCCTGAAAATACCAAGACTTGCTCTGCTACGCCTTCAACAACCCACATCAAAAGAACCCACATAACATAATGTGCTGTCTGGCTGTCTGGCTCTGTGCCAAGGCCGCTGCACCCCGCATCACCCAGGAGGCGTGCGTCTCGCCAGGGTGGGCTCTGGCCTTGGATTTCGGCTCACTGGAGCAACCATACAGTGATGGTCGGGGTGTTCTAGGATTGGTCGAGCTCATCAGAGGTTGTAGCAGATGAGCAACACACCCGTACTGGTTCCAGTGTGACCACTCAGGTTTGCGTGGTGACACTTCTCTGACTGAAGGCGCTTTGAAACCGGCAAGCATTGCGATGAGGGCTATGATGCTCATTGAAGCAGTCAGTTTCGAATCCTTCTGTCTGCCATGCATGTAGCAATAGTTACACGACGTGTCCAATACAAAAACAAGACTTCAACGTCGAACTGGGTCGAAGCATCTCCTGAGCTCCGCTGCCACGATGCAGGCCCTGTGTTGGGCAGACTGGTTGCCCAGGCGCAGGGCCAGGACCTCGAGAGTCGGACGGCTCGGGTTCCTGTGCTTCTGCCTTCAGAGCTAGGGATTTGCACAGTTGACTCTCTCAGCTTGTTTCGTTCGCGCCGGAGCTGACGCGACGACACAGGGACTCATGGCAGAGGAAATGGGGCTCAACTGAAGGATTAGTAAGCCCCAAACCCTAAACCCCTGCAAGCCCTACCCCAAACCCTGTTATCTTCAGGACCGTTTTCTGGTGAACTCCGCCTCCTTGCCCGCCGCAGTGAGCGCCAGCGCCTCTGTCTCGACCGGCCAGCGGGCAAGATCTGCGAGCCTGATTTGGACCAAGGATAGAGCCTTCAGAACCCTTGAAGGAGCCATTGCTGTTCGGGAAAGCCTCAGGGGTTTGCGGGTTTCGGAGAACGCCAGTGCTCGGGTCTTGAGTCTTGAGGGTTTTGGGGTGTTTGGCTGCACAGTTGGGCGTTTGAAAACTCCGAGGGCTCGAGGTCGCTTTGGCCAACTTAGGTGATGACGCGCTGGCTAGTTGCTCCCATCATCTTCCGTCTTCGTAGACATCCCCGGTACGCATCTGCAGGACTTAGAGAAAAAGCCCTCGAGCTTCAAGGGCCAGCTTCTCCAGCTTCAAGGATCTCTGCAACCACGACAGGGCCGTGGAGAACCTCGATGCTATATTCCCCCGCATCACCATCATTGTCTCGAAGCGCATTATGTGACTTTTTCGTCCTGATATTCACGCGGAAGCTTCATCTTCCAGTCTTTCAGTGCTTCTATTTACTGTCCTCTTCTCAACTTCTCCTGTAGCAACAGCTTGAGGCCAAGACAGGTCGGTGTAGGAGTAGGGAACGGAGTAGGCCAGGAAACACTCGTCCTGCGCCCACTTTGCCAAAGTCGGGCTGCTGTTCTTTCGAGCTGCTCTGAAGGTGTCCGCATCTGCAACTCTCCATTTTCACTTGGCAAGGCTTCGGCTTGCTGAAGTTCGCCAGCTTCCAACGCTGTTTGGCGAATTACGCAAAACGGTGCCGCAAAGGACAAGCCGCTGTCAGGCTGTATCCGAGCACGTCAGATGATGAGGCCGCGGTGCATGAATCTGCTCGTGAAGCATCTTTGTGGAACCTCTGAACCACACCGGTCGAACGAGATGTACACAATCGGAAGCACGACACTTGGCTCGGTGAATCTGCAAAAGTGTGTGTGTGTGTGTGTGTGTGTGTGTCTGCATGTATGTATGTACGTACGTATGTATGCATGCATATATGCACGCTGTGTGCATGCCTCCATGTACATGTACGTGTTGGTTCCGCAGTGTGCATGCATGCATATACATGCATGCATACTTGCAAATATGCACAGATGCACGCATCCACGTGCTTCCAGACATACATACGTTACATCCATCCATCCATCCATCCATCCATCCATCCATCCGTTCGTCCGTGCGTCCGTCCATACATACATATATACATACGCACACACATGCATGCAAAGATTGCAGAGAGCAGAAAAATACTGTGACGAACAATTGGACAACCAATAGTCAATGGCCCGGTAAGTGCAAAGCACCGTGTCTCAACAGTGCAGATATGCTTGCAAAGCTATTGAATGCGTGTATCCGCGTAACATGCCCAGCTTGATGCGCCACTGGTCAACCACTCTACTCACACAGAACATGCTCAACAACGGACGGACGATGACCTTGAAACACCTGTGCCGCAGCTTCACCAACAGAGAGAACGATTCGATGCAAATTAGCAGCCACAGGCTTTCCTGAGCCGCGAATTTAAAACAGCGTGGCGAGGCAACTGCCATGCGGGAAGAGCTTTTCCACTTACAAACACCTGCGTTGTGGCTCTAGTTCTAGTGCATCTGCCCCTTGGAACGACCAGACCGATGGCTGGTCTATTGCAAACCCTCACGAATCCTTCTTGCTGTCCTTCTTTTCCGGCCTTGGCAAGACGCCGTAAAATCGCTCCCTGATATCGACGCGTCCAGGGCCCGGGCTCCTCATCTTCGTCGTCCGATCGGATATCCTCAACGCCATGTCCTCGGAGGAGCCTGATGGCGACCTGCTTTCCGCCAGGAGAGTCTGCTCCTCTGTGGGTTGATAGATGTTCGTAGACGGTTTCGGGGCCCGGGATCACATGCCTTCAGGATCAGGCCAAACCAGTAGACCTGTAAGACCTCGGCGGCACTCGCTCTGATTCATATACGCAAGCCTGCAAATCCACAAGGAGGCCTGAAGGCTTGCCAAGGTGCCATGAGGAGGTACAGCAAGACGACGCACACGGTAGCGGCGAAGGAGTGTTTGAAATACGCGGCGGACTCAATATGAGCCGACCTCCAGGAGACACAAGGACGGTCGGGGCTCTAAAGCTTGTGCTTAAGTGTAGTGTAGTCAGTGCGTGGTTCCTTCTGATGCGCACTGCTGCGTCCTGCACGGCCCACTCTCGGTCATATCTTTCTTGGCTAGAGCCATGTTGTAGTCTTGTCTTCGCTCTGGGTCCAAGTATTCGAAGACTCACGAAAGTAATCAAACACACTATGCTCACCATTGATCACCATTGCAACTCAGAGCGCGGCCAGCATA
Source organism: Symbiodinium sp. CCMP2592 (assembly GCA_905221615.1). Taxonomy (NCBI): domain Eukaryota; class Dinophyceae; order Suessiales; family Symbiodiniaceae; genus Symbiodinium; species Symbiodinium sp. CCMP2592. The sequence continues at coordinate 127,038 of CAJNDT010005853.1, forward strand.
CGTACCTCAGGAACAGGCAAGGACATGTTCAACTTGAACACCGAGGCACAAGCGGCACAAGCGGCTAAGAGCCAAAACGTGGACTGCCAAGCGGCCCGAACATGATGAGGCGCGTCACTGCAAACCTCAGGCTGAATTTGCTCGTGCCACGTGCTTCGTAGTTCCGCTTCCTCGTGGTTCATGCTGTTCGTAACTGCTGAAAATCGTAGTGGAGAGATGTGGAGAGTCTGTTGATGGTGACGTTCTGGAGGCTTCTGCTTCCGCCTGATGGCAACCCTTAATCTTCACTGCCGGAGCACAGGACCGCAAAGAACTCGAAGAGTCTGTCAGCCACGAACTGCCACATGTTCATCTTCAACTGCTCGGCTGTGTACTTGCACAGCTTCCTAGCGAGGGTCAGGGTTTGCGGTTAAGGCTACGTTGCTTTTTGAGCACCTGTTTCCGCCCGTACAAGTAAGCCCGGTCGACATGTTTGGGGTTTAGAGTTGGAAACTTGGGACAGTCAAGCTTCGCAAGATGAAGCGGCACGTCAGCTGGGTCCAGCAAAACCATGACCTCAGATTGAACCGTCGCGGCATCTCGCTGCAGAAGTCCAGCTTCCTCCGCTGAGTCGTGCGACAAGGGGCCACTACACCAACGCGGTTGTAGCCGCCGAGGTAAGACACATACACCACCTCGCGTGTCAAGGACAAACTCAAGAGGCTTGGCAGAACGTCCTTTTAGGCAAGCCACACCGATGGTGACGACGTGGTGCACCTGGTCATGGACGACTGGACGACCAAAAACTGAAGCTGAGCGCTGTGTTACCAGGTTCTGCCAAGACTCCATCATCTCGAGGAAATCTTTTCTCTTGGGTTCCAGCAGCACCGTCACAGCGGCCTGAGAACTCAGCTGCACAGCAGAGAGAAGCAGCGGCCCCATTGGCGGCCTGGCCTGAATGTAGCGCGCCCCATAGAGGATGTAGAAGCAGCGCAGGTCGGACCGCATCACCAAATGCTCGCCTGTGGTCTATGTAGTCTATAGTGAGGGCTTCTGATTTTGCTGGAGGGGGTCTGTTCTTCCTTCAGCTTGCATCTGACGGCGTCTGTTGCCCTGTCTTGCTTTGCGTTCGCTTCATCGTACGTGCTGCATTACAAGATGCTTCTGGTTCTGCCCGCCGGATGTGCTTGACGAAGCCCTCAAACATTTTAGGTTCGACGACGGTTGGTTGACGAATCCAGAAGGTACTGCTCCCCACCCTTCTGCTCCACCTGGGAACGGAAGTGGCTGCAACGTTTGATGCGTTTGATGTTGCACCATCACTGTTGCAGCTTCTCTTTCCTCCATGTCATCTCTGACCCCAACTTCAAGGCGACAAAAGTAAAGCAGCAACTGCAGGTGCCAGTGCCAGCAAGCCGAGGGGCCGCTGTCAAAGCCTCGCCACCAGTTCGCCGACGGCCAAGACCAAGGCTGAGCCGGAACCTGAAGGCACTGAAGGCACTGAAGGCGAAGGCCGGTTCATCCCTGCAAGGAACACTCTCAGCTCTCAAAGCTAGCGCTAAGTCTAAGGGCCCGGCGATGGAGATGCCGATCAGAGAGAAGGTCCCGTAGATGAGGGCCTGGCCGTCACTGCGGCAGCAACAGGCTGTGAGCTCGAAGACTTTCGCGACTCGCCCGCGATAAACCAAGTGCTGGTTCCAAACCCTTGATCTCGAAAACAACACAACGAAAACAGCTCATGGTAGGACAATTTTCAAATCAAAAACACGCGTCTGCTTTTAATTAAAAACACTGGCCCACCCTCCCACCCAATGCCAGTGATGAAAAGATCGAAGCTACTGTAGGTGGCATTCAATGCCAATGATTGTCACGGAAAGGTGTTCGAAACACATTGGGTTGAATCTTGAAAGCAACACGGGCTGACATGCCATGCTTGAACACATGCTTGAGAATGGGTGCAACAGACGCGTGTTCTTAATTAAAAACAGACGCGAGCTTCCACAAGGTGTTTTCAATCAAAAACAGACGCGAGCTTCCACGAGGAACTTGTCCTTGTTTACGCTGCAGTTTAGGCCCCAGGTAGCTAGTTGAACAAGTCCGCTAGGGACGAAACCGGTACGTGCGCGCTGCCTGATAAAATCTGACTGCAGTGACCTCTTGAGCTTGACTGCTCATCTCATTGAAGTAGCTTGTTCATGACCTGCAAGCCGAAACAAAACACATAAAAGAACCGTGATCGCGGCACCTCCAGGACCGACTGCGAGAACTTCACCAACCTCCATGGCCAGCTCAAGAACAACCCAAGGCTTTCAGGGATTCAAGCTTGACATGTTCACCCCAAAAGCACTCAATTCCAGTAGTCTGCAAAGATGAGAGCCCTGGAAGCGGGATCCCCTTCGTTCAGACCTCTTGCATTAAGGCTGCTGATTGATGAGATGAGGCGGAGAATTCTGGTGCTGCCCAAGGCACACGTCCCCACGAACGCCCACCACCAGGCGAGCCAGCGGCTCGACCAGGACTATCCGCACAGACCAGTTCATGATGAAGATGGCCAACACGAAGAAAACCTGAGATGAGCGGAGACTTGACCGTGAAAATGGTCAGCTGGGTCCTAGATGTATCCCCCGTGTGTCAGGCACTCGCTCCAAGGCATGAGGATGAGAAGCTGTGGCAAATGGTGTAAGTGCAGGTTGAACGGAGCTCCGAAAACTGAGAGATTGCGGGTCCAAGGTGCTAGGACCTGCACATCTCTTGGAAGTTCCGGAGGTCCCTGCCCATGACTTCGTAGAGTACGTGCCATTCACAAGGGAAGCACCGGCGAATCCTTTCCGAAATGTTGCGCCGTCGGCCTGTGGCAGCGCGCTCCGAGATTCAGCCGCGCCAAAGATTGAAGTTCGAAGTCCTGCGGCCCGGTGTGAAGCCAACTCGTTGCCCTGCCCTGTCTGAAATCCGACACGGGCAATCTAAACTGGGATCCCTGAGTTGATTTTAGCGGTACCGGCATGCCGCAATGCAATGAACGAGAGCTTGTCCTGCCAAGAGGACAGTCACCTCTTTTCTCGTTGCCTCCTGTGCGACACAAAGAATAGTTTCAGGGACTCCAAAGCAGCTGAACGAAAGCCTACCCTGCCTGCTGAAGGAGCTGGTAGCATAAGCCCAACAGCACAAGGAGAACAACGAGCAAGCCCCATGGAACTCCATGTTCAGCAGAGGTCTTTCCTTCGGCAAAGGATGTGTGCTTCAGGAACTCGTGGGATCTACAGGCACTCAGCCTGCTTAACAAGCATGAAAGAAGCTTTGGGGGAGCAGTTTCAAAGACTGTCTGAGCAAGTGACGAAGAATGCTGAAGCACGTGCGAGGAACTTGTAACATCAAATCGCACCCAGCCTCGTTTGCCACCAGCATGTACTTCAGCCATGGCGTGCAATGAAGGCAAGAAATGAAAAACCAAGGTGTCTCACTTTCGAGTGCTTTGCAGAATGCTCCATGGGTTGATCCATGGGTTACAACATGCCGGAAACTTTCCGGAAAGCTTGTTGCACTGCTTGTAGTTGAGGACACCTGTTACCAGCCACAACGCTCGGAATCGATGGACGGTCGAAGCAAGCACTGGCCAGAAGGGTTGACTGGGTACTTGGCGCGGTCATGGCCATGGCTTATGCAGCAGAAGCACGAGTTGAAGTTGCGAAATTGGCAGTCCGACGTATGAGGCCGGTGCTCCACAGTTCTAGTGCCGTTGCTTGCGACGGTAGCAATATGGATCCGGATGCTAATTGAAAAATGATAACCCAGCAGCAGTAGTAGGCACCCACCCGCTCCCTTAAGTGCACATCCATTTACTGGGTCTTTACGGTACTCTTGTAATGTTCTACCACATCTCGCCGCCTCAACATCCACTTGTCGATTTTGCAAACACGAGCTTTGGATTTCGGAAGGCTTGGGGGGTGGGGAAAAGCGGGTGGGGTGGGGGATTAGCAGCAGTGGCAGTAGCAGTAGCAGCAGGGTAGCAGCAATAGTATGCAGCAGTAGTTGTTGTGGTAGTAGGGAGGAGGAGCTGCCACTGCCACTGCATCTGCTACTGCTACTGACTGCTACCGCTACTAGTCTTCGTACTACTGCTGCTACTACAACTCCGAGTGCTACTGCTGCTGCTGCTGCTACTGCTACTCCTACTACTACTCCTCCTCCTACTGCTGACCAAGGGTTGTAGCTGTACTGGTAGTCTGGTCGGGCCAACGGTAGCAGAAGCGGAAGAAGCCGTGGCAAGAGCAGGAGCTGCAGCATCGGAACAAGTGTCAAAACGCCCGAGCATCCTAGTAGTCGTGGGCGAGCATGAGTAGTAGTTAACACTGTGTTAACGATGCCAACGCAAGCACCAACAGCAATATCAGGACCTCCTCGAAGGGGAAGACCACGTCGAAGGAAACACAATAGTGCTTCCTAGCTCCAGCGCCGAAACCTTGATCGAGGCTTAGAGAGTGTGGTCTGCCCACTTGCTTGATGTTTCTGTTCATGATGAGCTGGAGGGGTCTTTTGTCAACACTTCCACCTTCCTCTGAAATGTGCTCTTTCACGGCTCCGGCCGACTGCAAAACGGGCGCAAAATCCTCATTCCTTCCGTAAGACCACACGGAGAAGTTCATGCAGCTAGGAGGCCACAGGGGTAGTAGGCCACGTCGGTTCCTGCCAAGGCGGTTGCTCTTCGAACTCCGCTCTCCCACCAGAGATAGCCTTCCCGGGACCAACCGACGCCACAGTCTTCCATCCTCCTCGCGGACAGGAAGAATCGAAGACAGCGAATGCTACTTGCATACCTTTTCTGGAGTGGCTCCGGCGAGAGAAGAGAACAGGCTGGCAGCCATCGTCCTTGGAGGACAAGCCAATTTGGAAGGAGAGTGGGCAACAGCACACTCTCGGTTCCCGACAAAGAGACTTCCGGGCTTTACCAAATTCGTGAGGTGGAAGGTATATGGCCTGAGAAGCTTCCAGCTCATGCGATCTTGACATCATCTTGGATCCGTGTGGCGAAGCTCGGGGCCCGACATGCCAACGCGCATATTTCTTACCCGGAAGCAGAACCTTACTTCCACAGAACATCAAAAGCGGCTGTTGCGCGAGAGCGGTGCAGCCGCGCGGCCACTGTACGTAGCCGCCCCCAGCATCAGAGAGTAGCTGCACCTCAACATCACAAAGTGATGAGGCCTGCGCCATCATCCAAGCTGCTTACGTCTGAAGGTGCACAGAACGAGTGACGCAATGAAAATGTACTCCAGCTCCGGCGCGCCTCTAGAGCTTTCCCGCCACAATCCTATTAACGAGTTGTTCCGAAAACCGACTTTCCCATCCCATAAACTCCGTAACTCCTCAACTCTGCACTTTGCAGAGGCCCGAGGCCCCAGACTGCCACTGGACATACATTCACCGTCTGAAATCAAAGCAGCCTCACCTCGTACTCCCTGGCCGTCATGCGCGTGACTGGGCCGAGGCCTGCCAAGCACCCCCACTGATGATGATGATGATCCTGGTCGCGACGAAGACGAGGATGAGGACGGAGGAGATGATGATGATGATGCTGCTGGTCAGGGAGAAGCGGAGGAAGAGAAGGACGACGAGGAGAAGAGGCGGGAGAGAAGAGGATGATAAAGGGGTGACGAGTGGTGAAGACGATGAGGACGACTCCGATTTCGATAATGATGAAATCAGAATGTGTCCGCGGTCATGATACTCGTCACGATGAAGGATACAGCGCCGCGCCGGGGCCCGGGGCCCCAACTTCCACACTCGAAGTCGGCATCGAAAAACAAGGCCGGTGCCTCCTGAGCTTCTTTGCGCTCTCTTGTCGCACCGGAAGGAGCGCCAGAGCTCAGAGGTGCTCTGTCGTCTTTCTTTGCCAGTCATCTTGGTAATCATTGCTCAAGTCTTGCTCTGCTGCTATCTTTGCATTCTCTCTCTTTCCTCTCCGCTCCCAGGCGTCGTGCCCGGGGACTCCCTAAGAGTTGAGGGCTCCTGAGCATGCTGGGTCCGCTACTTGTAGGTGATGCCGGAGCCCTGAAAGCCTCAAAACCATTCAAAAAAACAAGCACGAAGCATCACTGAAGAGCCCGAAGTACTGTATGCAGGCTGAGAAACTCCCCCGAACCCTGTACTACCTTCCATCCCCGCATTGCCCTGAGCCAAGGCAGAGCAATGCGAATCGGCGAATGCGCGGCGGGTCCTCGACGCTGAGCACCAAGGAGCGGATTGGAGCTGCGGAGCGAATCTGAGCACAGCACAGGGCTAAGCCTAAGCCCCCCGTCGTAACACCCGCGGGGCGGGGGCGGCGCTTACCCCCAAAGAAGCGCCCGCCCGCGGCTGACCCTCAGCTTAGCTCTCGGAGGCGGCCTTCCATATCTCCAGGCGTCGGCGCAGCGCAGCAGCACCTCTGGGGAATTTGGGTGATGCTAGGTACAGGCAGGCATGAATGCAGCCGCAGGCAGGGAGGTAGCGCAAGTGTTGCCATGTCTCTTCGTGCTGCTGTTGCTGCTGTCGACTCGCGATGGTATACGGGTACTGGTCGCGACTGCGCTGGAGATCGCCAAGCCGACTGGAAGCACCTCATCCGTTTTCGCTTCGACATCGGGCTCATGAGTCGAATCACTTTTGGAGCGACGTCTGATCAGCCCAGTTCAAGCGAGACAGGCGCTGCCGTGCCTCGCGCCTGATGGTTGCGTGGGTGAAGCTTCGCATCTTTGCCAACTCTTGGTTCTGGTCGTGGACGCTAGCTCCGGCACGCTTCGCTACTTGGGGGCTCTCTTTGGGCTTCCGGAAAGCTTCCAGGCAGGACCAACAAGAAATGTCCTGCCTGGGCACGGGCGCAATCTCCGTCACCTCAGGTTCAACCCGTTCCTGGAGTACCAGCTCGGACAAGCTTGGTAAGCCTTCCAAGATCTTCCGCTCATCTGAGAAGACTCTGGAATTCCGCATGGTCAGGGTGAGCTCCGCTTCCTCTACGACGCAGGTGTTCTGTTTCAGTGCGATGGAGGCCTCAGCCAGATTTTTCCGGGTCTCTTGCAAGATCTCCCGGGCCGAGATGTCCTCCTTGCTCAAGAGCACTCGCAGAAGACCATCCTAGGAAGCGTCAGGAAGGGGAAATAGTATAACAAAAAGCATGCAAATACCCTGAACTGAACTTTTCAGCACCAGCCGTGAGTACCTCTGTTTGGGCTTCATGCATGCGGTCGCTGCGCCGATCCAGCAAAGCCAAGGTCATCGCCAAAAGCCCGGCCATGTGGCTCCCCTCCAAGAGCTGAATGCATTGAACGAGGACTGAGAAGGGCAGCCAGAGACCGAAAAGCCCGAGCCAGGCTTGCGCGAGGTACAAGTTCAGGTCGATCTTCAAGGCCATGAGGTGCTGAAACCAAGGTCTCCCTTTTGCAAGCTCCTGCCCAAGCACTAAAGTTCACTAAAAACTCTATAGAGCGCTCTCACGTACCGTAAGGCTCTCGAAGCTCTACGCTCTTCAGCGAGTCTCTACCTCTTTCTTGCTCCCCTCCTGGAAGCATGCGCAGCCACTCCTCAGGAGTGGGAAGCTGCTCGATCCGAGCCACAAGCCCCGGAGGGCCGTGGTGAAGCCGTGGAAGCGCCAGTAGGCCTCCCCCTGGGATTCGGAGGCAGCCACGAAGATGGCGGCACTGAGGTGCATACCTTCTTTCACAGCACACCCTGCAAATGGCAAACCGAAACTCGAGTTTTAGGCTTGTCGTGCCTTGGCAGTAGCCCAACTCCGGGTCGTGAGCCGCTTGGCGGATGAGGAGGGCTCGGATCCTCTCTATGCGCTTCCTTTGTACCGGCGGGTCGCCGTCGTCGAATTCGGGAAGGTCCAGGAGCACCTGCTTCTGGTGTTCCAGGTCAGACATGGCCCGGAGGATCCTGAGCTTTCGATTGGCAGCTTGGAGCTTTTGGGCCACGCTGGAGCGACCGCTGGGAGACGAAGGCGACGCTGCCTCGGCCTCCTCGGCCTCCTCGGCCTCCGGCACCTTCTCCGGCTCGGGGTTCTCTTCGAGATCTTCAATGCCCACATCAGGCACTTCCGCCATGTGAGAGCCGCTCCACCAGCTTTCGTACTTGAACAAGTCGATGCTCGAAGTGCCCTTGATCGACTTCTCCAGCTCACAAAGCTTGTCCATAAAGCCAAGATTGGGTGTTACTACCGGTCTCTTCTTGTGAGCCAGCAAGAAAGCATCCTTCAAAGTGAAGCCCAGTTGGCTGACGAGGTATGCTATCACAGTGGAGGCACTTCTTGAAACCCCAGCACGACAATGCACAAAAACCGGCAGGCCCTTGGAGTGATGTTCATGAATGAACTGCATCGCCTCTGGCCAGAAGTACTCGATGGGCTCAATGGAGACATCTTCCACGTCCACACGGAAGTAATGAATCTGCTTGTTGAAGTCGTAGCTGGGGAATTCTGTCTCGCGGACACAGCAGACCACGGCCCGAATCCCCTGCTCCACAAGGTTTTCGGTCTCGTGCGCCGCAGTTATACCACCGAGATATAAGTTCTCGACTATCTCGTCGACATTGTCCAGCGTGATCGCATGGATGGGCGCCATTCAAGATCTTGGAACATGGAACTACTTTATACTTCGAACCCTTCGTTGAAAGATCAGTTGGAACTGCAACGGGGTGCTGCCTGGTCGTGGCTGTTAAGCTGTAGTTCCGATTGCTTTCTGCTAGTGGTGGTGGTTGTTAAGATGCAGCGGGAACAGCAAGCCAAGCAGCCGTGAGAGTATTAAACAATAAAAAACATGCAGTCGCCATCGTCAAAGGGAAGGAGGCTTGCTCGGGGCCTGGGACGTGCATTTGTTGGCCTTCCTTTCTTGAAAAGTATGCGGTATGGACACCTTTTCCCCTGCTCGCAAGCCCTCGACCCCCAACCTGAAATGCTTATGCACATGCACTCTGCCAGGCTGAGACCACGGCAGGTAAGTGCCCCATATGTGGGCTGGGGAAGCTGTACGGTCTGCAACTCCGCCTAGGGGCGCAAGGCCACGAGGCATCCTGCGCATCCTAGCAAGAGTGATACTACTAGACTCAGGTGAAGCTACAGCAACAATATGTGCCCACGGGTGATGACGGTGATGATGACCATCATCATAATCATCATCACCATCATGATCGTGGGGCAGCAATAACTTGAGGAGGAGCAGCTGGATGGATCTGAGTCAGGGCAACCAAGAATATCACATTCGGCGAGGACGATGCTGCTCACACCATGGCAGGTGTGACGGCCAGAAACAACAAACACCACGACGCAACCCGCTTTCAGAGGATTCAATCGCGCACACACGCTCTAACTCTGAACCGCCCGCCCTCCAGCCCCCAGGCCTGCGACCCCTTCAACGCTCTGGGCACCTCGCATTCCAGACCTCCTCGGCACTGGGGAGCTCTGGCGCCTCGCACAGTCGTTAAAGGAACCCGAACAGAGACCATCTTCGTTTAACTCAGGGGGTTGTTGCTCAGGCTGTGGTCCTACCGGTCCCAGGCCGCTTTTTCCTTGCCGCCTTCTGGTGAGACCGTGCTCCGGGGGCATAATCCTTCTGCTGCCAGCAAGAGGTGTCGCACCAGACGCGCAGAACATGGTCAGTCTCCAGGGCGTTTGGCTTGTGCACACTGCTGATGTGGGTGCTCTGGAAATCAGATGCTGCGGCTCTGGTCTTTGCAAATTACCGTGTCTCACATGTTTCCGTTACGAAACTCCGAAACGACGTTTGCACGATGCAATCGATATGAATATGGAGCGTCTACGAAAGAAGTGCAGCTTTGACACCGGAGTGCGACCTTGCTACCTGCAGGGTAGCACACATCTCCGAACACCGCATCGCAAATTGAATCACCGCACTGCCGAATGCACCCCCTGACAGCCCCATCCCCGTCCAAACAGTGCGATCATGCTGAGGCGCGAACCTTCAAACGAAAGTTGTGCGGGGTCGTGGACGGGCCTCATGCATTGCACCGTAGGGTCTCGGAGTCGGCTGCAGCGCTGTCGCATAAAACGCAGCCCGGGCATTTTGTCCCAGCACATCTGCAAGCTGCTAACAGCTGTCTACCTAACCCGTGGGCCGCCGGAAGACGTCGAGAAGACGCCAACCAGATCCGACCTCAAGGCATGGCTGGGGCACCCTCTGAGGCTGCCATTACTGCTATTACGTACTGCTGCAAAGAGAAGTAATGCAGCTGCACTCTGCGCTGAGAGCGTGCCTTGTCTCGGCAGTGGTCTCGGAACCGAAGTTCATGCTCCCTGCTTCCCTAACTCCGATCTCTGCCCCAGGCAGAGGCCACTGCTTCCCACGGCTTCCCACGGCTCCGCCTGCAGAACCAGGCCCCAATCACGAGAACAGAATGTGCATGATCTTCTGCGAGGTAAGGTAGCAGGCTAGCAAGATTGTGCTGGAACAGAGCTTGCATCGTCAGGCAAGGTACGGGCCTTATGAAGAGCGTGACAGGTGCAGTATGCAGCGAGGTGTCCGGCTTTGCACGGGGGAAACCGAGCTCGACAACTGGTACTAGTTCCACAGTGAGTCAGTTGGTGAGTCAGCCGGCTAGCGGCTAGCGAGTGCGAGTGAGCGAGGGACTTGAGGAAGTGCGTGTTGAGATGTGGTGAGTTGCCAGCAAGCCAGCCATCCAGTTAGTCACGGTGCCCCAGAACGATAAGTTTCGAGAAGGTCTTGCAGAAAGCCATGTGGTTCTTCTACCCGATCCAGCTCACAGACGTTTGCGGCGGACGGCGATCGAACTGGAGCTCGCCAGACTTTAATGTAACATTGCACAATGAGGCAGGCGCACACATGTCCAGAGAGGCCATCAGACTTCGGGCCCTCTGACAGCTGCGGACTCCTCGGCTCTCAATCGCTCCATCAATCGCCTGGCATCATTCCAAACAGGCTCAAGGGATGGGGAGCCCATGATGCACCGACAGTCATCCATGTAAATGTATGAAGTGGTTCCTTCGACCTCCCAGCCATCCGGCAAAGTGACCTGTGAAAGGATCTCCTCGGGCTTCGTGCCCTCCCAACTGAGGAGATGCAGCGGGTCCGATTTGCTGGGACCATTCAGGAGCCTTGGCACATCCTCCCAGCCGGAGGAGACCTTGGTCGACAACTTTCGGTATATGGGAAAATCCCAACAAAACTCCCGTAGCGCGACCACGTAGTCGAAGTCAGTACTTAGGTAAGCCAGGCTCGCCTTCACGTCGCCGTCCATGCCCGGTAGGTCAAACTCACCGCTCATATGGAGAATCGCCAGCGGGATCTTCGACCCTGGACGTTGAAAACGGAACCTCCTCCAGCGACGGTGCCCCGATATCTGCTCGCAGGCTTCGGACACCTTCCAGCCCGCAAGGCCCAGAGCAACGAGAGCCGGCGACTCCTCTCCTACGGTCTCCAACACACCCGAAAAAAGCTCTGGTAGCTGCTGGGACATAGCATTGGGAAAGCCAAGTCTCCGCCTGGTCAGCTCCAAAGTCTCGTTCCCATCGATTGCCGTGAAGCTCTCTGCCAAGCTCCGGGCGACTAGAAGTTTTGACTTGTGCTGGTCCATGTCAGTCTCCCTCTCCCCCGAAGGCTCGCGTTCTGGCACACTTCTGTGTATCTCCAGCACATGGTCGAGTGAGTTGTAGAGAATCTTGCAGATGTTCGTGCGCCCTCTGGCCCACATAAAGCAAGCATGGAGATTCTCATCTCGAGAAAGGAGTTCCTCCAAGGGGACCATCTTCAGCTGCTCAAGGATCCAAAGACCCTCCCCGGCTTGAAGGCACCGCGGCCACAGCTTCGCGTTCAGGCTCCTGCAGCTGCGCAGCGCTTTTACGGCCGCAGGGCCACTGAGCAGTTGCCCGAGGACGCGGGGCAGCAATGCGTCATCGAAGTTCTCCATGCTTATGACTAGAAGCTTGCGAAGGTTGCACGAGGCAGGGCAGTTGAGCCGGGAAGACTGGCTAGCAGCTCCGAGCATCACATTGCCTTACAGGGTGTAACCTCTTGGTCCTTGCACCTGCATCCCCAGAAAACCCTGCGAAGAACTTTAAGACAGCAGCAGCCAAACCCAGCTGCTTTGTTGAGGTGGATGCCGACCCTTCTTGGCCTTCATCTCGCACATGCACTCTCATGCTCCCGTTAGTCTTGCGTGGCCCAAGGCTTGAGGGAGGGCAGCGCGGACGGCACCGGGCGCGGCCAAGACTTCTACCCGGCGGTGGGTCGAAGCTTGCCGTACGCCACTTTCAAGCCCGAGCACCATGTCAGACTGTGCCTTGCTCCATAAGCTCCCTTGCAACACCCAGGCTTGAAATTGCGGCACGACGATGGCCGTAAACGCTGTGATGAGGCCCTCCAGCCTCCAGGAGCGCGTCGCACGGCACGGGGTGGTGGGATCGAAGCTGACAGCCACGGGCCCCGAGCTGTTGCGCACCTTCGGCTGAGTCTTCGTGGGCGAGTCTTCGTGGGCTCGCAGGTGGCATGCCACTGCATCTCGACAGAATCGGCAGATCCGAGGACGGCAAGACCTTCAGAGCCTTCAAGCAAGGACGGGCAGCGCATGCAGACCTGTGTGTAGGCAGGCGTGTGGGTGCTCAGTCAATTCTACGGCCTGCGCTGTTTTTGTGACACGTTCCGGCTGCCCCAATTCAGGCACACAGTACCTTTGGCATCAACTGTGGGGAAACGGTGAAACCGATCGCCGGATGTCAGAGTCCTGGGCGATGTGCGCTAACAAGCTCAGTCGAGAACCTCAAGCCACGGCTTTCGTTGCTCCACTGCGCCAATAAAACCTCCGTTGCAAGCTCCCGCATTGCCTCATCGACTCGCGCTGAGGTCGTGGAATGAAGTCACGACCTCAGAAAATTTTAAATTTCAAGTCAAGGCAGGGCAAGCCTGCGGCAACCCCAGGACATGCTGATTCTGTGGGGCAGCCACCGCCTTCAAGAAGGGCACGTACTCGACTTTATCGAAATCGCAATCCGGCAAAACATAGGACCTGAGCAGCACGGCGGTCTCTGCCCCTTGGCAGAGGAATCGGCAAGTCCTTTCGCCCGCAAGCTAAGGCGGTCGCACACATCGCTGCACGTCCTGCTGAAGCACCGGGCAAGCCGAAAGCGGCTCGGACCGAACTCTTCCCCAAGTCCTCTAAGGAGAAGGTCTTGCCGATAGAGTCCAGCGCTTGGACAATCTGCTCGCAAGTGACTGTGTTCTCGTGCGTCAGGTGTGCGAACTCCTGACAGCTTGGAGGCATCATAGGCGCTCAAACTGCATACAGTACCTTAGGCCCTAAACCCTATAGATCCCTTAGACAACCCTAACGGCAATCGTTGGAAGCTGCCGCCATACCCCGCCTTGAGGAGGCGCATGAAGTTTGCATTGTGCCTCGAAGGTATGCGACAGCTAAAGAAACTCCGCTGAGGGAGCCATGGCTGGGCCAAGGGGCTTGTAGACCACGTCTCCCATGTTCCGCACCGCAGCGCGAATCTTCTCCCTTTCGCCTTGCTCCTCAAGCTTTGTCCTGCAGATGCAGAGATGTGTCACACCTCAAGCCTGAAAACCCAACCCGCACTCGAGCTGCCCCGTCAACAGACAAGGTCTGCATGACTCAGATTTACCCGCTGAAGACGTCCATGGAGGTCTGTCCTGGCCAGCTCCGGGTAATTCCCAACTTCCTGCATGGGGTGCATGAGCTCTCTTACTATAGGCAGGAAGTCCAGAGGAGCGAGGCTGCAAAGCCAGGGAGCGTCCTGGTTCAGCTTGGGCCGCTGCTTCATCATTACCTCGGATAGTGAGCAGCGGTGACAGGTCACGGACTCAAGCGCAACGTCCTTGCCGCCCGAAGGCATAAGTGTAGTCCTCATCAATAAGAGTATCGCAGAACTCGTTGTAACTGATCTGGCCGTCCTCTAAGGCTTGCCACGGAGAAGGGAAGGGCTAAGCGGCTCCGGGGGGGTATCCGGCTGGGCTCCTTTCGCGAGTCGAAAGCCTTCATGATGATGAGGGCCTCCTCCTCGGTCACCTGGAAGCCCCACTTCACCAGGGCATTCTTGAACTCGGTCTTTGTAAGGACCTCGAGACATTGAAAGGTCGCTGAGGGGCGATTAGGGTTTTTTGTCAACTATAGAGGCTGGGGTGGCCACGCCGTCGTGGTCTGCGTCGAACTTGCGGAAGATGTCGCGGGCCAGTGGGTACTGCTGGCGCATGCCTGCGGAAGGATGCCTACGACTACGACACTGTTTCTGCAACGAAGGTCCAGGTACGACACAGACTGCCACGAAGTTCCAGGGCCCCCTCCCTGCCGTCCCTGCTCTGCCTTCCCGCAGCTTCTGCAGGACGCCTTCAAGGTCGAAGTGCCTCTTCACCCCGCCCTCCTCCAAGTACTTCCTGCCAAGGCAAGATCCTCAGAGCAGCTGGGCATGTGAGTCCCTGAGCCCCTTTGCCTGGTGTAGTCATCCATGTCCAGGATCTCAAACTCTCCTTGGAAGCCACGGAGTGCAGGAGGAAAGACGAAGAACTGCGCTCTGCCCACTGCGACCAGGAGTCGGTTGTAGACCTTGATCACGCTGCCGGGCACGAAGTCCTCCACCTCAGCCGAAGAAATGATGCAACGACCTCTCAAACACTCCCAAGCTTCCCATCCCCTCTCTTACCCTAAGCTACTAAGCTACTAGTAGAAGACCTGAGCCCTGCGCCTTGAAGAGGGCGCCCGTTTCCTGGAATGCATGCGGGGCAAGCAGCCATGTGTGCACCAGCATAATCCGTCTCAAGCTTGCTGCCTTGGGGCTTGGGTCGGGATGCGATTTGACGGCACATCTACGCTTTCAGCGGTTGCCTGCGACCCCGGAAACCACTCCACAACACCCTGGGCCTGGTTCAGGTGGATGCTCTTCTCCAGGAATTTGCCGGTAAGGATGCCTGGCACAAAGTTTGACTGTCTTGATCCCTGGCAATGAAAGCTGCCAAGAAGCACACCAAAAGCCTGCAGACCTCAGACCGCCTCACCCCCGGCTCCCCAACCTAGGCAAGACGATCCCCAGAGAAACTGCCGAGCTCACCCATATTTCGTTGCGGTGGCTCATGGATGGACAAGGTATCGTCGAAGAGGTGGAAGTTCACGATGAAAAGTCCTGGGATTGACTTTGGCGCCCGTGGGGGCCGGGTGTTCAGTGCTTTCAGGAACGCCCAGTCTACTCAGGTGCGTCGTGAGCTCGTTGAGTTCAAGGGCTTCTGCAAGGTTGAGTCCTTTGCTGGGTCCTGATCCTACAGACCTGAGGTTTCGCTGGACCGCGTTGTCGGAACGGATCCCTGACTCCTCTTGCCGCAATTCCATGTACCCTCCTACAGCCCAATGCAAACTGTTCAAGTCTACGGTCAAAGGGTTTATGTGTTAGATACCCGTTCAGGCCTTTCGGGTGTGGAAACCAAGGCTTACGGCCAGAGCTTTCAGAAACTGTCTGTCTCTTCGAGGTTCGGATGTACAGCTTAGAGTCGACTGTTAGATCCAAAACCCTAAATCTCTAGATGTTGATGTGCTATTCGGGTCCAAACCGAAGCCGCTGAATCGCCAGAACTCCGGACCCCAGGCCACATCCAGATCGTCGAGATGCGGTCGGCATCCTCGGGTTTCGCCTTGTAGAATTGGGCAGTGAAGCGCAGGATGCGGCCCTCGTTTTCGAAGAGCTTCACCAAGTCCTTCCTGAAGTGGGCTCGCGCCGGTAGTACAGGGCTTGACTAACCAACCAAGACCCGTTTGTGAGCAGTTCAAGTTTGCGTCTTCGGGGTTCTGAGATTCTGTTGCGAATGAGCGAATGCTTCGGAAACACCCTAGCCAGAAGAAGGTACAACCTTGAAGGCAAAATAGGAACTACTCACATTCTGATGATTAGGTATGTACGTAACTCTGTATCTATGTATGCTTTTATCTAACTCCATCTCTACATCTATAGCCTTTATCTTGATCAAGTCTTTATCTATACCTGTATCTCTCCTTTCTTTCTTTCGCCAGGGTTAGGGTGTAGGGGATTGACCCCCTACACCGCGCGCAAGTGCGCCCCCGACTGTTGCGGAGGAGGTTGAAGGGCAGCTGGCTGACCACGGCTCTGAAAGTGAATGCCGTTGCCGAGGGTAGAGCTCAACCTTTTTACACTTTCAGAGCTGTATCTCTCCTCTCTCTCTCTCTCTTCGTTTCTTCTGTGCTGGGCTAAGGGGTCGTCGTGCGACCCTTGGGCCATCGGCCGGGACCCCCGACCACCCCCTCTGTGTTTGGAGTGGCCGGCTTTGGCTCCTCAGCATCTCTGTCTATTTTCTTCTTCCACAGACAAGAGAAAGGTGCGGACCCCTGCCTGCACGCCGGCACGGCTCTCTTTCTCTCCCTCTCTCTCTCTTCTTCCGGAGTGCGTAGGGACGAATTAAATCCCCGACCACCACTGCCCCCCAATTTTCTGAGGATTTGGGAGGATGTGAGAATTTGCTCTCTCTCTCTCTCTTTCTCTCTTTCCCTCTCTCTCTCTACGAGGTAAGGTTCAAGGGAATCCCTGGCACCCCCGCGCTCACGCGCAGCGTCTTGCTTGAACACAGCCAAAGGACAGCGCAGTGCAGTGCCCCCGCGCGAGTCCGAGCACTGGCAGGTCTGTTGCCAGTGTGAGACTTGCTTGCTGTGAGTTAAAGTCCAAACAGGCTTGACCCGCGCCCAGGGCACCCCCCCCTCTTGGGTTGTAGAGGGAAGGGGCTTTGGGGTCCGATGGGCTGATGTTCAGCCCTGCGGTCGGTTTGAGCTGAGGTCGATGGTTGCTGAAATCCCCCAACCCTCAACTTTAACGCGCTTCCCGGCCTCGTCCCCGCGCCCTATCGCGCCCTCTAAGGCATCATCTTAACAACCGACTTCCCTTCAATTCGCAAGAAGTAATGGTTACTGCCAGCCGAGCAGAAGCAAGACTGACTCAGGGCTGGACCAACACATCGAACAAGGGCTTAACTTTGCAAGAAGGTGAGCTCTCTCTCGCTCGCTCGCTCGCTGCTGGGGCTAGGTCCGCGGAGCGAACCCGGGCCGAGGCCCCCCCCCTTCCCCGGTTGTACGGTGGAAGAGGCTTTGCGGTTTTCAGTGGTAGGGACGGTGAAATCCCTCTCTCTCTCTCACTCTCTCTCTCCCTCTAGGAAGAGGTGGAGGAGTGACCGCCACCAAGGCACTCCAGACGCCCCTATATGTTATCGGGACGTGTCCCCTCTCTCTCTTTCTTTCGCCAGGGCTATGGTTTAGGGGCTTTACCCTCTCTCTATCTATCTATCTCCTGGGCTTGGGGACGGGTCAGCATCCCCGGGCTCCAAAGCCCACCCACTGCATTGAGTGGGTATTGCGGGGAATGGAATACGAGTGTAATGTTCTCCTGGCCTACGGCCATAAAGAAAACAATAGCGATTTAGAGGTACATGTACACTCTCGTATACATTTTGCTTTCATTAGGTAGGAGTTCCCCCTGAAAGGTTTGTGCATATGTAAGCTAGAGATTATAATGTAGTTGTTGAAGGAACTCCATTTCCCCTGCTTTTACAAGTCTGGACCTGACATGTACAAGTCTTCGCGATGTTAGGTTTGTGTGGGATGAAGGACAAGTCTTCATGCATGAATTCCCCCGCAGTTATGAGGAGGCGTGCTCTGCTTGCATGACAATCACAGGGTAGGACAATCACTTGGAATGAAACATACCTGACTGATAGAGTATTCACATAAAATGCAAGCTCGTACACTGGTGGCAAGGATAGTATGGTCTCCCGTTTCCATAAAGGCAAGATTATACAGAACCACATGACCTTCACGAAGTACAGATATATTGAAGGGCTCGCGCAGGAGACTCTATTCACCTACAGCACGTTCTTTCCCCCCATGCTTGGCTATTTAATTTAGCATGCCGATGTTAGCAACTAGGCCATAGTATGAAGGAATGCTCGCTCTCTCTCTCTCTCTCTCTTGCCTGCACGCAGCCACAGAAGGAGCGGTCCGCGCCCCTTCCCGTGCACGTGTGCGCACTGGAGAGGTCTCGGTGTGACACTTTCCCCCTGTGGTTGGTTCGAGGCGCCGGCTTGCACCGTTAAAACCCCCTTTACCTGAACTGAAGAGCAACCCCCTGGCCTCGCGCCTCGTCCCACAGGTTCTGTACTCCGCGGTCAGTGCTCAAAAGTGCTGTACGGCTGTTTCGCCCCCAGTCGCAAGCAGACCGTTCTCTAAGCTCCCCCTACTTCACAGCTTCAAAACAACTTCGCTCTCTCTCTCTCTCTCTCTCCCGGCCGCAAGCCCAAAACTTCTTTGGGCTTCGAAGGGACTTGAGAACTATGTCACGACGTCGATGACCCCCCAGCGCCCCCAACCCGTCTTCGCTTCTTTGCTGGGTTCTTTTTCATTCCCTTCCCTCCGCAACGCTTGCTTCCTCCGCGTTTCTTTGCCCTCCCAGTCCCTCCTGCCGCTTTTGCAGCATAACCGCCCGGAAACTTAAACACTCAATCCGAAACCCTGTTTTCGGAACTAGGGCTGTGCGCTTGCAAGGTCAAGTGCCGTCTTTCAATATTCTATTTGTCCGCAGAACCGGCTGCTGTCTGCGGGTCACGCATAACCGAACTCGGAGCCTTTCTCCGAGGCGGCTCTCGCGCTAGCGGAGAGCGCACACACCGCGCGCCGTGCGCAAACGATTTGGAGAAGTCCCGCCTCCTGAACCCCAAAGGCCCTAAACCCTAAAACCGAAACCTATCTACTGCGAATAACCGAGAGGTGAACACTGAAACTTCGCGAGTCTCTTCGGGGGCTTCGGTGCCAGGGAGTGCACGGAACCCATGGAATCGTCCCAGGTTCCATAGCCTGCCGACGCTGGGCTAGCTTTATCTAGGATTTCAAAACATTCCTAGTCTGAGATGTCTGCAGGAAAAGCTAGGGGGTGGCAAATCAAGTGCTGCAGCGAGGACTGATTGTACCAAAGTAGCCCTTCAGAACCACGTAGAAGTCCCTAGCCCCTCTGATGGACATGTTGCGCCTTCACAGCAACGGCCTCACTTCAGTGCAGCAGAAATCCCGCCTGTGTATGGTGGCGTCTTGGGCCGGGGGACCGTCCTGTCCGGGAGCCTCACATCCACCGCCTGGTGCCGGAGGCTACCAGTACGAGCCGATCCCTCGTATTCGGGGCCCTTTGGGTCAGCTCCAACCTCGGCCAACTTCACGCCCAGCTGCTTCTCGTAGTATCGCCTCAGACGCTCTTCGACTCAGCTCTTCGGCTCCAGAAAAACTCCCTGCCAGGCCTAGTGAAGTCGTCGGCATCATAGATGTAGAAGCCTCGGCATGCTTTTGCGGAGGAGAGTGTAGGACCCCTCTCCCGAAAGGCTCTCTAACTGCAGCCAGGTCTCGTTGCCCCAGAAGTTCCGGAGAGTCGCCAATGCTAAAGTCTTCCAGGCCGATCAGCTCATCTTTCCGCTGGAGCCTGACCGGCGGACAACGGCTACTCAACAAAGGAGTTTGGACACTTTGCTCCGTCCCCTGTTGCTCAGAAACTAGGGGCCCCCCGAGGCTGTGAGGCCGTGCCTGTCAAGCGGGCCCATCACCTTGACCTGCCAAGCGTCGCACGCGCTCTTCCACCAACAGTCACCAGCCGCTGAAAGGGACGGGCCTGCCCACGGCCCAACTTGCCCCGCCGAAAGAAGATGGGGAAGGGATCTCGGCCACAGTTGAGTGGGTACTTCTCCCGGATCTCGACCTTGAGCGTGACAAGAATTTGGAGAATCTGAAGTTGTCCAAAAGGCTCTGACTTGTTGAATCTTGGCAAGGCACCGTGTCATCTGCGAGGAAATACAAGATCTCGAACGGCCTCTTCATGGCTTGCAGAATCAGGTGTTGAGGCCTTGTCTTTCCACCCCCACCATCCCCCACCTACGCTCGAACTGCGGCATCTTCACGTCGTCAAAGACCGCGTAGAAGCGACAGACCTTTCGGTCCCACTCCATGAACCTGAGAAATCCGAAGATCAAGAGATGCGGTCGAAGGCTTCTGCTTGCTCTACGGACTCGACAGTTGAAGCTGAACAGCAGAAGCCTCTTGAAGTTCTTGAAGCCCCGCCGATGCATGAGGCTCTGAAGAATCGATCTTGCCATTTCTTTCTGAGGCGCTGCTGCATGTTGACGTTAATGTGCCCGCCTCCGATGCTCTGCTCGCGGTAGACCTCACGAAGTCTCAGAGACATGGGCTGACAGGGCACTTCTGTCTTCTAAACCCCGAACGCCAAGCTTCGAACCCCACCCCTCGCACCCAGCCCTCCCAAACCCTCCCCCCTCCTCAACGCCCTGCTCCACTACGAATTCGAGGCTCCCACCGTCTCGTAGGATCGGGGCTGATGCACCTTTGGCCGTCCTGCGAGCGGAGCTCGGAGATGCCTTCCGGCCCTCTAGGCTGCAAGCTTGAGCCACATCTGCCATATCCTCTTTAGGCATGCTGGCCAGGTTTGGGCCAGGGGCCGGGGCCAATCTCTGCAGATGAAGAACTGGACACGCTGAAAGCTGTTGAAAAGTTAAGCTCCGGCTCCGACCGACTCCCGCATCCGGGGCGAAGCAGAGTCATGGGACCGTGGTGGGAGGCCGTGATTTGGCGATTGCCAAAGCCTTCGCCGTATTCGACACCTAGCCGGCCCGGTCCTCCGCCGCCGATCTCAAACTGTGTCTCCGCAAAGGCGTCCATCGCAGGCTCCAGACTCGCGTCCTGCTGCACTGATACTCGTTGACCGGTTTCAGGACTTCTGGTGCAGCACCGGGTCTACTGCACTGCGAACAAACGCAGCCGCTGAGCAAAGAGCAAGGAGGAGGTGCCGTGCGGTCCTGCTCCATGCCCATCTGCGTGTAGTACTTTCGAGTCCACTCGTCGCAATCCAAGATCTGGCAGAGCTTTGCTGTCCCATTACACTCAGCTACCATCAGCAAGCAACACCTGCGAGGACATACAGAAACGCACGTTGTCCAAACATGACATAACACACAGAGACGAACATGCCGCATGTGTGTATGTGGAAATGCGTACGTGTATGTCCGTGTGTGTGTGTGTACGTACAGTACATGGCTGCACACGGAGCTGAGGGGTGTGCATCTCCAACATCGCATCGGACATCTCGGTGGTGCCTGGATCACACGGCCGTAGACGTAGAGCTCACCTCGGTGTTCGATGCCACCAAATTACCACGACCATGATCAATGATGACGATTTATGTAGTTATGGTTGGTAGCTCAGTGCCGGGTAACCAAAACCATCATAGTCATGGTTACGCTCATGAAGAAGCAGGTGATGGCAATGATGTTTAGAATCGTTATCATCAGCATCGAGGTCGTCGTCGCCATTGCCGTCATCACCAGAAGCAGCAGCAGCAGCAGCAGCAGCAGCAACGCCGCCACTTTTGTCCTCATTACATTGGCCATCAATATGCTATGATTCACTATGATCCTATCACCATCATTACTGAAGACCATCATCGCCGCTGCTCTGAATGTGCTGCGAGACAAGCACGCTTTGTACATGAAGGAGATGCCTCCAACTCGAAGGTCCTGCCAGGAGAGGTAGCCCTCGGGCCCAGGGAAGCGGTGGCGGCGAAGGAGCTGCCCTCAGAGGCATTCCATGCATTCGGGCGGAGTGAACGGAGTGTCTGGGCTGGCCTTGCATGATTCCACTATTTTCGACCTTCCGCTCGGTGATGTGGCAAGTGTCATCCTGCAGTCCGTCCCAAAGCCAGAGAGATCCGGAGAGATTGATTGCAGCCACGCTCCATGCACTCCCGTCACACGGCAGTGTCCTCCAAGTAGTACATGATGACACACTGTCGCACCCTGAGTTGTGAAGCACATGGTTTTCGGTGGACAAGAGCGAGACAGACAGAGAGAGAGCGAGAGCGAGAGCTAGAGCGAGAGCGAGAGCGAGCGGGAGCGAGAGCGCGAGCGCGAGCGGGAGGGAGAGGGAGAGGGAGAGGGAGAAATTCTCTCACGGGTTCTGCCGTGTAGAATCATGGGGATTTTCGCTGAGCGAAGCTTCTCTGAGCTTCCGTCCTGTAGTTTTCGAGGTTGGTCTCCACCACCGACTCTTGAAACTGGCCGTAGAAGCGCAGCACATGCCTTGCGGCAGGTTGACAGCAACACAGTGACACTCTACGCTACGGAAGGGGTGTGGGGATATCGCAAATCAAGAGAGTGACGAACCTGGCCACAGGATACTGGCGAAATTGTAGGTTACGGGCAGGGCCTAAGGGTGGGGACAGCGCAATCCCGAGAGTTCTTTAGACTGGATGCGTTACCCCACCTGCATGCTCTGTTGGCAACTTTCGCTTGTCTTGCTACTTTTGTCCGGCAACAGCCTTAGGCAGTTGCGACCTATGCCGTCGTTGTTGGCACGTGCCCAAACTCGACCTTTATCCATCCAACCTCCGTTGGCATCAAGTCCTGACAATAACTTGGGAATATCAGAATATCTCACATCCAAGTGTTCCGCACCTGCTCGTCTCATCACTGTCACACTTGTCGCGTCCATACTATCAACATATTCACAGCAATACGTCAGCCAGGTATTGAAACGCAGCTGACGGTTTTCCGTGCGGTCACGTTCCCCGCGTTCGCACAATTTTGTCCTGCGCAGTTTTGTCATCCCATGGACGGCGGAGCCGATGTGCACAGCAAGGAATACGCGATCTCCGATGCTTGCGGATAAAATGTTCAACCTCTTGTCTAACACTTGATGCACCACGTTGCCAATGACTCTAAGATCTCAGTAAAGCCGTCCACTAACAGGACATTCACGAGATCTCTGGCAGCATCATTAATGGGCGTCTGTGGAAAAAACCTATGCCAGAATGGAGGCCTTGCGGTACTTGGTCTAGCCTGTTTTAACGCAGTCGAAGTGGACGTCCTCTGCAGTTTGCTGACTTGTCAATGATGCTTGTTCCTTCACAGCCCGGTGAATCCATGTGCTCATCGAGAGTTTCAGGCCTCGCCTCAGTTTCCCCGGCATGCTGATACACATAAGACCGCTTCCAGTAGCATCGTCTTGTTTCTGGCACGAATGCACAAAGCTTCCGAGAATGCAATTGAAAGTTCATTGACAGCGTGTACACGAAGTACAGCAGCTTGTCGCTCTTCAGAATTTTCACGGCTTGTATCATTGAGCAACTGTTGTACGGTAGACAGAGGTTCAACTGCCTGCCGCCCCGTAACCTTGTTCACCACATTTGAATCACCACTTCACCCTGCTGTCGGGGTGCCTTCTACATCGTAAAACACGCTACCCGGACGAGGCCTGTCTAGCACATCCCAGGCGGGAGCTTCTGTCTGGGATGCTTGGACATGATCCTTGCAGAGGCATCTTCGGGAGTGGCAAGCGGAAAAAGACAACTTGCAGGTCCTTGTAATCTGCGTCCGTTGTGGTCTGCCCCATGGAGCCTGGGCGCTGCGAAGCGGTGCCCAAGCGTGAGTCAGGGGGCCTTCGAGCGACTGAGGCCGCGGCCCAGCCTTTTCGGCTCCAGGCTCAGAGGGACCTTTACGAACTTGGGCTTGTCGAAGGTCATGCCTGGCACTCGAATAACCGTAGCCTTTCACAAATCCAACTTTCACACGGCAGTGGGTTGAGATCATGTATACTGCGCACTGCTGCTGGGTGTGTGTGCATTCACAAAGCAGAGAGGGGTTAGCACCTTAATTCAGGACGGAGGACAACCATAACGGCGGCATCAGCACCACAAGCAATCCTTCCGTAGACCCAGTGGGCCTTCGGACTGCTCGATCCGGACGCCATTCACCAAGCTGAAGGTATGGCATCTGCCGTGGTTCTTCTTCTTCGTTTTCACCTCAGGCAAAGGCCAAAAAAGTCCGGCAGTGAGACTTCCAGAGTACACCCTGCACTTTCATGTATCTGATGGTACATACTGGCCAAGCTTGCAGGCAGTATCTAGGGCCTAGGGATCGAATACCAACTTGAATCAAGGAAAACCTGATTCTGAGCAAACGGCGGTGAAGCCCGGCAGGTTTGGAATGGCCGCAACATCAAGCCTCGGCTCTCTCTCCCTATCCTCATTTAGCTCTCACCTCCCAAGCTGGGTCCGCAGCTGCAGTGGATCTATCGACTGCACCGAGTCCATGGTTTCCTCCATGGCAGCCACGGCCGGGCCTGCAAACTCTAAGACTCCAGGACACCCCTCCGAGTGCCGCTCAGCCTCCGAGTGCCAGGCCCTAGCTCTGCGGGGTGGCGGGTGGCCTGCTGCTTGGCTTCTATGCTTCCGACGAAGGGCCGCCCGAGGAAAGCTCCTCCCCCTCCCCCTGCCTCCAAAGCGGCTCCAATCCCCCCACCCTAAGGCCCTAGACTTTGACCCCACAGGGCTGCGAATGTTTGAGCCGAAGTGCCACAAGACCGATGCAAGCATGCATTTTCTGACGGTGCACGTAATCCGTTCCAGAGTGGTGGCAGCGTGTCGAAAGGCTCGACGGACCCAGACCAAACATGCAAATATGGACTCTCTTGGAGCAGCGCTTGCGCAAATCGCCGGATGCTTGCCTTAGAGCTTTGATGCGCGCTCACTCGGCAATGCGCTTTGGTGCTCAAGCTCTAACTATCAAAGCAAAGGCTAGGTCCTAGTCCTAGCCATCCTCAGCTGGAGACTCTGACAGTTCAGGGTGTAGGAAACGGTGCGCACAATCACCTGCCGGCAGTAAAGGGAAAGACTTCACAACCGTGAAGGCACGGCCCGGAGCCCAAGACCTCCGCTGCCATGCGTCGCATCGCCCCATCGTTGCCTCGGAACAGATTAGCGGCCAAAAACGCGAGGGCTCGGAGCTCTCCAAGGTCCAGGCTCAGCCGATCTTGGCCAAGGACGCCCAGCGCCAAGTCGGGCTTGGACAGGGCAGAGGTTCCATGTTCGCCGAAAGCGCCGAAAACCCCTGAGGTTCTGACCAAGCCGAGGTTGAAGAGCTCCGGGGCGGTCTTCGGATCGTCCGTGAGCTTCCGCAGCACCTGGCTCGAGTCGAGTCCCAAGAGAAACAAGCGCAGAAGGAGGAGCTGGGAGCTTTTTTTGCGCATGCTGCGTCGTCAGAGCTTCCCAGCCGAGCCCACGAGTAGGGGAAGAACTTGGCTGATGGATCCACGGAGGACCACATCTGCCAGTTCATCCAGTGCCGTGGCTTCGGCGTTGAGAATGATCACTTTGGCCTTGGAGATAAGGGCCGAACAAAGAATTGCTCGAGAATCGCTGATCCAAAGCCAAGCTGCCCCAGCTGCTTTGGAAATGGGCACCATGTTTGCGACCTCGGGCTCGGCTCGGGCACGCGCCGGAAGCCTCTCAGCCCAGGGCCCTCACTGGATAGACGCTCAGCGTGCTCCCCACGGTCAGCAGGACATCGCACTGCTTCGCGGCCACCTGCGGGACCCCGCCACATCTCCCCACCCTCCACACCTTTCCGTTCCTTAAAGGTTCAGCCGACCTCCGCTCGCCGGATGTCCCGCGGAACCAAGCTCTGGCCGAAGGAAATGTTGGCCTCGGCGGGAGGAAGCCGTTGACACGCTTGACGCTTGCTGATCGCAGCAAAAAAAAGAAACCCAATGAACACCGTGGCACCGTCTTCAAGATCGATCCGCACTTCGGACAGCGCGGATCCGTCTCCCCGCCATCCACCCGCTTAAGGAGATCATGGGAATAGCACCAGAAGTCACAGTGCCCATCTTCCACCTGCAGGGACTGTGCCTGCAGTGTTGTGGCTGTGCAGGAATGAGTCCGCATGGGCCTTCTCCAAACGAGGCATTGAGGAGAAATCGAGCCACTCATCCATTCTTCGTCGCATGCAGTTCCTTTGCCGACAATCGAACCGAAACCGGCTTGCTCTTGGTACCACTGAGACTGCGGGAGGTGTAGAAGTAGCCCAGGAGCACATGCCGACGGCTGCCGTGGATCGTAACCAGCGAACCCGCTGGCAACCCGGCCTGCTCCTGCAGTCCTTCCGTGTTCTGAGTAACACACAGCTGCAGCTTGCCCTGCTTGTGTAGCTCCACAACCTCGGTTGTTGCTGTTGTTGGATTGGAGGGATCTTGCGAAAGGATCTAAACCGCTTTCCTTTGATGACATTCTCCACGCGACTGCTTCATGGCCCGGGTTTGGCACAAGCTCGTCCAGCCGCCAACTCTTCAGCCACTGCCAGCCTTTGACCTGTCCGATCATCGCAGGTCCCATCAGATCAAAAGGCTCGTGTCCTTACTGATGGCGAGGTACCCGAATGTCGGGCTCGTTCAGCCATGCATCCAGGTCCACCAGCCGCTGCATGCTCGGGTCCTGTAGGCAGGGGCCCTGGGTCATAAGGCATCGCGCATTCTTCCAGTGGATCCTTCGTCCATACACCGGAGGGGCCACGGAAATCCGGCACTCCGGAGTCCGTGGAGATGCCCGCACCCGTCAGGACGACGACGCGCCGCGCCCTTGCAACGTGATCCCGCGCCCGTGCCAGGAGGGCCTGTGCCGAGGCTAGGCCAGGACAGCATAATGAGAACCGAAAGTTCGGGAGCTACTGAAGAAGAGTTTCCCTTAAAGCTATTGAAGGCCCACCGCTGTAGGAAACTGCTCAACAGATAGTATCCGTGCAGCCCCACCCTCTGAAACAGAGTGGCTGCCCCAGGCCCAGCTTTGGTTTGTTACTTCTCACTCTGGGACATCCTGTTCCAACAACTGTCTGAATCAAGTCAAGCTTCTCTCCTGTCTTTCCGCCGACCTATGTCATCCTTGCACAGCCTGCTCCTATACCTATTGACTACTACACGGCTGCAAGAGAGCTGGTTCCGATAGCACAGCTGAGGCGAGGCGAATCAAGCAGCCCCGGTAACAACAGCAGCGTTGGCACCTACTCAACAACGGGGCTACTGCTAGTCACAGAATGTCCACAAGTACTTGAGAACCCAGAGGTTTCCAGATGCTTCTAGAAGATGCCCAGCAGATTGAGAACCCAAACGAAGGACAAACCGCAGAAACATCGAACCTGGAATCATGAAACAGTCTGAAACCCAAAACTGCCAAACCCGAAACTCCAATGCAGGCGTCCCCCCCTCCGCTTCCCTTTTCCCCCTGATCAGTAAACAATCATGCGATTTATAACAATAATACTGAGTATGGCGAATGATTGAATGACATGATGCGCCTCGTCGGGAAGCTCGGGAGCGGCCGAGCGTCCCATGAAGCGCAGATGCAGGCTCCTTGCATGTCTAGTTCGGGGCTCTGTGGCCTAAGGGCTTAGGGTTAGAGGGTTGGGTTTGCCGGTACTGCTTTGCCTCAAGGCTACCAGCGGCCGAGAACAGGCCGTGAAAAAGGCAAGGCTGTTGAACTTGCACCAGCCATGCTCAAAAGGCACTGTGTACAGAGTCGTGGTCGCATATCTACACCAACGAAACCTTGGCACTGGCAGACAATTCGCAAACCGCTCCCCAAACAACCGCCATAAACAGAGCAATGGTGGGACGCAGGCTGTTTTAACACATTGGTCGTCAGGTCGCACCTCCTGCTAATCAACCGGTTTAACCGTCGAAAACTCAGGAGGGCAAGATTACACCCGGTGTGGGTGGGTGGGAAAGAAGTCGGTGTGATCTTGACCCAAAATGGCCACGATCAAACCCCTCGTGTGTGCATTCCCTCCGACCACGCTAGCGAATTGTCACTACAACAAGCGCAGGCTAATGTTTGTCACGACAATTCGCAAACCGCTCCCCAAACAACCGCCATAAACAGAGCAATGGTGGGACGAAGGCTGTTTTAACACAGTGGTCGTCAGGTCGCACCTCCTGCTAATCAACCGGTTTAACCGTCGAAAACTCAGGAGGGCAAGATTACACCCGCATGACCTGATGTAGGCCGAAACGATTTGTTTATCCCACCTGCTGTTAGCGTGTTAGGTTTGCGTCGGGTATTTACACCTCGACCGAAGTCGAAAGGAGCCTGAAGCCAAGAGGCCAATGGCAAAGGGCCTCGTGGGATCCCCAAAAAGAAGAACGGGAACGAGTTAACCCGTAAATTTTCTGCAAATGAAGGCTAAGCGACGAGTGCTGGCCTTGGCGACGATGGCCGCCCGGAGGGCAGGGCCCGTCGAAGATTCCTGATCTACGGGGCTTTGTTTGAGGGAAGTAGCTACAGAAAGCAAGCAGCAGCAGACAGGACCGCGGCGCAGAGCAACTTTTCACACGACCTTCCAAAAGGCCTTGGTGAGGTCCACCGTTCTGGCCGGCACGTGCTCCAGTTCCGGAGGGAAGTGCTTCGGCTCGTGACAAAGCATCGGCCTGGATGTTGCTGATGCCCGGGACCTGATACGACCGGAGGGCGCCAAAGGCGGAACGCCACCAAAAGGGCGACTCCTTCCCAGAGGGTGTTAAATTTTGAAACACCCCTCTCGGCCGAGAACTTCTTGAGGAGCTCGTCCGGGAGGTAGGAGTAAAAGATCTCGGTGGGTTTGCATGATGCCACCAATGCCCCACGGGCTGGCATCGGTCACGATCTCGACATCGGTGAGAACGGGCTTTGCGAAGAAAATCCGTTGCAGGACGTTGTCCACCAAGAGCGCTCGTATCCACTTGAGGCCAGGGGCTACCCTCTTTGTGTGGATCAGTTTTCTGGCTTTCCAAGCAGGGCGGCCATCATTAGCCAAACCACACGTAGAGAGCGCCGACCAGAAGGTGGACAGAAAGGGCAGAAGGTGAGGCACCAGGCCTGCAATGAATGACATGCTGCCGGCATACGACCGTAGCTCCCTGGAGCCTATGACCGGGCGGCTCAGCAGCTTGTTGGTGTCGGCGAGAAGCTGCTTGACCTTGTGCTCGGGGATGGTAACTGTGACCGTCTCCGCCTCATCATCGTCGCACTCGATCTTTGCACCGACCCATTCCATCGTCTTCCCGCCGTTGGCCTTGTTGAGCTTCGTCGGAAAGCCGGTGACGGCCACCCAAAGAAGGGTAATGGCCAGGTCACGTGCAGCTGCGCCAAGACCGGGCCCGAACATGACAAAGACCGGGTCGTCCACGTAGCACTGTGGGTCCGTGTCCGCGACCGCAGCCGTTGAGCGGCCTAACCAGGCAGACTGTGGGAGAGGACGCCGACCCAAACACAAGCGTGTTGAACTTGTTGAACAACACGATGCCCCATGGGACCGCCGCCGCAGTGAACTTGCGGTCCGGGCCCGCTGGCACGTTCATGAACGCGTCTTTGATGTCGAGGCCCGCCAAGTAGGGCCTTCCTCCTTGTCTGTAGACTCGAAGCAGGGAAGAAACGACGTCGAGGAGCCGGGGCAGGAGGATCCGCTCGCCCTGGCAGCACGCCAGGTTGACTCGTGACTCTCTTAGGTCCCAGATAACTCGTGCCTTTCGGACTGGCCGGCCCTGTGCATCGGTTTTGTCTTTCACGATCACGCCCAGGCGATTCAGCACGGGCGCCCGCCCAGGATCGCTTCGGCCTCCTCCTCGGTGGCGACCAAGACGCAGAAGCCCCGATTGACGTAGTCGTCGAGGAGGTCACGCAGGGTGCCTTCTTCTGCTTCGGCCGAGGGGTAGTTCTTCCAACCTTCCCAAGCTCGCCTGTCAAGCTGCGAGGCCGGCATTTGGCCATCCCGGGGGACCGGGGGGAAGACGCCCGTGGTCGGCACCTCCTGCTCGATTCCGAGAGGGGCGCCATGATCCAACCAGTGCGCCAGGAGCTTAGCATCCGGATCGTCGGTGGCGTCGCCCCAGGCTTCGAGCACGGATGCCTGTATGGGCGTTGCCGCCGGTGCCGTCCTCTTTTTTTGCGCGTCATCTCGGTTGCGCCAAGCGCCGTGAGGACGGCAGATCGGACCGAACTGACGGCCTCCGGGCTGACGGCTTCCGGGCTGAGGTCTGCCGGCTCTTCTCCGCGAAGGATTGCCAGACAGAAGCCGACGGATACCTCTCCCAACGGCGGCCGACCTGGGAAGCCGAGTCAGTGCTCGCCTGGGGTTGCGCAGGCCACCGAGCGCCCGCTCGTTCTCAGCCTCCCTCTCGGTCTGCGGGCCCCGAGAGGGAAGGGCCTCGAACTCAGCACCTCAAACCTCCTCTTTGTCCAAGGCCGCCCTGCGATAACCTTGGAAAAGAGCCTCCGCGATGATCTGCGAAAGGTGGGCCGTGTACTCGGCTTGGTCGGCGGATGCCCACCGCTTGCCTGCCACTGACTGGTGGGTGCCCCGGGTGGTTGCACCGCTGCCCGTGTAGCTTGGCAAAGTCCACGTGGGCAGAAAGCAAGAACCGTGTTGGCTTCACCGTCTCCAAGCCAAAGCGGCACTGGTCGAACTCTGCTGTGTCGACGCGGTCGAGGTCGACGATGGCCCGAAAGGAGGGCATAGCCCAAAGGCTGGGTTTGTCAGCGGGGTGGTCGGGGTTCTCCACCCCAAGTGAGCTTGAGGTCCCACATAACCACGACCGAGTCAGAGCATCGCTCGATGAGCAGGTTGGCGGTTCTGACCTGCTCCTTCTCCTTCTTGCCAAGACTGGGAAGGCCCTCGATGTGTTGCTCGCTTCGAAGTACAGGTGGGCCGGGGCGGACCTCGCGCAAAGGCGAGAAGGCGCAAACTGCCATCGACTAGGTCGCGAAGGACTGCTGAGTGGGTCGCCTCGTCCAGGAGGTCGGTTGGCTCAGTGGCCCGCTTGTCCAGGGCACAGACAAGGAACCCGTAGTCTGCCAGCCAGCTGGGAAGGTCCCCTCGCCAAAGCCTTCCAGAAAACATGACCAAGGCCCTTGTACTCGCCGGTGCCTGTGCGGCTCCATTCTGAATACGAGCCTTCGCCGGGCTTCTCCAACCATGTGCCGTAGGTGTGAGGTCCCCTATCCATGGGTCGGTAAAGAGGCACCTTGTGGCTCGATGGCGGGATGAGGTGCGCCACCTGGCCGCTTGAGCCCTTGCTACTCGCCGCCTGGCCTGGCCTGGCACCGGAGTCCTTGGCAATGCGAGGGGCTCGAGCTTTAGGCGGCGTCCTAGGCCGCTGCCGGCCCATGAACCCATCCTGGCGCAGGGTGGAGGCGAGAGGGCTGCCTTGGAAGCCGCGGTTCTCCGTTTGAGCTCCGCCGTGTCGTCGAGCCGGGCTGTGGCACCAGTCTGACCTTGGGCTTTGGGGCGAGGTATAGTCCTTCGGCCCCGAGGGCTTCCCAGCAGAAGTGGCGGCTTGAGGTGCCCCCGCTGAACCCCCGGTTGCCCGAGAAGGTTCTGACGGAGTGGCACCCCCCGCCGCCCGCCTCGTCGCTTGGGGCAGTCGATCGCCTGGTGAGGCCCCAAACAAATATTGCATTGATGCGAGAAGCGATCTTTGCATTTGCTTTGGGGCTTCTTCGATCCGCAACGGTTCTGGTTGTAGTCGCCACATATGGTGATCCCGCGCCTGTTCTTGACGAACACGTTGCCCTCCTTCTCGCTGTGGTCGTCGCCGGTGTACTTGCGCTTGGCCTTGCCGGGTCAAGGGTTCGGCTCTTCCTCCTGGCGCGTTGGTGGAGGGGCTGTCGACCGAGGCGGGCCCGAGGTCCCCGAAAGCCAGAGGGTGGCCGGAGTAACCAGCTCTCTGGTCCAGAACTCCATGTCTTTCACCGCCGCTGCGAACGCCGTGTTCCAAGGCCTGGCGGGAGTGTACCCGAAGTCGGGTTGATCATGGAGCCGACGGCGTAGGCGTTCTAAGTGCTCGCACCTCAAGCGATTTTCCGCCTCGTAGATCAACCACCAGGCATCGAGGCGCTCGGAATCCACGACCTCGAGCAAGAGCATGGCTGTACGATAGACCTTCCAGGCCTCGTACCAGGCGTGAAAGGAGCCCGGGCCTGGCTGTTCTTTCTTTGTCCACTCACCCGTAGACACATTGAGAACATACGCGGTGAAGGATTGTTTGCGAAGGAGCCGGAGGCCGTGGGGCCTTGAGGGCCGAAAGCTGGTCCAAAGAAGGGTCGCTCTCGTGGGAAGGGAAGTCTCCGTACTTCTCTTGTACTCGGTGTAGAGCGTCTGTGTCTCCGTCTGTTCCAGAACCACCACATCTGCGTCCAGCGTCGGGTCCAGGATAGCGGAGAGTTTGAGCTTGCGGCCTCCAGCAGGTGAGGAAGGGCCGGCCGCCACCGAAGCCGGGGTAGGAGCCGTGGGCCCAGTGGTGCCGGGGCTGTCGGGCGTCACGCCCATCCTCAAGCAGCTCACCCGCCTCACCGACTCAAGCCGTGCTAGCTCCACAAGCGTTGGGTCCCGAGCTGGCTCTGGTGCGCCGTCTGCAGCCAACGGTATAACCTTCAGGGCAGTGATGGCAGCATCCCAAGTAGGCCGGGGGATGAGGACAATCTCCCGGACCCTTTGTGGTTGGCCCAAGGCCAACTTGATGGCCGTTTCCAAAGGGCCTGCCACACCAGACCAGTTAAGCACGCCGGCGAGGTCCGTTATCGCGGTGAGTTCCGCCTCTGTTGGGTCCATTGTCGCCAGATGGCCTTGCTAGGGCCGGTCCGGTCCTTCGTAAAGGAGTCCTGACGCCCGTGGCGTGCCCGCTCTCCGAGCTCTGCGGGCTGCGTTCGGCCGAGAACCCGCGGTGTTGCGGAGGTCCACCTCCCTGTAATGCCCGAAAGCCAAAGAGACCCGGCGCCTTCGCCCCAAGAAGAACAAGGCTCGGCGGCTGACAGCGGCCCAACGATCCAAGGGTCCCCATAGAGGTTGGATCTGCCTCCGCGGCGGTGTCGAGGCCGAGAAGGTGAGGCCCAGCAGCCAACAGACGGCGGCGAAGGCCAACAAAGCGCACTCCCCAGCGGCCGCCTCGGACCAAACTTCCAAAGGCCCACCCAAAAGGGTACGGGCCCAGGAAGAAGGGTCTGCAACGACCACCAGGTCCATGCACTATCCACCCTGTTGCAGACCACACCTGAAAGAAGTCGGTGTGATCTTGACCCAAAATGGCCACTCTTTTCGAGGAGCTACCGGGGAAGGGCCTTTAGAAGAACCTGGCTACCTAAGCTTTGGACTCTAGGCTCAACCCTGAACTTACACCCCGAAAGCACGCAACAACTTTATATACGCTGAGCAAAAAGGCCTTCGGCGTGTCATCTTGCGCAGGGGCTCATGCTGAAGCTGAAACTCCAACACTCCCCCCTTTGCGCTTCGCAAAGACTACACGGCCTTTTCTCCTGTGAACTTCTGCCTCTAAGAGGAATTCGCTCATTCAGGAGTTTCCGCGGCCATCTACAATAGAGCTCAAGGCCTTTCGAAAGAAACAGAAGATAGAAGACGACCTAAATTATGGTATTTAAAAGCCCCTTTAACCCCGCGGTACCGCCTCAAAAATCCACAAGGGAAGGACGGATGGTGGCACGGCGAGGAGGGAGGAAAGGAGTCGAGGGCCTGACTAGCCCCGAAGGAAGGCTAAGTCCAGCCATGAGGAAGAAAGCGACACTTACAGGCCGCTGCAAAAGTCCAGGCCGGCAGGCAGCGGATCAGTTTAACGAGTTGGTGCTCGGAGGCTATGGTAGCCTGCAAGGCCTTGGTTGCCTTGAAGTCCATCACTCACCCTCCCCTGCGGCGTCGAAGTCCAGTAGGGAGATTAGTATGGAAGACCGTGCGGCCAACCACACAGTCACTGCACGGAAGCAGCGATGAATGATCCCGGTTTCGGAGATGGTAGCACTCGGGATTTTGATGCCAGTGGGAGCCGCTGGAGGTGGAATGGCTCACCAGGTCGATTGGATGACGGTAGGCAGCTGCAGGAGCAGCTGGAAGAACAGGAGGAAGAGGAGCGTAGTCCTCAGGATTGGTATTCACTCCGATGGATCGAAGATTCGAAGTGGATCTAGAAGATAAAGAGGCTCCACCGGGAAGTCGAGCACCGATGGAGGAGGACGAACCCCTGGGAAATCGAGCACCAGGGACTGGCAACTGTGTGGAAGAGGAAGGCGGGGTGCTTGCGGCAGGCTGCTGCGTGGTCCCAGAATCGGGCGAGGAATGCACATCCAGAACCCCGGGAAATCGAGCACCGAGGCCTGGGAACACGTGCGCAACTAAGCCTAAGAACCTCCTAAGGAATGACCTAAAACCCTCGTAGGCTAAGATCACAACCGTAAGGTACACTATAACCCAACCCCAACCCTCAGGCTCAGGAGAGCCTTGCCCTTTCAGAAGCAGGGCACAGCATGCCAGCACTGCAGCTAGCCGCAACCTACAATCCTCAGACGGATTCTTAACCCCTAAAAACGGCAACATGTCGCCGAACTTTGAGGCTGTCATCGCCTTTGTAAGGATGTCGGCGGGCATCAGCAAGCCGCTTAAGTGATAAACCGTCCAAACACCATTTTCGATCCTTTCACGTAGGGCATGGGACCTCAGTCTTAAGTGGCGGGATCTCCAGGAAGTTGGGGGGCCGCTTACAATGCTTATTGCTGAAGAATTATCTCCGAAGAGGGATCGAGTAAGGGGCTCTGGAAAGATCTCCCCAATCAAGGCCTCAACAGCTTCAGCTGCTTGCACAACACAGACGTAGCTGATCAGCTCGCTCTCAGCGGTTGACAGAGCAGTCAGCGTCTGGCGGCCAGATTCCCAGTGGAGCGGAGCTCCAGCCCAGCACACTAGCAGACCCTGGTGGGATCTGCCTGAACTTGGCCCAAAAGAGGCGTCTGCAAAAGCATGCAACGTCGTTTCAACGACGGGCCTTGGATACTGTTGAGAGGCCCCGCAGTCTCCAGGAGGAGGGCCATACACAATGCACTGGGAGGGTGAAGAATTCAAGAAACGCAACACTCCCTGCCCAATGCTTAGCGCATCCTTTGGCCTCTTGGTGGTCAACTGTGCCATGCGGCTGACTGGAAAAGACAGCTCGGGGCGCGCTCGAACTGAGAGCCACAGTAGCTCACCAGTTATGCTTTGAGCGGCCTTAACCGCTTCCGGATCAACCGGGTCATCACGGCTTTCGCCATCATCGAAGTTGGCTGACCACGCGGCACATGGAGACTTGGCACTCCCCTGCACGTTGTGCCTCTTCAAGAGTTCCTTGATGTACTTGGTCTGCCCAATCAAGAGACCATCAGCAGACTCCGAAATCTCAAGACCGCAATATTCAACTGGGCCATCTTCAGTATGCGTAAATGCGCTGCACTCCCATGTGGCCTTGATTTTTTCAAGAAGAGCAGATCGCTCCGACCAAGGTCCCAACACTAGGAGGTCATCGACATACCAACACATCAAGGCAACAGTCTCGCCGCAAGGGGACTTGACGAGCCAAATGTTGGGGTCAGCAACGCACTGTTGCAAGTGGCGGTTCTCGCCATCAACGGTCCAGGTCAGGACTCTGCAGGTTTTGTCCCGGAGGCGGGACCAAGCACGAGGGGAGGTCTGGAGTCCATAGAGAGCACCGTGGACTCTCCACTTGTAGCCCCTCGGGATAACTCCCGCGGCATACAGCACCTTAGGTGGATTGCAGATCAGATACTCTGCCTCCTGCTCATCAAGAGGAGCGTTGAGGAAGGCAGTCTTGACATCAGTTCCTGAACCACCGTGCTTCCTCATGCCCGCCCATCTCAAGGCAGTGCGGATCGAAAGAGAATCCGCTCCTCCGGCATAGAAGGACTCTGCCGCCCTTTCCTCGGACCACTTTTGAAAATTGCCGCAAATTACAGCTCTATACTTATTTCTCTTAGTGGATCCGGGAGCTACAGGGGGCTTTTCAGTGGCAACACCCCGGCCGGGGAGGATCTCTACATCTTCACCATCTAAAATCCATTTTTCAACTTGACTATCTGCCACAAGCTCAACAGCACCCTTCGAAATCAAGGAATCGCACTCTGCTTTCATGGCATCCCGCCATTCATGCAGTTTCTCACGGACTTCCTCATTCGAGACGATGCGGGTATGCAGCAAGGGCTGAGACTCAAGATGTTCTGCTGCAGGGGCAGCGGCACACACCCTCCACGAGGAGGAACTGACAGGCTCATCGCAGCCATACAGGCGCGCAAGTTCTAGATGCCAGCCCAACTCATTTCGAAGGGAGGAGGCTTCGCGCATCGCCTGCAAGGTGATAGGGTCAACTGGGCCTTCGGAAGAAGCGCCCACAACAGATCGTTGCAGTGACTTCAAGAAATGCGTCACTGCTTGATGCATTTGCTCATATCCCTGAGTCACCTGACTCCACGATTCCTCTGCCGGGAGGTCGGCTTCCTCTTCACCTGAGTCACACTCATCTGGAAGCGATTTCGACACACCGTCTCCAGGAGAGGGTTCTCCGATGACGGAAGACGACGACAGAGGCTCAAGGTCCTGGATTGGCATATTCACCCATCTCAAGCTTAGAAGATCCGAAGAAGTTAATTTTTCAAGAGATCTAGGGGTGTAGCCCAAAACCAGGATTTTGTCTCCTTCCCAACTTCCAGACTTATGGAGATCACGCGGGGGGAAACTAAGCCAGGCATTTGGCGGAAGAGGCATCTCATGGCCCCGGACCTCAAGAGAACCTGAGCCTTGCCCGACATTCCAAACCACATTCATTGACTCAAGGGAATTGTGAGAGTCCCGATGAATCTCTGACTCAATGTTGACGACAAAGCCAACGGAGGCAAAGCAATGCCCAGTGCGGTGGAAGAGGCTCACAGCAAGAAGGCGAGTGAGCCACGGGCACTCATGCACCGTATTGGTGATTCCAACCTTAGCACTGAAAACCCAAGCCCCGGAAGACCAGAACCAAGGAGGGAGCGTTGCTCCCGAAGCTTCGTCTTTCTGGTTCCCGGCAAGAGGGCGCTTCGCGATCCGATTGATCGCTTTCTTATCTTGAACGTGCAAACGGATAGCATTTGCAAGCTGACCCGTGGAAACGGAGTTTCCTTCAAGAAGCACCTGCTTGCAGAAGGTCTCACACGGAGAGAACGCTTCTGTTGCCGACGGGGAACCGCCAGAGTTAGAGAAGAGCCGAGCAACACGAAAGGCAGGCCCAGCATCAGGATCCCGACGCGGAGAACGATCTCTCCTGTTCTCAAAGGGCGGAGGCCCTTGGGGATTGGGAACTGGGTTGCGACCGGTCTCTTCAGAAGAGCGGAACCGATCTTGCCATATCATGTTACTTTCGATCAGAAACCACTGAGGGGGTTGGCCATATCGGATGGCCCGGTAAAGGTAGGCGCGACGATTGGGTTCGCCTTCAAAGTCGACGACCCTTTCGGTTTCTACGACGCCAAGGAGGTCAAGCTCGTACTCAGTGTTTTGATCATTCAAGCCACCGGGCTGGTACCCAAACACATAGGGCACAGGAGAATTGGTATGCCGGTGATCCCAAATCATACGCACCTCAGGCATGACGGCCCAATTTCGACCTCGAAGGGCAAACAGCCCTATCATAAAGGCATGCTCGGGGTTGTGCATGGTGTGAAGCAAACAGCCAAAGTTTTGCAGATCGAGCTCATTCCAGCCACTGGCTGGTTCATCGACTGGACGACCACGTTGGAGTCGTTCTGCTTCCCGATCACTCAGCACGGCATACCGGCGGTCCCATCGCGGAGTTGGGACATTCACATCCGCTCTATCATTATGATCAAGTTTTTTCAACCAAAAGTCATACATCGACGGGGCGGGGGCTTCAGGCACCGTGGAAGTGGCTGTTCCTAAGGCGATGGCTTTAACCCTTTCAGGGACATCATAGCCACCCGCACTTTCAGGATTATCCTCTAACCAACGGGCTATCATAGCTCCAACCACAATCCAGCCAACCTTAGGCTCAAGAGCGTTGGGAAGCATACGGCCTCCTCGTTGCTCGGACTGGAAACCCCGAATTGCATAATGCAACGTTTTTTCAAGATCATCATCATTCTCAAGAACTTCCACACAGCCCTGCAGCCCAATCTGAATGATGTAAGGGCTCAGCGGTGCACCTGACTGGAGCATGTGGCATAAAGGATTGCTGGGAGGATCAATGGTCCATTCAGCGATGCTAGATTGCAGGGTGGAGTAAGTATCCACAGTGGAGGTGTTCCCAGAACTTTAAGACACCGGGTCCGTTGCTGACACATCCAGCGATCCTGAAGAAAAGCTGGACACCGAACCAGACGGGTCTGGGACCGCAGGAGCTTCAGCAGGCATGGGTGACGAGTAGCCTTGGCCTGGACGGTCGGCAGCACTCGAGGTCTCAGCAAGCATTGGTGGCGGATAGCCTTGGCTAGATGAAGCGCTGTAGGACCCTGAGGCACTGGAGGCCTCGTCCTTCACTCGGAATGCCCGAATATGAGGCGGGTCAATGGGACCAGGCACAGCTAAGGGACTGGGTGGCTCCTGTTCAAAGAGTCGCAAGACTACAACCCGAATCTCATAGGTCCGAAAGTCCCTTATGGTGAAGGCAACTAGCCTATCCCCAAATGCGCTATCATCGGCATACCAGCCATCATCATCATGGTGCTGAAGAACCTCAAACAATGGGGCCCGGCGGCCATCGGCATCTTGATATTCCATGGTGGGATAGCGATCCCAGCGGTGATTTCTCAAGGTACCCCGAAGAAGGAGGAAGGGGATTTCGGTATCCCCATCAACAGGATCACCAGGATCCAAGAAGCGGGTAAGGTCCGACATCTGACGTTCAAATTCCTCCTCTTCAAGATAACACACCGCTGCCCACTGCTCAGGAGACATGTAGGCAAAGGAGACCTGAAGCACGCGGTGGTTGATGCCTTGCACATTTCTGCCACCAGGGGCTGGATTGGCCTCAGGCATACGCTGTGGGTTCGGACCCACAAACCTTAGAACCCGATGCCCACAAGGCTCCCCCGGGCCTCTTGAACCCTCGCCCAAATTGGTAGGCGGCATTCCCGGAGCGTCATCCGCTTCACGGGTTTCTGCAATCTCCCCCGGGCTCTCTGAACATGAGTCCTCTCCGGATTCCCTTCTATCCTCAGAAGAAAAAACCTCATCAGACGCAGCTGGATCTTCACAGACACCTTGCAAGGTCGAGAACTCCTGCTGGGGAACTTCCGGCATCCCAGCTGTCTGTGGAAAGTCAGACGAATCTGACAAGAAGTCAACCGGCCCATCCGAACCAGCTTTCAAGGAATCCTCAGACTCAGAAAAACTCCGACGGGAAAATTCGCCCGAACCGTAAAAATCCGAAAAATCTGCTATGGCACTCATCCCCCCCGCAGCAGGAAGAGAAGGGCCTTGCAACGTGACCCGAACAGAAGGGCCCTTGGAGCCGTGACGGTAGTGGGGCGTCGGCAAAAACGCACCTGTGCTGGAACCCGACAAGGGCTTCGGCCTAAGAGGAGGCTCAGCAGGCTCAGACGGAGGGCGCGGCCGGTAATCAACAGGATACACCGCCGACGTAATGCACACCGTGTCATCCTCAAACAGCACAAGGTACGAAGACAAGGTCTGCGGAGCCGGGCCAATCAGGACTCCAGACCGAGTTCGGGACATCCAAACATCCCTGTGGCGAAGGCGCTTGCGAGCCTCAACAGGCGTGCCGTAAGCCAGCAAAGACCTGGCCGCACCACCCAAACGAACAAGACCCTTACGCCACATCACTTCTCCGGCATGTCTCACTGCCGTGGGCCAGTGGCACGAAGGCAGATTCGCCGAAAGAAGAGCTCTGCGGGCCGCTCGCTTGACTTCTCGAATCGCGACCTCAGCGGCGCCGTTTGAGGGATGGTCCTCAGGGGCTGTCCTTGTGGAGTGAATGCCCTGCTCGGCTAGAAACCTTTCGAGCGAATCACTCAAGTATTCCCGAGCCCTGTCGCTATGGAAGCGAAAGCACGGAATGCCAAACGCTCGGAGGCGGGCAACAGCACGCATGATTGCAAGCTGCACATTGAAGGACTGGCGGGTCTTCAGCGGTTCAGCCCACACCAAAGTCACAAACTCTTGACCATCATCAGAGTCACTGCCCTCAGGCTGAAGCGGCGGAGGCTTGTGAGGAGATTTAACCTCAAAGCTCACAGGAAGAGCTGAGTCATCATCCTCCCCCGGCGTGGAAGAAACCCCAACGGCCGAGCTTGGCTCTTCAAGGAAGTCATCCCCAAGCTTTGTGTACACCTTAACCCGAGAAGGCTGCTCAGCATCCCCCCTTAAGGGCTCTCCGGTAACATGCACCGGCTGGTAGATCAAGCTTGCATGGGGATCCTCCTTATCCTGAGCCTTAGCCTCATCAACCTTTTCTTGGAAAGCTATTTCAGAAGACTTATCCCGCCACTCCTTCTTATCACTTTTGACCGGCACCCTTATTGTGAAAATCACAAAATACCTGCACGCTCCTCCAAAGTCCCGGCCCTTGTGGTACGGACCCGCAACATCACTGGAGAGCTCAAACAGATGCGGATGCTTCGTGAAGTGGGAGCGATCGCGGGAAGCTCCTTGAAAGCAAATTGGGCAATCATTGCGATACGGCAAATGATCTGCTTGGCAGTGCCTTTCCCAAACCTCGGGTGACATCTTCGCCACAGTGGCTTCCTGGCACAAGTTGAGAAGGAGTCCTTCCCGCTCACGGGTGTGAGCCTGCAAGCGCTCAAAGCTGACACAGCAGTAGTCATCCCAGGCCCGCAGAACCCGGCTAACAAGCCCGGGAGCCCACTCCTTGCCGTAGAAGTTAGAAGCCGGGGCTTCAATCACCTCTGGAGGAAGCTTCAGCTCATGAAGAGACTCATACAGCTGAAAGCTGCTGGTATACACGGCAGTGGCCTTAGAGCAGGGATGGCCAAGAGTGCCCTGGTCGAAGCTGGCGGTCCATCCCCCCAGACACACAGAAACATTCTCATACTCGGGCCATTCCCACGCAGTGGAAGTCTCAGGCATTTCCAAGCAGTTGAAGAACTTCTCTTTGGCACACGAGGCCACAAAGGTCAACAGCAGAGACCGGAGGAACAACAGGGTGTCCCTGACAGCTCAAGAGATCCGCTGTCACTGGCAACACGGATCAAAAGCAAGAGGCGCAGCCTTTTCTGCACTACGAAACCAAAAAACTCTTGTGCCTTCACGCCACAGCGGTCGAGGAGAGCTTTCAGCGATGCTGCCTGCAAGCAACGGAATCTTCACGTTTACACTGGTTAAAACTCTCCTCGTCCTTTCGGAAAAGGTCTTTCCTGAACGGTAACTGTACTCCGTTCGCTAATGCTTCCCACCACCCTTCTACCCGTTTGGGCTTGGTGAGTGGATCGGCAAGTTGGATCGAAGTGGGTATCCACTGGAAAGGCAAACGATCGCACCACTTCTCAAGTCGCAGCTCCTGTCTGAGGGCTGCCAAGTCTATGGCTAACCGGCGGTCTGTGGGCACCTTCGGTACTCCAGCCTTGTGCAGGAAATCAAACAAGGACTTGCAATCAGATAAGCAGACGATGGGCCACCGTCGTCGAGCTTCAGCATGTCCCATTAGGCGCCCAGTGAGCAGCGTGCCGAACAGTGCCCGCATGTACTGGGCTCCCTCCAGTCCTTCTGCCGCTGCCATGGTCTCGGCCCCAAAGGTCGACCTGCAAACTCGCTTGCAGCTCTGACTGCGCCACTCCAGCGTACTTCCGCGGGCGTGCTCCCCGTGGAGGATCTTGTAGGGGAAGAGCATGATGAGGTGTCCTATTTGGGACGCCACCTTGGACCCAGGTCGCTTGGGTCGCCTGGGTCTGTCCTCGTCGTAGAACTCCCGAATCGTGCCGCCGGACACCTCTTGCGGGGTCAGGCGGAAGTCGCTCTCGTCCTCCTCGAGGTCGGCGTTGGCCCATCCAGCGTCGTGGTAGGCGATGAACACGGCGTCGTTCGCGTCCACCCTTCGTAGGTATACTCCGTGCTCGCGGTGTTCCTTCGCCTTGGCGGTGAGCCGGTTCACAAAGCGCACGTCTTCTGTGGAAGGAGCGCGCTGGAGCTGCTGAGACATCGCCACTCCACATGCCAGGTCGGGACGGCTCTGGCTGCTCAACCAACTGAGCGCCCCCAGCAAGGACCTGTTGTCGATGGTCTGCTCCTCGTCGGCGGGCGACTTCCCATCCTGGTTCTTGGGCACTTCCACGGTGAAGAGCCTTCCATCCACGAAGTTTGCTTGGTTCACGGTGATCCCCTCATCGTCGACATTGATGAAGGACCCTGTGTACTCGAAGGCCCCCTCGATCCAGTCATCGACCGGAAAGAGTCGACTGATCTCTTTCTGGAGAAACCTGTTGACGGCCGTCGGAGCTCCGATGAGGATGTCGTCAACGTGGATGGTGAGCAGGGCGATGGGCTCTGAGTCCTTGCCAACCTCCTTCATCATAAGCACGCAGGCGTCCAGCGGGCTGGGCACAAGGCGATACTCCTTTCCTTCGTAGTCGAGCACCTCGCTGGTCAGCACCCCGAACAGGCGGTCGAACCACATCCTTGGACTTTCCGATAGCCCAAAGATGCCCTTACAGACTCGCGCTAGTTGGCGTGGGTCCAGTCCTTCCACGCCGTGGCGTGGTTGGGATATCCACAGTTCCCTCTTGAGCTCCACGCCTTGCAGAAAAGCGGCTTGCACATCGCCCGCTGCCGCAGTCCATCCATTGGTGGCGCAAATCTGTAGCACGGTCAGCAGCGAGGATCGGGCCACCGTCGGGGAGTCCGTGTGGATGCTGCTGTCCCCCGCGTCTGGGTCTAAGTGCCCAGCAATCACCAGGCGCGACTTCGGCTTCCAATCGGCCGTGGGGTCGACTCGTCGAAGACCCATGTGCTTGTCTTTGTAGGCAAACCTTGAGTTCAGTATGCGGTTGGCCGGTACAGTGGCTCTAACTCTCTCGCTCTCGGCAACACTCAGCACCTTGATCGCCTGGTTGTCGACGTGTTCGGCCCACTGAACTCCTTCGGCAGCACGAAACCTGGGGCGGACGTCCTCCGGGATGAGCTCCCAGGGGATCTCCTTCTCGAGTGCCTTTTCTCGAGACCGCTTCGTGCGAGCTCGCTTCATCATGAGGACACCATGCGCGTCACCTTGTCTCCCCTTTCGTCGTTGTCGCTTGAACACCACCGGGCCCGGGTGTTCCGCTCCACGACGTACTCCTTGTAGAG
This sequence comes from Symbiodinium sp. CCMP2592, assembly GCA_905221615.1. Lineage (NCBI taxonomy): Eukaryota > Dinophyceae > Suessiales > Symbiodiniaceae > Symbiodinium > Symbiodinium sp. CCMP2592. Next base: position 170,009 of record CAJNDT010005853.1, read on the forward strand.
GTGGGTCGGGCTCGCCGTGCTCCACTTCAGCCATCGGGAGGTCGGGTTCCTCCATTTCCTCGTCGCCGGGGTCGATGTAGCCCACTCCACCCTCAACTTCCTCCTCAAAGGCTTGCTCCTCATCGTCGAGGTTGAGGAGGCGATCCAGGTCGTCGCGGGCAGCTCGTAGGCTAAAGGCTTGACCAAGTTCTTCCGGAGTCGCAAGCCTGATGTGTTCTGGGGAGCACAAAATGCAGCGCCCACCACGGGTGACCCAAGCGTTCACCCCTTCATACCCGATCACGGTCCCAGGGCCCATCCACACTCCACGCTTGTTGTTCTTGGTCTTGCGGTAGTAGAAAACTCGCTCCCCGCACTCAGGAGGTTTCGCGGTCACCCTGCTGCGTCCCGCCAGGGCTCTCCGTACTCGCTCGTCAGACTGGACATGGTAGTAGGCGGCCCTCGCGGAGTGCCGGACGGCCACTTCACGAGCATGGCGGTCGTCGATGATAGGGTCATCTCCGGGATCTCCAGCATGAGGTCCGTTGAGGAGGTCGTCGGGGTCGTTCGCGATGTAGCCAAACACGTGTTGAGCCGGGCTGTATCCACTGACCTTGGCCAACTTGTTCTTTGCGCTGGAAACAGCACCAATGGCCACCTCAATGTCGGCCTTGCCGACGGAGAGCTCGTCACAGAGCTTGGCAAAAGTTGCCTTCCATATGCCTCCCTGTCGCTCTGTGTAACCGGCCTGGTAGTGAGCCTGTCCCGCGGCATTACGCAGCCGTGTGCCGGTCCAATCTCCAACCCGGGCCAGAGCCTTTTCAAGCCCGTTCTCCAAGTCCACCGCGATCACGTCTGGTGCCCCAAACACGTTCAACCAATGTTCACAGTACGCCTTCTCTAAGGTGGCCGTGTCCTTGCGGGCAATCTTCACAACAACGTGATACGAGGAGGAGAAGTCGACCAGGGACAGTAGTTGGTGGCGATCGCCGCCGGAGTCGTGGACGTAGAAGATATCGGCACCGATCATCTGGTTGAACCGCAGACACGGGGCAACCTTAGCAGGCTTGGCGATCGCAGGGGCCTTTGCTCTGCGACACACTTCGCAGTTCAGGCTCTTGGCGGCCTTCAGCACTTCCCGGGTCGCACCTGCGAGTCGTAGGTGGCGGCAGAAGTCGATGGCACTAGGGTGTCCCAAGTTTTGGTGGAGGCGGCGAAGACTGCTCGCAATCTTTCCCGGAACAGAAGCGGGGAATGTGATGGCCTTGGCTCCCCGTTCACCTCCTTCATCTTGATCTTGTTCGACTTCGCCCGGTGCTCCATCGGGCTCGCCCTCCTCGATTTCCTCCTCGTCGGCGATCTCCCCGGCGAGGACCTCGTTGATGCGGGGAAACTCCGCGTCGTAGAACACGCGCAGCAGCTCGTTCCCGTCCTCGTCGAAGTCGGTCTGGGTGAAGTAGCCTTGGTCGCTCCATCCACCGGTGAGGGACTCCCACACCTCGTCATCATCGATGTTCTTCTCGAAGATCACAGCTCCTCCTTCGCGTAGTTGTCGTCCCACTGCGTCGACCACATCGTTGTAGACGTCCGGGTACTTCCAATTGGGGATGACGTGCATCCAAAGCTGCCCGGGACGATGACGGATCACCGCCGTCTCGACGATCCCAAACGGAGCATCCTCAGCGTGGTCGTCGTAGTTCAGGTCGTCCGGGAGGATAGGCTCAACGACTTTGATGTGATCGCCTCCATATTCTGCCACTCGGCAGGTTGCACTCAAGCCTCCAACCTCAAGTAGTGACACCGCAGGCGCGGTCCCAACTGGTACCGCCTCGCACGCCGCCCCGTTCATGGAGGCCAGCACCGCATTGAACATCACGCTCAAGAAGGCGGCAGTCTTCCACATGGCACGTCGCTGGCTGCGACGAGGTTTCACGACGGACTGGGATGACCCCGGAACCTTAGGTACTTCGTTCCACTTAGCATGGTCGATGCGGGTCTCCCGGATGTCGCTAGCCGTGGGCAGCGGGAAACCAAGGTTCCTGAGCACCTTCTTCTCGGTCTTGTTGGCGTCGGGGAAGGTCCTCGGCGTGTACGCTGCGATGGTCCAGCGTCCTCCGGTGGAAGGTTCGGATGCATGCCGTGCGCGGGGGTCGAATTCGCACACCTGACGGTCGGTGTCCACGATCTCGCCCTCGATGTCGTTCCCGGCATGGTCTCTCCTCCATATGCCTCCGCCTGGGCTCTCGACCCACAGACCGCCCCCAGGTCCTCCTCCGAAGCTCACGACGAAGTTGGGGGAGCTTCTTGTCGGTGTGCATGGCTGCCGGGCAGTCACGAAGCACCGTGATGGCGCTCCAATAGGTGCGGCGCTCATTTCCTCCATCACCTCCTGTGTGTTCCCGAAGGAAACGGTTCAAGTAGAGCGTCAGGTTCGCCCACCTTGTTGTCTGCTTGCAAACCCCCTTGAAGGCGCCGTACGCGTAGTACCCGATCGCAACCCTGGTCCCGTCCGGCGCCTCGTGGATGTTGGGCCTTCGCATAGGGCACCCTTTGAAGTCGTAGAGGTCGAGGATCTCCGCAATGCGCTCAAAGGAAAAGTCGCCTTCACGTAGGGCCTGGGTGGCGGCTAGTTCGCCAGGGTGTTCGTTGTGGTGTCGTGCCCCGGTGACATCCTCACCAAGCTTGGTGAGGGCCCGCCGAGAGAGAAATGCTTCCTCTACTCTGTCGTCCGAACCAGATGAGCAAGAGCGAAAGGAGGCATCGTCGTGCTTGTCGTTGGTGTCGTGTGGCTCCCGAAGGGAGCCGATGTGGCCGCCTTCGCTCACTGTGCCCCGTGAACCCCACAACGGTCCTTGAGAGCCGCCAGCCTCGCCTCCAGAGTGCGGATCTCCTCCAGCGTCTCGGGGTCCACGTCCTGCTCCATGCGGGCCTTCCCTTCCGGTGATCTCTCGCGCCTGGTCGCCTTCGCCTTGGTGAACGGTGTCACGGGGTTCGCTGGAGCCTCCGGTCGCCAATCGTGAAGTCCCCTCGAGCTCGAGGGCGGAATGGGCCGCCAGTTCGTCAACGACCCGCTTGGATCCTCGACCACGCCCCACACCGAAGACCCGGTCTCGCTCAGAGGGGGTGGTGGCACCATCGCGTCCATCTCTGGGTCCCGGTAGCCGCGGCTCGATGTAGTGGCCCTCGACCCTTGAGCTCGCCGGTGTCGCCGCCAGGTGACAAACCGCTTCAGGTCCGGGGACATGTTGCTCCCGTTCTTCCGCTCTTCCTCCGAGGCCCACGCTCCGTAGTTCTCGGGGATGTCCATGTAGCTGCTGCCGCGGAACCTTCCTATCGTCATCACCGTCGAGTCGGGGGCCGTCGTGTCCCTGATCTTCAGCATGAGGCTTCCCTTGGTCTCCTTCGCACCGAGTGGGATCTTCAGGTTGTCCGCTTCCTGGCGAAGCTCCGCGATCGTCATCGAGCTGAGGCCCTTGGGAACTTCCGACGGGCCGCGGTGGTAGTCCGAGTCGTTGGTGAGGACCGTCCTGAGTTCCGGGCACGTCCACTTCGAATTGACTGCTAGACCCCGGCGGTTGGCTTCGGCTAGCAGCTGGACCTTCGTCATCTTCCATACCGCAATCGGAGGGGCGCCGCTGTCCATGCCGCGCAGCGAAAGGGTCAGGAGGAGGCGCTTGCCTGTTGAAGACGCTGCGGCCGACCCACAGCACTGGATATCCATCAGCACACTGCTCGGGCTTAGCGGTCCACACTTCAGTGACATTGCTCAGAACTCTCTGTGACATGCAACTGATGCCACAAGTCTCTCGCACACTCCCAAGCTGCGCCAACAATTGCTCTCGTTGAAGAGAATGTGGGGTTCTCCATGAGCGGGGATCAAAGAAGTACTTCCTCGGGGTGGTGTGGATCCTCACTAGCTTGTCGGGGGTTTCTATCCAAAAGTCGTTGACATCTGTCTTAGCCCACCACGCAAGAAAGACTGTGTCATTCAGGACATCGGCAACGAGCATGTCACGGACGGCAGGGTCTATCTTTTTGTCATAAAAGATCTTGGGATTAGGTAGCACAGAAGTAGAAGAGGAACTGGAAGACTGGCCTACCCCATCATCCCTTGCACATGCAGTCATGTATACCACGCGCGGACTGAGCACTGCGACACCGTGCGGCTCCCAGCTTTTGGGAAGTTGCGAAACGTCGGGCTTGTCAGGATTGCCGTAGTCGATGCAGATGGCCGGGTGCCCGCTCGAGGTCTCGAGCAAAGTGAGCTCGCCTTCGCCGAGCTTCCGGAAGTGGGCCTTGCCAAGCCCAAGGTCGAGCACTAAGCCGAGGTGCCCAAGAGCCGGTCGCGACATCAGGAGTGGCAGGTCTCCGTGTATCACGGCGGCTTTCACTCCAAGCCACTTGCCCAGCACATTCATCATGATCACCGCCGCATAGGTCGACTCATAGATGCGGTTCGCCGCACCGAACTTGAAGCACTCACGCTCGTACACGAACTCGCACTCGAAGCCTTTCTCCTTGATGCTGGCAAGGTACCGCTCGAGCCATCCGGTACCCACCACGGTCTTTGAGCAGGCTGAGTCCAGGATAGCATAAAGGTCACTGCTGTCCCCGCACGCGGTGAGCTCGTAGATCTCGTTGGTCACGTGCACGGTCTGGGCCTTGTTCGCGGCAGCGGTGTTAGCCTCGTAGTTAGGACACACAGGATCCCGATGCCAGTGTCCTTTCTTGCCACAGGAAGCGCAATGACTTTTGGACTTAGCCAGGAGGATCTTGGCTTCGGCGGCCTTCTTCACAGCCTGGGTGTCGAACTTCTTTCCGCCGCCCTTTGAGCCACCGTCGACGACTCCCCTCGACCTTGCAGCATCTCTGTACTTAGCCTTGGCCGTCATGTAGGAGATGTAGAGCTCGCCGGTGTCCTGCCCGACCTGGTCCTCGAGCATTGCGTCCTCCTCGCACTCATCATCTTCGTCGAAGACGCCGTCGGCAGCGAGATTCACGGAGTTGAAGCGCCGGTTGCCAGGAGCATCTCCACGAGTCCCTTTCTCCCAGGGCTTGCGGATAGACCTGTCCAGCACTATCGCAGCCTGTTGTAGCTCCCGGAGGGCGTACTTGTTACCCACTGAGGCGAGAAGGGACACCTCAGTGGTCTCATCAAGATTGGCCCGGTCCACGAAGAGCCAAGCATTCGCCACATCTGGGAGGGTGCAGCCGCATTCTGTGACCCTGGCCAGCAAGCGGTTGAACTCTGCCGTATAGTCGCGGAAGGTTTGCGTCGGCTTCCGGCGCAGCTTTCTGAACAGGTCGCTCAATGAGCGACCCACCTGAGTCACCTCCACGTCCAAGTAGTGCTGCCGAATCCAATCCTTGAGGTAGGTCACGCCAGTGTCGCTTGCCAAGTCCTCGACGCACAAAGACTCTGCATTCACCCACGCTGAGCCTTGCAGGTTCTGATATAGAACCAAAGCTCTCTGCCCCGCGGAGAGCTTCGTCATCTTCTCCCACGCGGCTATTTGCCGAAGGTAGCTCCGAGCCGACGTCCCAAGTTCATTGCCACCTTCGCAGTCCCCGCTAAATGTAGGGATCAACAACTTCTCGGTGGGGCCCTTCATCCCGCCTTGCACTGCGGGTTCTCCCGCAGTCCTCTCAGTCGCTGTAGACAAACTCCCGGAACGGGTAGAAGAAGGAAGGGGCGCAGTCGCCGTAGGAGGTGTCCCGGGGGTACTTGTAGTCCCGGGGCCGCCAGAATTCCATGTCGTAGAAGACGGATCAGTCGCGAAGCTCGTTGGGGCGGTCCCGGAGGTATTGGTAGGCCACGAAGTAGGGTCGCCGTCGCTCCAGTAGTATCGGTACCATCCGCCACGGTCGTTTCCCCAGTGATCTGCCCACCGTCCTCCGTGCCACTGCTGGGGCCAGGACTGCCACGTAGTCCAAGACTTCCAAGATCCGTCGGAAGCCCGGCGATCGCCCGTAGTAGTCGCATCACCAGAACTTCCATCGCTGCTGTTGTCACCACGTCGCTGGGCCCAGTCTGACCCACGCCAAGAATCCACTGCAGGCGCGTCGGCGCCTCCCCCGGGCTCTTGGTTCCCACGAGACTGAGGTCCAGCTTCGGTCTGCTCTTGCACACTCGCTTCTGCATTGGGCTCATACACATCACCAGGGCGCACGCTGTGAGCCCCTTCACCGGTCCACGCACTGGTGTTCCAAGGGTCGTTGTCAGGCGCCGACCACGGGTCGGCAGGAGCATCAGAGGCCATGAGAGCGCGCAGGCTCCGCTACCAGTGACAGCTCAAGAGATCCGCTGTCACTGGCAACACGGATCAAAAGCAAGAGGCGCAGCCTTTTCTGCACTACGAAACCAAAAAACTCTTGTGCCTTCACGCCACAGCGGTCGAGGAGAGCTTTCAGCGATGCTGCCTGCAAGCAACGGAATCTTCACGTTTACAGTCCCGATCAACCAAAGCACGATCGGACGGGCTGAGGTCTGAAAACCCAAACCTATCATCCCCCTCTTCCCCTCGGAACTTCAAGCCATTCGAGGAGGACGCCAGGGCCTCAGGATTGAAGGTCCTGCTTGGCGGGCCACATACGACCCCATCGATGACACCCAGGGTGGCTGCCCGCAGCAGCATGCCAAACACATCATCAGAAAGAAGGTCCGATCCCCTGGAAATATCAACCTCAAGCACTTGGCCGACAGAATGTCGCCACCGCTGCTTTCCAGCAAACAGATGCACCAAGGTTGGGACCTGAGGGTCAAACAGCTGTCTCCTGGTCCGGCGGTTGAAAGGAACGCAGGAGGGATCAAAGGTGGGACTCACCGCAACCTGAGACGCTAACCTTTCTGGGAGCCCAGGAAAGAGGGTCTTAACGATCAGCTGCAGCTCACTTTCGCTGCACGAATCTGCCGCCACATGGGCTGCAACCCACTCCCTTAGGGACGAAAGCCCAACCTCCTCCTGGCCAACTGATCGCTGCCAAAGCTGTTGCGATACGGCCCTTGAGGTCTCACGGCGCAAGAGGAAGCGCTCATACTCGCCAATCAGGCGAAGCACCAGAAACTCTGGCAACTCAGGAGTGCCATCCTTGAGTCTCACCGGGAGGATCCCGAGACCTGGATGCCGCACGTGAATGCCCCGGTCAGTCCAGTTGATCTCACAGCCCAAAAGCGGCAACGCATGCATCGGCAAGATTGGCTGCACTGACTCCCTGACCAACAACGTCCCGGCGGAGTTCACATGCATCAGAGCTTCGCCGACCGCGAGAGACACGCTCACCGGGCGGGACTCCTGGATTTCCTGAGGCGATGCCTGGCGGAGAGAAGCGGAGGCCCCGCTATCCAACAAGCCGTAGCCCGTCGGGTTGCTCACAGCACTAAGCCGCAAGGCCTTGGTCTTGATCGACCTTAGCACACTCAAGATTTCTGCATTGATGGCTGCGTTGCCATCCCCCTGACTCGGAGCTGCAGCCTCTGCCTGGTCATTCGCGGTCCCAGCAGGCGCGGTTTGAGGGTCTACGGTAGCAACCTTAGGTTTACCCCCAGGCTTGCCTTCCTTACCCTTACCTTCCTTAGCCTTACCCTTCGCCTTACCCTTAGGAGAGGAATCGGCAGGGGCCTTTGGTGTCTTAGGGCTAGTGGAAGGGGACTCCTCATTGGCAGCCTTAGCCTCCGCCTTTAACCTGGCTTTCACCGGGCATGAGTCCGCCCAGTGATCTTCGGCACTGCAACAGAAGCATCGGCCCCGCATCTTTTCTTCATCCTGGTCGTGGTAGAACTGACAGGACGACCCGTACGTGCAACCGCCAGCCGTTAGCCAGCTTCTGCAAGGTTTCATGCCTGCACCCGGCGACTTAGGTCCCGCTGGAGAAGTCTTGGCCTTCGGGGTACTTGGAGACGTCTGCAAGCGCTGCAAGCGCTGCTTCTTAGCATCATCCCCTCGGCCCGGAACCTCATCCTTCACAGGATTGTCATCTGTGGAGTGCATCAGGTGCTCCACCTCCGCCTGCATCATTCGACACAACTCCGACACAGCGTCGGAGGTCGGCTGGTAGTCAACCCCAAGCCGCTCACGGAAAGTGGCAAGTCGGAAAAGGCTCGCGGAGTGCTTCTGCAACACCTTTCCTGTCAGGACATCTAAACCCTTAACCAGAAGCGTGGTGTCAGGCTCTGCTGCGTGCAGTTGCTTCAGGCGCATACGCCATTGGGTCCACTGCCTCAGCAGCTTTGCAGCCTCCGACAAAGTGGAAGCAGCCTTCGGCGTCACCAAAAAACGCAACATGGTTGATCGTTCTGACGCTCCCCCGGGCTGAAACACCGTCATCAGACGAAAGATCATTCCTGCCACACTCAGGTGGCGTGAGGCGACAATGTCAACCCTCACAGCATCCGGGATTGCCTGAAGAATCAAGGTCACGCATCGCTGTTCCAGCAAGGCATGCTGGGGCTGCACCAAATTTACCTGATCAAACTCCTTCTGGATCGACAGCCTTTCAAGCGGGGAAGTGGAGAGCCACCGCACGTAGGCCTGGTTGGCCGCCTGGTATGTATAACCCCACCAGACACTTCCGGTGTCTGACAGTGAAGAAATCATCGGCTGGACCACTGCGATCCAATCTCCAAGCGCGGTGGGGTTGTTAGGGTTGTAGGCCTCTAGGGACGGTAGGGAACTTACATGTTTACCCACAGCTTCAGGCCTAAGGTCCTTAACATCAACCCGACCACTATTTCCAACCGGCGGGGCAGCTATGGGAAGACTTAAACCCGACGGGGCCGGTGGGCTCGGAGGCGGAGTGGACGACGGAGGCCTCGGAGGAGGCGATTGGTATCGAGGCATTGCCGCTCCCGCGCAGGAGGAGACAGCATGGCAGGATGGCACTGGAAGTTGTGCTCCAAACGCAGGATGCTTCGGAGGAGATGGACTGTTGCTCCACGCCCCAGAAGTGGGCGGAGCTGCGACCAAGGGCGAAGTCCACTGCGGAGGAGGAGGAGGGACGAAGTCCACAGGCTCTAAAACCAACGAACCATTAACCACCTTCCAGCTATGATTAACTCCCATAACCCTTATTACCCCAGACGAAGTCGGCAACTGGGCACGGGGAGACAGAGCGAAGTACTGAGGTCCAGCACCCGCGGCGGAATGAAGTCCAAAGTCCATCGAAGGAACCTCGGAAGGAGAAACGGGATTGGGAATCCCTGAAGAGGATTGGACTCCTGGGGGCCCTGTAAAAGAGTGAAGTCCAAAGTCCATAGACGGAACCTCAGAAGGCGAAAGGGTGGCCCCAGGAGCACTCGTAGTTGAAGTCAAAGGCACCATGTCCCCGGGAAAAGCCATCGGGGAGTGAACAGATGGGCCAAAATCCATATCGAGGGAGGACTGACGTGGAGGCTCTTGACCCAAAACCAGGTCGTGAGTGGAATGAAGGGGGTCCGAAGCATTCCAGGAAGACCACCCCTCAGAAGCGAAAGGAGGCAGAGGTGGCACCGGGGGCAAAGGATAACCCTCCTCAGACTGAAAGTTTACCCTTTGGCCCTTGAGCTCTAGTTCCTCTACTCTACGCCCAGAAGAGGCCGACCCAAAAGATCTGGATCCTCTCGTACTACGTTCAGCCTCAGCTTTCTCTAGCCTATCATGAAGATGCTCAACCAAAGACCGTAGTCTAACGATTTCGAAATGTTGCTCTGAGGGATCCGGGATCTCGTAGGCCGAACTCTTCTGGGATTTCTGGGCTTCCGGAGACAGAGGGATAGACCTCCTTGCAGTGCCTTCACTGACACTTTCAGCCCCTTCCAGAACTACCCTCAGGCTACTCCTGTCTACTTCTCCTACATAGTTAGATCTGTTCGGAACTCCTCCATCTGAAGCGACCGTACCGAACGTTGTGGAGGTCTCTGGGATCTCGAGGCTTGCCGAAGAATCTCCAAAGGCCTGCAAAGCCGTCCTGGAAACCCCCGCAACCTTCGGAACCGACACCCCAGAATCCGAAGAGTCCCGAGCAGTCTCTAGGCCAGGAGCATCACCCCTCACTGCTGTCGGCACAGAGCGCCGTTCAGTTGCCAGCTCGGGCTGTTCTCCAGATTCCAAAGAGGCTTCATGCTGTTGGGACTTGAGAGGAGACATGGTAAGCCAGTCGGGCTGCTCATTGTGGGTCTGCGGAACGGAGTTTCCCAGTACAGTCTGTTCGGGCCGGGTAGAGGAGGTTGTGGTCTTCGTCTTTAAGTTCGGGATCTCCTCAACTTGTTCTTGAAAGAAACGCCCTTTGACCCCAGGATCCGTCGCCTGCCCCCCAGCAGCCTTGATGACTTCCGAACTCCCTTGTGAACTTGAAAGTCCTCGGCCCTTGCCGCTAGCATTGTAATCTGGCTCTAAAACTTCGTCATCGCATCTCACCAGATCTAGAGGGCGGGCCTTCTGGATGGAGATTTCCATCTTCGCTTTCTCGCTCCAAAACGGGTTAACCTCAGGAGCCCCATCTTCCTGAGCAGAAGGACTCGCCGGTTCCTGCTCCTGCCGCTCCTGTCTGCGGCGTCTCAAAGCGGGGTCCATGGTTCGAGAGGTGGATCCTACCACTTTAACTCAGCGACTTATCACCCGACTAAGCTAGGACCTAGAGCCTAGACTTATAAAGTCAGGGAGCGGAGGGCGATACTTAGGGGCCTAAGCCTACAAAGTAGAGCTAGAGGAACCCTAAGGGAGCTTGGGCTCCTAACCTCTTTTCGAGGAGCTACCGGGGAAGGGCCTTTAGAAGAACCTGGCTACCTAAGCTTTGGACTCTAGGCTCAACCCTGAACTTACACCCCGAAAGCACGCAACAACTTTATATACGCTGAGCAAAAAGGCCTTCCGCGTGTCATCTTGCGCAGGGGCTCATGCTGAAGCTGAAACTCCAACAGCCACGATCAAACACCTCGTGTATGCATTCCCTCCGACCACGCTAGCGAATTGTCACTACAACAAGCGCAGGCTAATGTTTGTCACAACAGGAACCGTCGTTGCCTCCAAAGCAATCCCTCGAGGTTACCTTTTGGGTAATGGGCCTAGGAACTCGAAGCTTAGCAGTTGTAATGATCTGCGCTTTCGTTTTGCCTCTGTTTCGGCTGCGGCTCTTGGGTTCAGGTGCTTCTGGGTTGGGGTGATGTGGACATAGTTGGAGCTGCTGGAGAGGTTTAAGGTTTCGGGGTTCTGGATCCGAGGTCCGGTGTTTTCGGATTCGCAGATACGCAATCTCAAGCGAGAATTGGCACCGGAATCGCGGTCCTTCTTCGTCCCAAGACCAAACAGCCTGCCACCAAGGCACCGGCCACGCCTGTCGACATGGATCCGTTGATGGAGGTAGCGCTTGCTTGAGTTCATGCTGTTACCACAAGCACACGCAGGAGTAGCTTTGGTTTTCGCTGCATGCTACGAAAATCTGACGGCTCGCAGCTCTGAGGACTCTAAGGCTCAATCGAACGCAGACTGCTGAGTAGACATCAGTCAGCTCTTCAGATCGTGAATGTCAATACCGCGGGCGCGGCATGCGGCGGAGTTTGTTCCAACACGCAGCCCCACCCAAGCCATCAAAATTGCTTGACTCCTGAAAGAAGTTGCTCGAAGCAATGTGGTCATTCAGCTCCTCCGTGCGGGTGCTGTCTTCCATGGCCTGAATGCTGCTACCATAAATCTGCTCCCCGGTGAACCGCAGTGAGCGGCCTCCCATCATCGCACTGAACACATTCTCACCGCCCCATTTCTCGTGGGCATCCTCCTTTTCGAAAGCATAGCGGAGGTGCTTTGATGCAACGTCCAAGAACCTGTCCCACTGCCAATCGGAGGGGACGGCGCCGACCTCCTTGGCCTGCTTGCAAAAAACCCAGAAGTCACACACGATCTCGTCGTTGGAGGCATCACCGTCGTAGAGGCCGTGAAGGTTGCCCCCACCCCACGCATAGTCATCATCCACTCGCATGCGGTAGCAGTCCACGAGCCACTCGTACTTCTCCGCCTCGGACAAGCCTATTGCCCAAGCGGCTGCGCTCTTACCAGAGTCACCAGAGGGAAAAGCACTGCCCAGGCCCTGTGAGAACATGGTCTTCTGGAAGTTTCGCTCGAAGGTGTTCTTGGGTCTGCGCTTGGCTGTGGCACGCAGCTGGCTCAAGTAGCTCGTTGTTGCCGAGATTGCTGCGCCATCCTCCCGCTGCAATCTCAAGCACTCCTCTGTCAGGAAAACTGCGTGGCACTGCAGCGAAGCATGTGTGACACCCTCGTGCTTCAAAGACTTCTGCGGAGCGCGAACCCTTGCTTAAAAGACGCGAGATAGCAAGAGAGAAAGAGAGAGCGAGAGAGAGAGAGAGAGAGAGAGATGGAGATGGAGATGGAGATGGAGATGGAGATGGAGATGGAGATGGAGATGGAGATGGAGATGGAGATGGAGATGGAGATGGAGATGGAGATGGATATATATATATATATATATATATACACATTCATATGTGTGTGGACCCCGCAAGCTCCTCTAGGTCTTCGATGGCGTCCTCGAGCCTATTCGGGAAGTCTGGAAAGCTCAGGCTTTCCAAGGCCTTGGCGCGGCGGAACAAGGCCTTGTAGTTGCGGGCATCAAGGCCGATGGCGTCCGTGGCCGCTTTGTGTGCGCACAGATAATCCTTCTGGGCCAAGTGGACCTGGGCCAAATTCGAAGCAATCTTGCTTGCTTCCTCGCGATGTGCAGAAACCCGCGGGTGGCCAAGAAGCTTCAATGCTTCGTTGTACTTCACCATGGCCTGCTCGCATCGTCCATCTGCAAAGTGGCCGTTTCCCTCGGTTTTCAGCTGGATGGCCTTCTCAAAGATCTCAGCGGTCACCCGTGGGGTAGTCGTCGACCTCTGGGAAGCCTTGTTGCAGGCGAGCTGCATGAGTTCGAGGGTGGCTGGCTCCCAGTTTACATCCCCGAAGAAGAAGACTCGGCCACCGCCCTCGCCTTCATGCAAGGCGACCGAAGTAGAACCAGGGTGCGAGTCGTTTCCAGCCATCATGGGCACCATGGACTGGGTTCGATTCGCAGCAGTGGTGCACCATAACTTCTCCTTCTCAGGGATGTCGTGCATCATGTTGCTCTTCACGGAAAACTGCTCCAGTTTCCTAGCTTCTGGGAAAATCTCTTTGCCAGCGGCTGTTTGCGAATGTACTGCCCGAAAGTAGGCGAAGCCGTCCCACTGGGTGCCGAAATACTTGTTTGTCTTGTCGTAGATGCAGGTGTTGCTGGCATGCAGAATCACTGTGCCGCCCTGCTCGTAGAATCGCACCAAGTCTTGGCAGAACACGTCCCAGTAGATGTCCTCGCAGAAGTAATCGTTGAGGAGGATAGTGTGGTACCTGCCTGTGAGGATCTTCGTCTGCAAAGATCTCGCCATCAACGTGAGGTCCTCCTCTGCCTGCACGACATCGATGTTGCTCTGAGGGAAGATCCTCCATGAGCTGGTGTTGAGAGCATCAAGCATGAAGGCTTCGCCATAGCAAACCAGAAGGCGGTCCGAAGCCATGGCTCGTCAGTTTGAGATCTTCTCTTTTGCAACAAATTCCGATCGCTGTATTGGGAGGTACCTTGAAAGGAACTGAAATCCGCATATCCCTGCAGATGATCTCTTGGTGCTTCATGCAAAACCTCCTGCAGGACTTTGAGCACAATGCGGTACAGGTGATCGGCAATGCTTCAACGCACTCAGATGACCCTGGCAGTGTAAACAAGGGGAATACGCGATTATAGGTTGTTGATCGCCTTTATCGCTTTGATGACCGGCTTGCAACACAGATGGCCAGTACAAGGACGCGGTACCTGTAATGCGCAGCATGCGATGTTTGGGGCGCATTAGGAACGGCACTGGATGCCACGAGAAACCACGACTCTGCAGAGCTCGCTGGAAAGCTGCAGAAGGTAGGGACTAGCAATCTGCACATTACCTTAGTGACTTAGTGATGGGGCACACACACACACAGGGGCTGTTACAGTTTGGCAAAAAAAGCGACTGCGGCAGCATAGCAGATCACCACTGAGGGGAGACTGAGAACAAGGACGCTGCCGCGGCCTTCAATTGCCGCAGGGCCAGCGCTGTGGCGCTGCGATGCCCTGACCACAGGCCCGGGATGGCGCAGCGAAGCCCTGGAAGCAGAGGGGTGAGGGCAGAAAATGAAGCAGAAACTGATGTCTCCGCATCCCTGCCTTGCCAGACTCGATGGCGAGGTGCAGTGAAGCGCACAGCTTGAGCGAGGTTGCCAGCTGTCACTTAGCCAAGCCATGCAGATATCAAGCGCCACCCAGCCATCTGACTTTCAAGCTGGCTCCCCTTGTGAGACAAAGAATACTCAGATTGGCTGCGAAGCTCGAAATCTTCACGACTCTTGTGACTCTCAGACCCATTCTTCTGAATATCTCCATAGAAATATCTCCAGGATAGGTTTCATAAGTCATTGTCTTCCTCTACCATGCTCCTTATACCACCTAGCAGGGAGGGTCCCCGCACCAGCTCAGAGCCTCAACGGCTGCAACGTTGCCTCGCCCTCCCGCCAAGCCAAGCTGACCACTGGGATGGCTCCATTGAAAAGCAAGCGGAGTCGGTAATGAGTCAATGACAGGAGCGATCTGAGTGGAGGCTTCAAGGAGCAACGCACCCCTCGGCACCTTCAGAAGAGCGAAGATCACCGGCTCAGGTCCCGAGCTTAGCAAAGCTCGGAGGCTTTCCTGGGCGGCCCACACCCTACGGTACCGCGGTCCCAGGTCTCCCTGAAAAGCCGAGATTCGCAGGCCAGCCGGCACAAGACCTGATAGAAGATTGCCAGAAAGAAGCGCAGGTGCCATACCGTACACCGCCCTGCTGCAGTGCTGCGATCGTGCCTGTGGCTTCTCCGGGAAGAAGGGCAGGCACAGGCAGGACACCTGAGGCAGCGTCAGGATTCCGCTTTTGTCTTGGATCTTTGGTCCTTCGTCCTACTCTGACCCTTTGCTGGTCTTTCTGTGACATACGAAGGTACATGACTAAGCTGTTAGTCTCCGTGGGCGGCCTAGGAAAGAAATGCAGATTACCTGCTTGGTGAACAAAAAGAGAGCAATTCGGAACAGCAAGGCGCTGCCCCCTTGGCTTTGCCCGCCGGGCCTCTGCGAAGCCATGCACCAATGCCCTGACATCGGGGGCTCACTCGTATCCGTCTTGCTACAGTTCTCCGGAGTCCGGGACATGAAGGCCCTACAGCTCGACCATGCGCGGTCACTTTCACCAGCTGAATTGAATGGGGTGCGAGAGGAAAGGCGCGGAGACCGGGAAGACCGACAGCCGCATGGCCTGGTCCTCCAGGCCCTAAACCCCAAACCTTCGCATTCTACGCTGCCGATGTGTCTCTGGGGCCCCTCGCGCTCGAAGGGATAGGTCGGTGGCGGTCCCACAGCGCTGCCAGGAGCTAAGGGCCTGAGACGGCAGAGGGTTGTAGTAGGCCTTCAGGCTGAGTCGCTGGGGTTGTAGTGGGTTCCAGAGCGTGAGAGTGAGTCATGTCCCGGTCATTCTATCGAGGACTTCGCCTAAAGCCTCGGCTGCTTTTGCAGTGTGCATCCACAGATGGTCTGTGTAGTGCCATCGAGAATCGTGAGTTCTGTCATCACCTTACATGAATCGCGCAGCGCATAGCTCCAATCCACACCGAGATCCCGGCACACTCCGCTGCTCCGGCAGCAGCTGCAGCACGCGCGTGTTGTGACGCCTGCGGGGGTTGGGGGATGTTCATGATTAAAGCTCCTTACAGTATGTATGCGTGTGTTGTTTACTCTAATGGACCTTCGGGCGCACGATCTTCACTGTGACGCACTCTAATGACTCTACGAAGATGCCATAAGTGACCCGTTGGGTTGCTTCAGGTTTCAAGCCAAGCTTTTCTGCAGGGGGGTCGTTGCAATCTCGAATAGCAGATAAAGGAGCCGCAGCTGGAGCAGCTGCTACGAGTACTACCAACAACCACAAGGACATACTGCTGCAGCTTCTTCTGACCACGACCACCACAATCACTCCCACCACCACAGCCACCACAGCCACCACAGCCCAGCATGTATGCTTTGGACAGCATCTGGGCTCCAAGCTGATGGACTCAAAAATCAGCTGCAAGGCTACTGTAGCCCTGAGGCCATCATCTAGACTATTTTTTTCCGCACGAGGACCAAGATATAGCCGAGACCCGGGAACTGAGTCATCATGAAGCTGCAGAACTCGCGGTGAACGAAACGACTACTGAGCCGGCCAAGGCCCCGACCAGTTGCAACATCAATGCGCAACACCTGAGACCCCCAAGCATTCCCAGCTCGAAAGCGACGATTCGCCACGATGCAGATCTGCTGTACAGTCGTCTCTACCGAAGCTTAGTCGTGCTTCCTCATGTCATTACAGCTCGGTGTAGCCAGCTGCTTTGCAAGACTAGGTCATGATCTTATGAAGTGTAGCATTCTGTGCGCATGCGCAGCTTCCGTTCTGGAATACGAACGGGAGCCTAACCAGATCTTACTGGACGATGGTACTACACACCACATGCTATTGCTTGTTGGAATCACCAACCCAATCATCACAGAACAAAGCAGACAAGTAGCTCTTGGGCGACCTCGGGAATGTGAGTGCCTTGTTTCCAGGCCTGCAGCATGCAATCAGTTCAGTCAAAGCTATCGAGCCGTGCCGCCCGTGCGGAGGGGGAATGCTCAGACTGCACCTTGCCAATGTATCAATCATTACCCGCCATCCGAGACCCGGCAAGGCTGTCAGTTTGCGAAAAGTAAGAATGTCAAGAGTCAACATTCAAGCAAAACGATAGCCGTAGTCATGCTAGCATCAATGATGATCATGTCTAACTACCTCGAACTGGCTACGCCGCTGCAGATGCCTGTCCACTTCCGAGCACGGGACGCGATAAGACGCGCTTCGGACGTGCTGACTGCGTAGTTGGTTCATCGTGCATAACGTGTCAGGGAGCTGCTGCCGGAAAGCCCTGGTGGGCTGGATCCCAGGCTGCAACTCGAATCCCTATAAGAATTCAGAACCCTGCCCATGTCTACAACAAACTGAATGGCTAGGAATGTCTACAAACCTCCTTGGCCTTAAGATTGAAACCCGCTCCGGTCTCTGGGCTTCTTCTGGCCTCCACTGCCAAGCGGAATCCATCGCTGGCCCGGAGTCGATCTAGGGCCTCAGCGGCACCCACGGCTCCAATCGAAAGTATCGCTGCGACATAAAGAAATGTTCAGTGCGTTTGGTAATCCCTTGCCCCTGCTATTAATCCCCCCCAGAGACTGGGAAAGTATTGTTATGATTATGATGTTGTTCCTGCTCTTCCTCCTGCGTTTGCTCTTACTCTTGCTCTTGCTTTTGCTCTTACTCAAGCTCTTGCTCTTGCTCCTGCTCTTGCTCCGGCTGGTGCAAATTAGGTGTTAAAGGGCAGGTTTGATTTGGGCAGGATTCGTGCCCATGGGGTTTATTTTCAGGAGGGTGGTTAGCACAAGGGGGGAGTGATTGGTTGTGAATCAGGTCTATAACGATTTCAGAGGTGCAATTGGACGGAACATTTGCCTCAGCGAGTTGCTGAGTTCGAGAAGGCAAAAAAAACGCCACTTACGATGTGCTGGTCTCGGCCTGAAACCTCTCAGAGACCAGTCGGCTACGTGTCATTTGTGGACGCGGGTGTGCCCCGAATCTTTGAGTCCCTGCCTCCGGTCTGGATACCAGCAGCCGCACCGCCTCCCGGATGGACGGTTCTCTGAGTTTTCTTGCCTTGCAATGCGTGACATCTAGAACTGTGCCCTCCGTTGATTTCAATCTGCCTCATGATCCTCATGGGAAGCCACCAGTTGACACTCCCCACTTTCGCAGTGCTACGTGCACAACTCATAACTCTCCCGACCCCTCCATTCTAGAATTCTAGCGCTTTCTCGCACGGCTCCAGGGCCTGGAGGAGGCTGGCGGAGGCCGTCGAGCGCCTCCGGTGGAACCCCGCTTTCTGCAACAAAACGCTCTTGGGAGGCTGAGGCTCTGCGGCTCTGCCTGCAGGGCTCCTTGCCGCCGACACCCTGGCCAATGGCCTCCGAAGAGGGCCGCTGTCGGCCGCCAGACGCAAGAGAGAGGGAGAGATAGAGAGAGAGAGAATGAAAGAAAGAAGGAGACCGAGGTCTGGGCACGCAGGAGCTGCTGAGCATCCAGTTGCCTGGGTCTTGGATGTCTTGGTTCTGGTCTTCACAGAGACTGAGCAGTCAAAGAGACCCGACACTTTTCTCTCCAGTGGCGCCAAGTGCAGTCATGAGCTGAGCGGGCACCCCAGTTCAGGAAGACTTGCGAAGAATTCTAACGTGGATCCGGGGCGTTGGGGTGCTTGTCAGCCACATCACTCAGAACTCAGAAGTAACACGCGCACGACGGCGCATCTGGCATCTGTAGTTGCTGGAAATTCTCAGAGCACTTGACTTAGTCAGTCGCACGCTTCTTTTTCAGGGCGAGCTCCGAGAAATCCCAGTCTCAAATCAAGAGCATGACCTACCGAACCTAAAGTGGATCCGGTGGATCACTCAGAAACATGCACTGCCCAGATTCATCCAGCTTCGGCACTTGTGACCTCCGAAACAAGCTCTGTTTGATCTCGCCAACTGCAAGTGCCCCAGTGCCCCAGCCTCTTTCGCAAGGACGGATCCGTGCAGCTGCGCAGAAGAGAAGGGCGCCTTCATTCGTCCTCGGCATCACATCTCGCCCCTCCCACCACCCGGGCGGTTTAAGAAGCCGAAGCGGTCCTCCGGATCTTCGACCAGGTCCAGGACCGCACGCCTGAGAGAAGCGACTGCTGCACCTGTGATTGCTCCGTGCCCAAACCCGTGCCCAAGATGCGAGGCACACACAATGCTGAGCCTCCGACCGCGTCGTCATGTTCTTCTGGACCTCGCAGCACGCTTGCATCGCAAGACGCTGCCGAAGGGCGGGTGCGACGCAGGACCCCCGGCCAAGGTGTGATACGGCAGCGACTTCCACCCCTTGGGCGGAGTGCAAGCCGCGCTCGAACCTAAGATCTGACATCTGAAAGGATTAGGGCTTAAGGATGACGTGCGATCCACTATTTCGGAGGAGGTGCCGCTGTCGGCTGCAGTGATGACCAACACAAGCAGCAGGACAGTGTGCAGAGTGGACCACATGCCAAGGGCCTCAGCACAACCGGAATATCTCTTCCGTGAAAAACGTGCCGTCTTGAAACGTCAAGTAGGAGTGAGATCCAAGCATGTTTAGGCAAGCGGCTTCCCAAGGAGGCCGATCTCGTGTCGCAGAATGAATTGCGGATCGGTAGAACGTAGGCCAAAAGCGGCCTCTAATTCGTGGCTTTGAAATGGTAGATCTTGGGCCAGAAGCGTGCTGCAAAGAGCAAATCAAAGAGGGAGCTCCAGAGCCAAGCACTTCCCGAGGACGAGGACCCAGGGCCCCGGGCTTCTGAGCTTCCGTCGTCGCTGCTCGCCGACAGCTCTCCTTCCAAGACCCAGGCTGGAGATGCGTCGGATCCGTCGGATGCGCGCTCCGCACTACAGCGCGCCTCCGGGTGTCGCAACACGGAGGCGAACATGGCCTCAGACAGGCCGGTCATGAGATTTCCGTTTGGTGGACACTTACACTCAGGGGCTCTAAGCCTGCGACGCATGCCCCTGCGGAGCTCGACGACCGGAGCGCCGCCTGCGAGGCCTCAGCACGAATCGAATTGGAAAAAACAGGGTCACCGATGAGACTTCGACTGAGGCAGCAGCACGAGCAATCGCCTGGCCGAAGCTGTTCACAGCCTGCCCAAAGCTTTAGATCCGAGAGACATCACCTCCGCGCAAAAGCCTGGCCTCCACACAGAGATCTGCATCCATGCCCTCAAAAGCACACCCACATAGAAACGCCACCTGGCAAATGTCTCAGAGTCCAAGCCCCATACACGTCCAAATGGAGTTGTGATCCCCCCAGAAAGGAGCTCCGTGCAAGGCACCTCGTCCAGACCCGCGGCACCAACCGGTCGCGAAGACAAGAACTGCTTGAGTTTCGCCCTGCAGTCCTGCCATCGAAAGGGAGCTTCAGCTTCGATGTTGCGCACGCACGAATGCGCGCAGATGCATTGGGCTTGAGTAGACCAGAAGCGCACAGATCAAGACCCGGCCTCGAGCGTCCTGACAACCTTGGAAATCGCGGAGCTGTGGCAAAAGCCCAGATCCACAAGAGACTTCGGAACGCCTACGGCTTCGAAGCCCAAGATTTGTCTCGCCCGCCCGACAAACTCGGAGCGAGTCATGTCCGGGCCCAATGTCGGGACAGCGGGCAGGGAGCTCAACCCGCTTCGTTTTGCATCTGCGGCCGCCGGTTGGGCTTGCTCGTCTGCACAAGGCAGGGCCACATCCTGCCATCATGCCTTGGGCCCACAGCCTCCAAGCAATCTGGCATTCAATGCAGGTCCAGACACACTGGATGGTTGTCCACTGCACTCGCAAGCTGTGACAGCTTTGCTGAAGGTCGAACACATGCCCACGCAGGGCAACTTCCCCAGCCTTTTTGCCAAAAAACTGTACAAGGCAATCATTGATCACAGCCTACTCCTTGTCAATGACCTAAAACTGACCTAAAAAGGGTGCCTCCCATTGCCGCATACGTTTGTAAAGATATTCGGGGCAATCCCAGCCATAGGATCTCACAGCAGCTGCCCACCAGGAGTATCGGTCAAAGCTTGCCTCGCTGCCTTCTCTGACTGGAAGGAGTCGTTCCAACGCATCAGGAAACGACTCCCCCACAATTCTCTTGCACTTCGAGCAATGCCAACCAAGCCAGTCTTGGTCACAATCTGAACATGGTTTCGACCAAGCAAGTTGGATCGTCTGCAATACGTCCATGCTCTCGCTCAGGAACTGCTCAAAACAGTTGCAGTGGCCATACCATGTTGGACCACAGAAGCCGAAGATTCTCAGAAAAGCAACAGCACCAAATGGCCTTACATCATCGCCATTGCGCTTGCCAGTTCGATGAGGAGGGCGCCTTGGGTACTGCTCGAGCTGGCTGAGGATTGCCTGCAGCACCGTCATCCGATCACGGTGGGGGAAGGCCACGAGGATGTTGGGCGTCCGCCCAACCTTATCTGAAAGACAGTCACTGGCTAAAAATGGCACCCAGGGACCTGCTGGCGTAAAAAACGGTTTCTCCCGCTCCAAGTAAGCAATCGCCGTCAAGGATATCTGGCGTGCTATGAAGGAACGCGATCCTCGCCCAAAGTCTGTGCCCGGTGGAATCTTTGCATGTGCCTTCTTCCTCTCTTCTTCGACAAGTTCCGGCAACTGTCGGGCAGGGCGAAGCTGGAAAGTGGCAAACATATAAGGATCTTCCCTGTCTACTTCGAAGAGGAACTGCCCTTTTCTTCGGCCGCATTCTTTCATGCCCTCGTGAATCCTGAAGCTTTCTGCGAGATCTTCCGGAAGTTGGCAACCCAGCCGTCCCTCAACTTCTTCCAGCTCCTGCTCCCCGACGCCTGGCAGCAAGTTTTCCAATGCTTCAGGAAGCAGCTGCCCCCAAAGGAGTTCGATGTTTCTCCAAATGCTGCGCACTCGGCACCTCACCTGGAACACAGGATAGTACAGCTTCAAGACCTTGGTCTTCATGGCGTTGCGGCTGGCTCCACAAGCAACTTCGAAGGCATGCACTTGAACGTCTGCTTGAAGCGGGCGAAGTACCATATGGCCGGCCAGCACCCTCCAATGCTCGTCCTCATCCGCAACACGAAATTGCTGCGACGTAGCAGCTAAGCGACACAACGTCTCCGGATCCGTCCAAAGTGCCCCAAGGCGAAAAAACCAAATCACTGTTTGGGAGGACCACGTCATTGCTACGATGCTTGATGGTGCTGGCTTTTTTAGCCAAATGCCTGGCAAGCGGTTCAACAGATAGTTTCAAATGGCATACTCATCACCGAAGAATTACAATTAGATATTGACTATCATTTATCATGTAACGTAACCATCAGACAATGACTATCATTGATCATGTCGCTATTTATGTCCAATAATGTTCATTATTCATTACTGTTCACATTCCTGTTCAATCATTAATGGTGGTGTAGAGGAAGCCATAGTATTGTAGCCATAAAAGAGATCATTACTACAGTAGATGCATGGGTCTGCGGTATCTCTCAGCCTCGGGCTCCCTCGCTGGGAGGTGGCCCGGGCGCCTCTTTCGGTGTCCGTGGAGCTCGGATAGCCGGGGCCTGGCAACGCTTCGAGGACCGCGCACCAGCTACCTCAAACAACGACTGTGTACCTGTCTATGCGTAAATCTGTGAGCCGGTGTGTCTGTGTGTCCGTGCCCGTTGAGCTCACATACTTGCAACATGCATGATAGACAGTCGTAGTGACTTAGTGCATCGTGCAGAGTACTCGGAACCTCTCAAGCAGGACTCTCTCCCTCTCTCCTTCAGCTCTTTGCTTGTGCTTGTGGGTGGGGTGGGTGCATGCGTGCAGGTGTGCGAGCAGGCACAATGATCGGGGTGACGACAAGGACACTGCCCTGTGCCCTGAATAGTTCCCTTTGGCCTGCTTTGTTCTCTCTCTGGACGTTTGTCGCATCCGTATGCCTCAGGAGCTTGGCCACGGGAACCCCATTCCGCAGAACTTCTGATACTTCGAGGCTTGTCATTCGGCTCACTTGGGGCTCCCTGCGTGTCACTGCAGCCAGGAGTTCCTCCCCCTGAAGGCGCCCGATGACTTGCAGACGTCCACAGCCGAAACCTCACCCGCCACCCGCCTTGCGCTCGCGGCTTGTCAGGACCAGGCCCTGAAACCCCACCTGGCACCGCCAACACGCAAGGACTCGGGAACGAGTCAGAATGAGCGATGCACTTCTTGTTTTATCCGGCCGCGTCGTTTCACTAAGTCGGAATGCCCACGGCCCATGTCTCAGCTTGCGCCGGTGAAGTGAGATGCCGGAACGGTGCGCTACCACGGCAGCTGCAGGCCTCTTATGCAGAAGCTAAGGAAGCGAAGGCGCCCCAGGATAGGAGGAACGGCTCGATGCCAAGAAGGCAAACTTCTGCAACACATAGGACGACATCCCCCATCCTGGCCTTCGACACCAGAGAAGCATCGCTTCGAGTCTGGTGCAAAATTTCTATGCGGGCTTCGAGCCAGGGCACCCGAGCGCCTAAGGCGACTGCACCTCGGGCCTAGGGCAGGGCCTAGGAGGAATATCGGCCACGACTCCCGTCACTCCAGCTTGTACTGGCAGACCTTCTTGCAGCGCAGTAGCTGCTCGTTGCACATCATCTTCCCGGCGACTGCAGCACCTGCACTGCCTGCGGCGGTCCAGGCACCTACAAAGACGCCACCTGTTGCGAGATCCATGCCTGCGCCGAGCACACCCCCAACCATGGCACTCTTCGCCACCTTATCGGCGCACTTGCCAAACTCGTCTGGGTGGAAGGAGGTGCCCAGGCATTCTTTCACGCATTCTAGACTCCGCTCGGCCAGCATTGCGGCTCAGCTCCGGGGGAGGGGAAACGGTCAGACGGTCGCCTGTAAGCCAAAGCTGCAGCCTTCGGTCGACCACTGCATGACGTCAGGGCTGCACAGATCGCCTGCATGAACTGCCAAGTGCGTGTAACCAAGCACCCTTTCTGTCTCCTTCCCTGATCCATTCATCGCTTCAACGTGCTTTTGGGACGGCGTGTTCTAGTTCTTTCAGCTTTGCCAGTGCCAGCATGGTGCACTGATTCGCAATGCTACTCCGGCGGCTGCTCACCACATTGCATCGTCGACTGATGCATCGGTTCGTGGAAGAACGAACACTTCTCTGCAGATGAAGCCGGTGACGCTGTCGGAGACTCCTGGCCGTCCTCGTGGAAGTTCGTGGAAGATCGTGGAGGGGCTTGCCGAGAGAGGGACCCGAGATTTGGGCTCATTGCACCGGCGAGTGGAGCTGGAGGCAAGCGATGGCCGCTTGGGTCACAGCGGTGAGGGGCAAGCTGCACTCATGCAGCTTCGCCAGCGGCCAAAACCTGGCAACTGTGCTGTGCCGCTCTTGCAGCTCTTGTGGATCTTGCCACCCTGCCACTTGCTGTAGCCAAGAGGCGTAAGACGATCAGACTCCCAGGCTTCTTCAGCCCCTTTGGAGTATGCCAGCTGCACCTCCTCCGAGGTGAAGGCCGTTCCTGAGGGCAAGCGTCAAAGGCTTGGGGAGGGACGGTCCCGCACTTCCAGAAACATCCCAGGCTCGCAGCAGGAAGAGCACATCGGGCTTGCCGGTCGAATCTGCCATGAAACCCATCAACTCTGGCTCCGCCAGGCTCTCACGTGGCACATTCGTCTCTGCCACGGCCTCAGACGGCACCGATGCCACGCTGCACGCCCGTGAAGTCCCGCCCCAGCCTCGTCGACAACTGACCTGAAGAGCTCCTCCTGAACGGCGCTGCTGGAGGCTGAGGCTTCGCTCACATTCTTTGGCTCCGGGTGTCCACTGGGCCCGTTGTACCTGCCCGCAGGTACAATGGAATGGAAGCCATGCCACAAGGCCACGATCCCCAAGACAGACTCAGGCTCAGGCAATCCCGAGTTAGTTCCCACAGCACCTGACTGCGGAATGAGACTCACGGGACTAGGGACATCACTCCCGAATCCTCGAAAAACATCTCCGAAACCGTCTCTTCTCGGGGCGTCCCAGGCACCGCTGCGGCGCAGGAGCACGGCCTCCACAAGCAGGCAGGAGAGTCGGAATCCGCACCAAAGCCCTACGACAGATCTTCAAAGGATCCCCAGAAACCCAACAGCCCCAAAACACAAAAAAATGGAAAGGATCCAAAAGGCATCGAGTCGGGATTTCTAGAGTGAGCCCCTAGCCTGGCCGTCTGCAGTGGCCAAGACGGCTTCACAGCCCAGGGCTTGCGAGAAATGAGCGGCCTGAAAGTGCCCAAGAAAGGGGTCTAAGGATTTAAGGGTTTGAGTTTGAGGGTTTGGTTTAGGCTTCAAGGAGATTCTCAAGGGGATTTAGCGGGCTTTAGTTGGGGAGCCCCAGCTCCTTCCCACTGCGCCTTGTCCCCGAAGTCTCGGAGCCCGTCTTCCTCGAGCTGCCTGCGCTCCTCCAAGCACCGGCCGTGGGTGCCCAGATACTCCTCGGCGCTGCGACGCGGCGCGGCCGCAGAACTGAGTGACTTGGTGCAGATTCTCGTGCGATTAAGGTGTAAGTGTAATTGCATTAAGGAAACCGCGGGGCACGGGCACGGAGTCTTTTGTTTGGGTGTTTTTGGCAGAACCTTGGTACATTGGGCGGCTTAGTCCAACTGGGATCGGATCCTTGTAGCCGGTGAGGCCGAGGTCCACTTGCAGGATTCCGTTTGACCAGCTGACGCGCTGGAGCCGAAACTTGGAGCCATCGTAGATTCGCGAATTCCTCGGATGGCTGCCGGGAAGAGGGGTGTTGCCTGAGCCAGAATCTCCGAAGAAACTTCAGGATGCAACGAAGCATTTCAACCTAGTCCGATGAGATGGGATGCCATGAGATGCTACCGGGTACCATGCATTGAGCGGCAGGGAGGAGTCCACACGAGGTGATGAGCGATCGCAGAGCAGAACACGATCAGGCGTAATCGCAACAAAAAAAAGAGCCAACCAAAAGCTAGACTATGGCAGGTTGCTGCAGCGCACATCATTTCGTTCACAACAAGAACTGGTGGCATGGCATTACATCCTCTTTCGCGCCACAACATAGCATCTTTCGAACACAACACGGCACGACATAGCAGTGCAGAGCAAACAACGGGGCATAACCCGGCATAGCATGGCGGCATGGCGGCATAGCGGCATAACATGGCGGCGGATATGAAGCCAGCGCATCATGGCAGAGCAACCTAGCATGGAAGAAAATAGACGATACAACGACATGGTGTCGTGCCATTGTCAGCTGGTCTATTCAAGTTGCTTTGCTTGATATATTGCGCTTGGATCATTTCGTCCAAGTTGCTTAGTGACGGCTTCAGTCCAAATTTCCTCGATCCGGCTGTCGCTGCTGTGGGCCTGCAAAAGCATCTGTAGGACACAGGTACATGCATACAAACCCTGTGGTGATGAGGATAGAGGATTCAGGAGATCAAGAAGGGGGAAGCCCCAAAGCCCGATTTCCGGTCCTTGCGGTCGTTCTGCGGATGGAAGGAGACACGAACTTGCTCAGGCTGCAAACGGCCAGGCAGCTCCTACAAACGAGTCCACGTCAAATCCCCCCAAGCCCAAGCGCTGTGCACAGATGTCGGCACGTCTTGTCCCAGCGGTCAAGCCGCAAGCCTCACTCAAGCACGAAATGCTATGCTTGGCCTCGGCGGAGAGCAGCGAGTAGGGCTCGTGCTCCGCCATGCCGAGCACCCGGAACACGAGGCTAGGCTTTTGATGCAAAGATTCTGAGACGAGATGGCCAGCACTCGAAGCTTGATGCAAGAATTCTTCACGGATTCTAGCTGCTGCAACTGCTGAACTCCGCTCCCCGACAAGGGCAGAGTCCCTGGTCCCCTGCCTGCGGCCCCGCGATGGGCTTGCAGAGGCCCTTGGCACAGACGGAGAAGGTCTGCTGTGGGGCACCGCTGTGGCGCACTGCGTGGGGCCGCGGCTTCAGCGCAGGAGACCCAGTTTCGGCTTTCCGTCGGACCGGAGCCTCGGCCCGGTCTCAACGAGGTGCCGCCCTCTGGCTCCGAGAAGCTGAGACTCCCGGCTCAAGCTCCGTCTAGCGCTGCGGCCACGCCTAAGGGAGAGCCCCCAGCCCACGGTAGGCCCAGGCAAACCGAGGCTGCTCCGCTCCTTCCCAGCTTTTCGATCGCAAGTGCCCAGACTTTGCCTCTGTACAGAAAGCGGCTTCGCTCGTGACCCCACTTCGCCGGCAAGCGCCGGAAAACCAGCTCACAGAGTTCTGCCATTACAAGGACATCGCCAGAGCAGGAAACTCACATTAACTTGGAAAGAGCTGCTCTTTGGCGGTGGCTCTTAAGAGCGATTTTCGTCAAGTCCGCTTTAAGCAGATGCGCTCTTGAAAAAAGAAGCTGATCTAGGAGCTTCGTTGATGGTACTCCTACAAGTCCGCATCCAGGAGGCAGCCCGTCTCGGAAGATGCCCCCCCAGTCCTCGGATCCAAGCAGCGAATGGCGTTGCCCGCGAGGCCGAGGCCTTGGACCTCTTGCTTTCAAGCCGCAGCCTGCGGACCAGCCGGTAGAGGGAGGGAAAGGCGAGGAGCGTGAAAACCAGGCCTGGGCTGTGGAACGAACATGATCAAACATGGTTGTGAAGGCCGTTTGAAGCTTTGTTTGGCCTCGGCCGAGGATCTGATCCCCAGGCACACCCAGAAAAACGTGGTGATCAGCGCCTGCGAGCTTCGCGCCACCTCCTCAAGTCACATGAGCTCCAAAAACTTGACCCCTAAACCCGAAGCATCCCTAAACCCTAAACCCTAAAAATGCCCAAACACTAGACCCTCAACATCCCTAAACCCTAAAACCCCAAGCCCTAAACCTCCCTAAACCCTAAAAACCCTCAACCCCACAAGAAAACCCTCTCCTGCAAGGTTCCAGGCTCCTTCAAAGCGACAGCGCACGTCTGCAAGCTCTCGCCGGCTTCGCCTGGGAAGGGTGCCGAAGCCCGCTTGGCAAGGCTGCCAAACTGCGATGCCATCATTGCTACGATTGTTGTTGTTGCTGCACTGCTCACTACTCTTCTTGTTACTACAAGTATTATTTTTGATCAACCCACAAAGACGGTCAAGAGCTGCCCATGCCGACCTGCAGCACGCACCCAGCAGGGCCGCGAGGTCTTGTTCCCCCATTGTTTGGCGACATCTCGGCTCAAGGAACCAGCACCGAAAGAGCTGAAACGGAGCCAAGCAGCTTTGAAGCTTAGAACTCCCCGAAAACACCCTACCCAGTTCAGCGCCAGCGCCTTCAACCTTCCAGACGTCGCCGCTGTAGGACCCGTCGGACTGGTAATTTCTCGAGGATGCCGCAGGGACGCCGTACTCGTACGCACAGGTGAGGTGCCTGGCTGGTGTATGTGTGCGTGTGCAGTGAGC
Source organism: Symbiodinium sp. CCMP2592 (assembly GCA_905221615.1). Taxonomy (NCBI): domain Eukaryota; class Dinophyceae; order Suessiales; family Symbiodiniaceae; genus Symbiodinium; species Symbiodinium sp. CCMP2592. Next base: position 198,060 of record CAJNDT010005853.1, read on the forward strand.
ATGGACACACAGCACGATACGATGTTGACCTCTACACTCGGAGATAACATACGTAGACAGAACAAGAGAGAGACAGAGACAGAGACAGAGACAGAGACAGAGAGAGAGAGAGAAGAGAGAGAAAGAGAAAAGAGAGAGAAAGGGAGGGAGGGAGGGAGGGAGGGAGGGAGGGGAGGGAGGGAGGGAGGGAGGGAGGGAGAGTAGATGGATGGATGGATGCTCGCCCTCCTTCATCTTCTCTTCGCCCACACTTCTTTCCCTGCCCTCTCGCCCAGGCACTGTTTGGAAGAGGGGCCACCGAAGTCAAGCTCCTCCATCGTGGGGACCGAGACCAGGGCCCAAGGCGTGTAACCTGAAGACAAGCACCCTCAGCCACGGCCATGTCTTCCAAAAGACATCTACACTTGACGAGCAGCTATAGGTCCGGCGCCGGCGAGAGCTGGCAAGGAGCCGTGGCTCTGCCTCGAGGTCCTCGCCTCCATTTCAAGAGCAGAAAGCGCTGCCGCGCCCGCCCCGCGCCCGCACCGCGCCCGCGCCTTCCTCCCTTTGGAGGCGGCGCTGAGGCTCTGCGGCGTCGAAGTCGAAGTTGGCAGCCTCCGAGCACTCCTGACAGAAGACGAGCCTGCGTGGCTGAGCGGTGCGCGGTGCTCTCTACTGTGCTGTGCTCTTTTGTCCTTCTTGTGGAGACCTTGACCGCCGTGCTTCTTCAGGATGGCAAGAATCTCTGCCTCTGCAAGTCACAGCTTCTGTTCCTCACGCACAGAGACAGATGCGAGTGCCGTCTTCAAACGGATTCATACAGGATCGGCTGCTTGCAGAGTTGCTGGGGTGCACCAGCAATGCTTCACGTGCCACGGCGCCGGATCTACGGTGTAAGGCTCCCCGTGCTGATCGGTGCCACATTTCCAGGGCCCGCTGGAGACCACCTGACAGGCGGACGATTGAGTTTTGGGTTTAGGACCTGGGACTTAATTTAGGGGGTCTGGGGTTTCAGGCGGCTAAACCCTAAGGGCGATCCTCAAACCCTAAACCCTAAACACACTGCCTCACTCAGAGGACGGCCAAGAACTTTGCCACTAGCTTCTGCTGGCCTTGTACGCACGCTCTGCTTCCGGCACAGTGTAGATCTGTCCGTCGAAGAGCTCGGGCGCATAGGTTATCTCGCCGTTACAATGGCACACGTCTTGCTCCTTCCCACACCAGTATGTTCCTTAATGAAAACGCAGCAAAACGTTGAGGCCGTGACCCATTTCGAGACTTCGAGGCACGACACCGCGGACGAGGGGTTGAGCGAAGCGTGATGAATCCCTAAGCGGTGTGCATTGGCAGGTTGCATGGATCACCGACACCTCATCAGCTTCTGGCCTGGTTGTACCTAGAGATTGCCCTGGCGGTTTCAAGCAGTGCTTGCCCCCAGTCGTCGCCGTCACACAGGTCACAGCAGCGACTCGTGTCCGCACTTGCGGGTCACCTGGCCAGACTGGTGCCTATTGCTCAGGCAGCTTGCGGCAGGCCTTGGTGCAGAGTTGGTCACCTGCACTCTGCATTGTGGCATTTGCCGTCGGCATCCAACCCGTGAGCAGCTAGCTCCAACTCATTTTGGTGGCAGCAATGGCTAAGGATATCATAGAACAACTTGCAACTCATGTGTGCCACGTCGGCCCTCATCTTCAGCGCATCCCCAGCGCCCCCAGCCCAAGAGTGTAAGGATGTCAGAGAGCCAAACAGACACACGGGTTGGCATCCTAATTCGAAAAGCTCGAACCATGGCTCCAGGGCAGATGGCAATCTCCTCTGTCAGGAAGACCGGTGGGCTCGTAGATGGCATCGAGCCCAGCTGGTAACCGCCACAGGTGCTCCTTGCAAACGAAGGCCGAAGGCATCCGAAGGCCACGCAGTCAAATGCACTCAGAGGTGAGTAGGTCAGGTCCTGGTTTCAGTATCAGCGCAGCTCACTCCGGCTGCCAGCACCTCGCACTCTGTCTGCCGCCAGGCTGGCCGAACCTCCCATGCCTGGGCAAAGGCTCAGCGCCGGCCCAGATCCATGAAGCTCACGGCAGTTCACGGTTCCGGCGTTCCGCCTGCGCCTTTCGAAGGAAATCCCCCGCATTGTACATGCCGACGAGCATGCCTGAGGAAGCAACAGGAAGTTTCAAGATTCAATCGATGACTACTCCAGATGCGTGCCGTGCCTATGGTGAAGAACCATCCACAGATGCAGCATCCGACGGTGCACTGAATCACCTCTTTCACGTCCTCTCGGGGGAATTGAAGCATGTCTTGCAGTGTAAGCGTGCTCCCTGTGGTCGCCGGAAACATCGGTATCCAGAACGACCGAATCGGCAACCAGAAGACCTGAACCAGAAACCATGATTCGGAAACTACAAAGGCTGCTTTGGAAACCACGACGGCTGATTCAGAAGCCAAACCGACAGATTCCGACACCACACCATGATTCGGAAACGGAACCGGTTTCTCGGAAACCCGAAGCCATGATTACCAAGGGTGGCTTCTTCCAAACGCGAGTCTGACGGTCCGAACCATCGGTTCCATGTCATGCAGATCACTTGCATGAGCATATTCATGATTCATAAGGGTGGTTGTCAAAATTATGGTCCCTTTTTGGGTACCCTTAATGTCAGGTGCCGTATTATAATAAGGACCCGAAAAGGGACCCTAATTTTGACAACCACCCATGAGCATCTGGACATCAGTAGTGTTCATGTTCCCCTCGCACCGCCCTCTCAGCTTGTACGGTGCGATAAAGCATGGACTCAAGCCTCATCGAGGAGCCTGAGAACGATGACGCGACAAACACGGCAGCTCAAAACAAGTATGTTTGTCCGGAGCTGGGGACTTGCCCTCAACTCCACCTCCCACGGCCTAAGGGCTTGGGAAGGCTCAAATCTCAATGCTTCACGAGGTTGTACGTCGGCCTTACTCAGTCGCAGACCGATGCAGAAACAAGGTGCAACTGTCGCATGCATGCAATCAGCGTTTTTCTGTGTCCACAAGCCAAAAATGCGGCCAGCAGTCTAACGCAAAGGCTTCGAGTCTTGAACCATGACTTCTCAAAACATCTGAAAACGTGACCTGAGGGTTCTGTTTGGGTTATTGATGCTCTTTTCTCAACACGCTTTCGGGCATGGACGTTGTCATGGTTGGGCTATGGATGGTCTCTTGTCAGAGTGCATCAGACCATGGACGTCATCCTGTTGGGTCATGTGTATTGTCTTCTCCGAATGCATTGGGGCATGCACGCTATCATGCTAATGCGTTCTGAGAAGAGAGCATCCATAACCCAACCATGATAACGTCCATGGTTTACTGCGTTCTGAAAAGAGAGCATCCATGGCCCACCTATGATAACGTACATGGCCGAATGCGTTGTGAGAAGAAAACATCCATGGCCCATCCATGATAAGGTCCATGGTTTTAATGCGCCAAGAGCATAGAACATCCTTGGCCCAAACATGATAACGTAAATCCGGTTTAATGCCTTCTGAGAAGAGAGCATCCATGACCCAACCATGATGTCGTCCCTGGTCTCACGAATTCTGACAAGACAGCAGCCTTTGGCCAACCATTGCTGAGAACAGAGTATCCAAGGCCCAACCACGGATGTCCATGGTCTCAAGCGTTCTCTCGGGAGGTCGGTCATCCAGAGGCCAACCATAACGTCCACGTTGTAATGCGCTCTGAGAAGAGAATATCCATGTCCCATACCATTGTCTGATGCATTCTGACATCTTCTCAGAGCACATTGGACGTCAACATAGTTAGGACATGGATGCTGTCTTCCCAGAACGCCTTCGCCCATGGACGTCATCATGGTCAGCGCATGGATGTTTTGTTCTCATGGATGTTATCATGGTTTGCCCATGTCTCTGCTCCCAATACGCATTCGACCAAGGACGATATCATGGGAGGCCCATGGATGTTCTCTTGTTAGAGTGCCTTCGACCACGGACATCTATCATGGTTGGGTCATGTATGCTTTGTGCTTAGCACGCATTAGACCATGGACGTTATCATGGTTGGGCCATGGATGCTCTCTTCTCACCACTCCAGCATGGCTTCCAAATACGCCGGCTCGGTTTCTGATGCGTGCTGGTTTCTGATGGGCAGTTTCTGATACGTACCGGTTTCTGATGCGCAGTTTCTGATGCACAGCGGTTTCTGATGCATGCATGGCAGCTTCTGATGCGAAATTTCCGGTTTCGGATGCGCAGTCTCTGAGTCAAGGCCCATTTTCTGATTGTGCGATGGATCTGCTCCCTGTCTTGTTCTGGGCCCCATGGTGTGGACGAGCCCACTCACTCGCTCACTAGCTGGAAATGCCCCGCCGGCGCCCCCAGAGAGAGAGCACAAAAAGTGTGTCCCCTACGACCGCGTCCAGTTCCTTCGGTGGATGCTGCCCTCGAAAACTTAAGCTTCAAGCTCAACGCCCCGACACTGGAGCGCTCGAATCACTTCCTGTATGCCACAACCCAGATCACCATCATCAACAACAACAACAAAGGCCCGCTTAACATTGTTAGTTTTCTATGACCATGATATTATATCACTATTATCACCATCTCACCTACGTCTTTGTCTCGAACCACACAAACAGCAAAGATTGCAATGACCCTGACAAGAAGAGTCGTCTGTCCAGCGCTTTGATCCATTTTCCGGGCTGCTCGCGGTACGCCATGCGAACCGAGGCTGCAGGAGAACGAGCCAGACCTACCAAACCCGGTTGTCGTTCTTAGCATGACGATGCTTCTGCCGGTCAGCGCCGTTTTTGCAGAAAACTTCGATCTGGCGAGTTGGGATTACGATCGGCGAACAAACCCAAAACCTCAAAGGCCTAGGTGTTGAGCAAGCAAGCAATTAAGCCTTCCTGAACCTCAGACGCCAAGCATTTGAGCCAGGAACCTCAGGAAGGCATTCCGTCCACATCAACAGTCACCGCAAGTACGAGCTGCGTGGCTAGCGGGACAAACAGGGTCAGACTTGAGAAGAAGAACTGCGAAGAAGACAAAAGAGACGCTCACAACAGCAGCAGCGTCGACAACAACGGCAGCAGCAGCAGAACCACAGACAGCAACGACCAGAACACGGACTACGACCATGACAACTGAGACCGTGAGAAGGGTTTGTAACGACGACAGCGCCAAGCCGACACTGGCAGCAAGCCGAGGTCCGAGCGGAGCGAGCGGCAACTTAGGCAGTGGTTCCCGGACCCTGCATGTGGCAAAGGAGTGTCTCTCCACCCGACTGCTTACTGTATCAGCTTAAGCTTTCGCACCTCCTGCTCATGAGGCAGGATGGCCTCCTGCACGAGCTATGACAAAGAGTTGCAGTCAGAAATCTCACCGAGCACGTGCTTCCTCCTGTAGGACAAAAGGCTCGAGGACAAGAGCTCCCATCGAGAAACATCTCAGGAGAGCTGATCACAATGGCTTCTGCCTTTTGCGACTAGGAAGGTCTGCGGAGTCCGAAACTCTTAGGTCTGCAACTGCCGGTGCTCTGCTTGGTGCTGGTAGTAACATCAACAGGAGCATCTTGACCGGCACAGCATGGTGAATACTTCCCGTAGCTAGCCCTTGAGTGGGACGCGCGGAAACACTGCCTGTGCTCTCACCGGTCTCACCCGCTACTGGAACCCGCAATCCACGGTGAAATTATCTTGCATCTAAACTAACTACACCGGCCGCAAAGCTCCGGAAGAACCTGGAGATGAAAGTCCGCCCACTACGCTGGCACGTAGCTTCTTGCAAAACCAGGTTTCCGAGCAGTCACTGTGGTTGTCACGACCCGGTGCCAGTACTTTTTGGAACTAAGCTCTCGCAGAGTGTGGACTCACAAGCTTAGCACACAAGGGGCGGATCATCACAATACCCATAACAAAACAAAGCTCCCTCCCTCCCCCTTGCCCAAGCACCTACCAGTGCAAAATTGTACAAGTCCACTCCATCGCAAACGACACAGTTCTTGCTCTCAACCCGAACAACAACTTGCGCATCTGAAACCCTAATAGTAATCCTAACACATGCCAACTTCCAACGTGCTCTGGCGTTGTGCAGATGGTCGTCGTCATCATCACCAGCATCTTTAGTGGCTTTCGCTCCAAGACAGGAATGCAGAGATCCTGATTTAAAGCGGTCGGCGCTAGGGGAGCGTGCGACAAAACAAAGCAAATATGTTGGGTCGAAGGGCCTGCTGAGTTTCACAGCTATCTGCGACAACATGCAACAACCTTTCTGGGCCTTCACCTCCCTCCGGTGCCTTCGGTTTTTCTGCCTGCTGGCGGAGTCTCGGCAGTGATGTCGGAAGTTGAAGTGTACAGTCACTACCACGCGAACTTCAAGCTTCTGGCTAGCAGATCTTCGATCAAGTTGCATGCAACATCACGCGGGACGGCAGGCCCCCAGCGCAACACCATCACGGTTGGTCGATCAAAAGCTACACAGCAAGTACATGAAAGCATATCATCAGACTTCACTGTAGCCTGCCCGATCTGCCAATCGAATCAACACAACGTAGCTGGCAATGTCGGAAACTTCCCCGGCACGCGCACTGACAGCTGCAACCAAATACCGTTCTGCATGCGGCACTTTGCCCCCTATGTGATGCCTCTGCTTATGAAAGGCATCTTCCCTTGCAAAGCCACATCGAAGCATTGAGATAAGGACAGGACTCAAAGTGAGGACTCGAGCGCCTGGCATGCGGACTATCGGCCTCTTGAGCCTTCTTGCAACAAGGAGGATCCCGGCCTTGTACACGTCCAGCACTTTCTGGTAAGGGATCTGTTGCTTGCACAATGCCTGAAGGACATAGCAACCACAGACACACGCACACGTCTCAGTCAAAGGTCCAATGGCAAGGAAACCCTCGACGTCGCTCGACCTTGCTACGCAGAGGTCGCTGCCCAGTCCGGCCTCCTGCACCTCAGCGATGTGCTTGCGCACCATCCCCCGAAGGTCCACATGGGACGCCTCCAAGGGCGATGCATCCTGGGACAGGCTTCTCTGGAGATTCCGTTTCGGACGCTCTCTTTCGCGAGTAGCCTCGGGGCAGTCCGCCGGCTCGCGGTGCTCGGAGTGCGCAGTAGACTGCTTCTTGTCCTGTCTCTCTCACACACACACACACACCGGTCGAACAAAAGCTCTGGTGGCCTCTGGTCCAGAACATGAGAGAGGGCTTGGCGACGCAGCTCGCGGTTCCGCAGCCTTGGCCTTCAAGAGCTCCGGCCCTGCCTCGGCCAACTCCCCACATGCACTCCGCGCACCTCCGACATTCGTCTCCCCGAGTCCGCCGCAGCTGCTGGAGCCGGAGGCTCCTCGATCGAGGGCATCACCGCCAGGGGCTCTTCCCGCGCCTCCGGCTGCAACTTGGCCTGTGGAAGTGTAAAGTGTAGGGAGCCCAGCAGACTCACGCGGCTCTGCGCGCCTCAACCTCACCCTGTTCCGTCGACGCTTCCCCAGCGGCCTCGCATGCGAAGGCCTCCGGACATGGCACAGCAAAGCATTCTGGCCAAAGACTCTGCAGCTGTTTGTGGAGCAAGCAGGTGCTGCATGTCTCTCGACGATCCTCCGCTTCATGCTTCAGAGCACGATGGGCGGCGGCCTCATGCCTTTCGATCGTTGGCTGCTTGCCGCGCAGCCGACGACCCAAAGAAACCATCTGCTGAAAGCTCAGCCTGCTCCAGCCACAGAAGCTCTCCCGCACTGCTGCAAACGCAGGCTCAGCCCCTGCCCGGCACCTCGCGTCTCGAGCCTTTGGCACAGGTTGCACCTGACAAGAGCGAAGCTTGCAGGTACAGCTGCCGCAGCGGCAATGAGTGCACTGTTTGTATTCGGGTGCGAATCGCTGCGAAGAGCAAGGCCTGTCATTCGCGCATGCCAGCGTTTGGAGTCACATCTGTTAAAAAAACAATGGTCTAAGGGAATCGACATCGTGAAAACAAAACCTGATGCATTGCGAACTTGAGCTACGGTGTCCGCCGCGCATTCGCGCACGGCGCTCTCGCAGCTACGTGCCGCCCGAAACAGTAGTGCTTTCTTGCCACAGGGAGTCGAAGCTGGTGCAATGTTATACTGTTAGCTGTTGTGGCACTACAAGCAGATGGAAGGGCCGGGTCCAGAAAGCTTCAGTCTTCCTCTGCGCCGGATTGGTAATGTGGCTCCGGGAGCTGGTGAGGCACTCGCTGGTCGCTGTCGTCGCTCCCTGCTCTACGACAACACTGTTGCAGCCTCGGAAGCCACTTTTCCCAGGGCTTTTTGCAGACCTGACAAGTAGACTCAACCACAGTATTTTCCATGTCCAAGCCTCGATTCTCTGCGTCGGCTTAACAGACTTACATCTTCTATCTTCGTGCTGATTTGGCACGACAGGAATGTTGCTCAATGGTGCCCTCGCCCTGCCTGAAGAGGCAGAGGCATCGGCAGAGGCAGATCCCCTTCCTCGCTTCGACTTTCGGCTGTAGGCCTGCAAAGGCGGCGAAACGCAGCGGAGGCGGAGCCCTGGCTCTTTTCTTCTCTTTGTGCCTGCGCCTTCTCCGGAAAGAAGCGGTCCTCCGGCTCTTGCAGAGGTGTGGGCTCCTGGCGAAAGCTCCCCCTCTCTTGGACTGCGCTTTGAAGCCGAAGTCCGAAGCCTCGACTTCCTCAGGCAACTGTTGCGTGGGGCACAGCTCCTGTCGAAAACACCGCAGAGCTCGAGGTCATCCTCCAGCCTCTTGCATGCACAGCTGGCACTCAGCGAGACTCCTCGGCAAGCTTCTGAGTCGGGCAGACATCCTGAAGCGGACAGCGGCTGGATTTGAAGTGTCTCAGCAGATATGAAGCACACGAGTCTCGCAGTCAAAGAGTTCAAGAACTCTGTCCTCAGGCACGTTCTCCGCGACGGAGCATCCCTGAAGGAGAATGAATGCAGGCAGTGCTGCGGTCATTGAGACAGCACGGGACCAGCACGAGCTTCTGGACTCCATCTTTTATCATCCTGATCTGTACAGTCAGTTCTGCCATTTAGCCTTGCGAGGGTGTGGGGAACCCGGTCACAAGTGGCAGGAAGCCCGGACGAGCCACGTCTGGGAACCAAGACTCTGTACATGCTGTACATGATGGGCTATCATTGCCCACAGTACTGTGAGGGCTCCTACGAAGCCCTCTGACGCTCAAAACCCTAAAACACATCTCAGTCCCATCAGGGATCACCGTTCCGCTCCCCCTGCTCCCGTCCCCTCCCGTCCGCTCCTGCTCAGAACGCTCTGAAGAAACCGATCCTCATCGAAGTCTTCCCGCTCTCGGAGTCGCAGGGCGACTTTGGAGCTCCTCCGCAGCCGTCAATTCGGGAGCTTCGCGCGAGAGAGAAGGCTGGAAAAGCGGCAGTACATGCGCAAACCAGAAAGTCAGGCCTGATTCGCTCAAGGATGTCCTTCTCACCATGCCTCTGCCACTTGGCCACAGCCTCGCAGAACTACAGGAACTCTTTTTCTGCAGGCGAAGACCTGGTACAAAACCCGGTTCATGACATCATGATGGTGCATGACATGGGCGGCGTGCATACCGAAAACCGCTCGCGCACTCTTGGGTGCATCTACACACACTAACACTACCCGCCACCGCAGAGTCGCTTGCAACCAGGATGCCTTGTTCAGATTCTGCAAGTCCTTGTGCAAGCGACTCCTTGCTCTTGAGTCCTCCTCCGAGCTGGGAGCCTGCACGGATGGGCTAAATTCCGTTCCTGACCGCCTTGGAACAGCACAACCCAGAAAAGCCTCTGTGCTCACGCTGCTGGTTTCGAGCTCCTCCCAGGTGTCTGGAATCTCAGTGTCCTCGGTTAGGATGCACCCAAAGACACATCTGCGAGCACCAAGCTGTGCCGCCAAATGGCTGGCCGAAGAATCCTTTGAGCGGGCCTGCGCTCAAAATCATCAAAGGGTCCCAAGCAGTCCGACGGGCCCTCGGCCTCTCGGCTGCACCCACGATCTCTGGGGCCGCTGGGGCCGCAGTCGGGCGAGGCAAGACCGGCTGCGATGTCGCCACGGACACCGGAGGAGTTGCACGAAGCGCAGCGGAAGCGGAGGCATCCTTGCACTGTGCAACAGCAGCACCGAGTAAGCACGATGACAACCGACGGGAATTAACGAGACGCCAATAACATCCACGGAAGAGCAGAGATGACAAGAGCGAAATTGCTTTGCCACGAACACTCAAAAGCACCAGCAGGAAGCACCATGGGCTACCCGCATGGAAGTCCTGCCGCTCTCGATCCCCTCGAGGGCGAGCAAGCCAGGGTGGCACGTGTGGCACCGGGTTCTGCAAGGCTGCGGGCGCCTTCAACAGACTGGAACATCGCCCGGCCACGACGGAGGGACCCTTTGGCCCTGGCTACCAGATTTTACTCAGGTGCCTCAGTGGCAGCAGCTCGGCCGGACGAACGACGGGTGCCCTGAAGCCATGGCGGTGCGCCGGCTGCCTCAAACTGGAACTGGAGCCATGAAGGTGCCGGGTTCAGGAGCTTACGGCTTAGGGCTTAACAAATTGAGGGATCTTTAACAAAAAGGAAAAGATGGTGGACGGAGCGAGCCTTGGCTGTCGGCCTAGCCGCGGCGCTCCGCTTGGGCGTGTCCTTCGTCTTCTTCGTAGGTCGTGCCTCGGCCTCGTCACGCTGGAGCGACTCCTTGGTGCTTGCGCTTTGCAGTGCAGTCGCAAGCCGGACGTTGGGCTGTGCAGCTGGACCCTCATATTTCCGCACGACATCTGTTCACGAAGACTTTGAAAGACAGTGTGTCTAGGACACACTGGAGAGAAGGTACATTCGCTGGAAGCCTTAAGCATCCTTGCCAAAACCTGCACGGTCACGGCAGTGACCGCAATCTTCAAATGAGGTTGACAGATTCAACATGTCAACCCCTGTGCAATGATGCGTCTTCCAAGACAAGGCATCTCCGTGCGTTGACATGATCCCTGTATGGGGCACTATGTCTTTCTCTCCTCTTTGAACACATCCTCTAATTCTGAATACGGATTGCAGCTCATGTCAAGGAATTAAAGTCTCCAGAAGGCTTCGACGCTCACTGCAGCGGTGCGATTCTGCTGAAGTCCGGCGGCGTCGGAGGGAAAAGCTTCTGCCAAATGGTGGAAGCAAATGAAGGGGGGTTTGCGGGATTTGAACCGGGCCTGGCTTGAGAGCCTGGCTTGCCCGAGCGAATGGAAGTGGAACGTCTTTTCGACACACTACTGCGAACTTCCTCATCAAATTCAACCACGGAGGTTTTCTGCCAAAGGTCAGTAACCAGGACAAAGCCATGCATGGCATCCACGTAGTTCTGTGCATAGGCTTGGGCAAGGTTCAGAATGTCATAGGAGCGCCTCATCGAGGCGTGAAACTGCTCGACCTTCACCGAGATGACCTGAGAACAGCAGCTGCCGCTACCCAAACGGAGCTGAGCTGAGAACATACTACGGGCTGGGTTCACAAAGGGGGGGTTATTGGCCGATGGCCAACTTCATTGCCTCAGAATCCTCCACAGCCGAGAGCTCGCCCAGATGCAGCCAGGGAGTCCACAGGCACATCTCCACCAGCCAGCAGTGCTCAGAAACGGAATGCGTTGCAGAGCCGAGCAGGTACGTCAGGCGACCCGACGTCAAGAAAAACGCCTCTCATGGTGTTCGTGAATTTTAGGGCTTAAGGGGGCAGGGCGCCCACATTGACACGCCCGACTTGTGAATTGCAAGGCCTGGCCTCTGAAGCCACATTGCCAGCTTCGAAAACTGTGTCGGTTGCTGCAAAAGTTCTCTGCTGGAGGGCCTTATGAGCTAGCCTCTTCACGGCATCGTCGCGACAGCTCTCGGGGAGGATAGCCACGAAGTCCAGCTGCCTGCAAGGCCGGTCACTTTACGGCGCCTCTCTCTGATCTCTGATCGTAGTCTATGTTTAAGAATGCAACCACACCGGAACGGCCCGGAAAAGTCTTGAACTCTCACAATGCCTGAGGCAACTCTCGTAGCGTGCACACTGCAGCTCACCCCGCAAGGGCTTTGAGAGGAGATCCAAAAGCGGGACCCTGGTTTCCAACAATGTCTGCTGCTTCAGGTTGTACGCATGCTCCAGAAAGCCTGCAAAAAACAAAAACAAAAAAACGAACGCCGACCACATGGTGTACTCGGCACTGTCGAGTTAGTGGCACAAAACGTTTTGAACATGTACGTAAGCTAAACTCGAAGAAGCTGCGAGAACCCGAAAGCCATACGAACAGAAACCCGAGCTGAGGGCCAGGAAGCAGTGGATTCGCAGCGAGAGCTCCGGCGGGATCCGATGCCGGCCTAGGAACTTGCCAAGCTGCCGGAAGAGGCGTCGCCTCTCTTCTGTGCTCTTCGACAGAGTGGCTGTCTGGCTAGCAATTGTCGCGAGCAACGTCGAAAATACCGCCAAAGCCAGCAAAGCGAACAGGATGCCAAAAGCTCGCTCGGCCGTGTTCACGGGCTCGATCTCCGTGCCGCCGAAGCCGAGTTGGCAAAAGGTCCTCTCGACTCTCTATTGACACTATTGCGGCGGATGGAACTATGCTACCTTGCATGAAAGAGACCATGTTGTACCGAACTGCACCGTGCTACAGCATCGAACGATTATGAGATGAGGAGGTGTACCCAGACATATAAGAGATGATAAAAGCGTGGCAAGGTTTGTCCCTGTGGCTGTGATCGGGGGGATGATGATCTTCCTTAACCCCCCTTCAGCTCTGCACCCGCGGAGAGGCCAGAGATATGAGAATGGAGCAGAGCGGAAACGCCACAGAGGGGCTGGGCCCGCCACCCGGCATGACATCAAGGCAGTCCAGTGCAGCGAAGTTGAGTACTTGTAAGAGACGGTCGCGCCGTCCAAGTTCTGGAACACCCAGCCAGGAGACTCCCAGGTACCAACACAATACCTCGGCTCGACTGCTCGACTCGGCTCTGTTTTTGCTCTTGTCCCCTTCCTCAAAGCTGCTTACTCGTGCCTACTGCGCTATACTTTCATTCAGCCATCAAGCCAGCAGCAAGCGGTGAGGTGATGAATGAGCAGCAGCTGAACGGAGATCTGCATGATGTTCGCGTTAGCGCTCAGCATTTCGGATTTGAAACGACTCTTGATGCCCTCCGCCATCTTGCTCATTCCTCAACTCAGAAAGCTCAACCTATCATGCAAGTGAGGCTGAGAAGCATTGAGCCCTGAACCGCAGAAGCCAAAACCATAAACACAAAAAGCTCTGTCACATTGACACGCGAAAGCCTTCTCAGCTTGAAACAGAAAACCAGACATGCCTCTACAGCTTGAAGCGATGTGTCGGAAAGACAACAAGACACAGAAGTGGTAGGTATCAAAAAAGAACTCATCATCACCATGTCTGTCCCGAGTCTGGTAAGCCGGACCAGCCGGAGAAGGAACTGGGTCAAGCGAAGTGTGGCCATCGAATCCCGCGGTATCTGCTCGCCGAAGATCGCCACACAATCCACGACAACATAGAGTACGTCAAACAACAGCCACTCCCCAGCATATCTTCTTGCAATTTGGAGGTGCCGGCACTCCAGCTCACCTTTCCAGTAGTATGGGGTGCAGAAGGCCATCAAGATGTCCAAAGTCCAGAAGCACGGAAGCAGCAGAGCCACCCCGTGCAGGGGGCTTTGCGCATATGGCCACTTCTCGCTGAAGACGTTCAGCGGCCCAAGCAGAAGGTCAAGAACCAGGCAAAGAAGGCCTTGGGATTTGGGATCGAATGGCTTCGACAAGGCAGGTAACCGTAGCTCTCTACTTGCTGCCTGGTGCATCGTCACGTCCAATCACACGTTAAGCCGCGGGCTCAAAACGTCCCAGGTGCTGCGCAACATGCCAGCCGGCAGCAGGATGGACCTGAATGTAAGCTTCTTGGGCACGGCGGTGTCGGCTTGCCCCGATGCCATTGTGCTGACGCTGCTCCGACGACGCACCGAGGGGGGGGGGCGACGTGTCAGAAATCCAGCTCGACAAGGGAACAAAATACACTTCCACTCTCTGCTCAGTGTCCGGGAGGTCTTTGGCCTGCAAGCAGTGCAAGTGCCCAAAAGGCAGAAGGGGCACAAGCTGCTGGAGCTTATGCCCCGTTGCACGTGCGGCCCGTTCATCCAGGGATTCTCGAAATTCTCGGTGGGAGGCAGATCCGACGCCGGCGGTGCCCAAAGCATCGTCGAAGGTTGGGCGACGGGTTCTCAGCGACTTGCCTGATGGAATCGACCTCAGAGAGGAATCTTGTCTCGATGGCCGCTCGTCCTCTTTCTCTTTGCCGGAAATAGGAGAAGGGACACCCTGATGGACACCCTGGAGGCGTGCGATCTCGGCTTCGTAGCACTGCCCGAGCGCTCGGTATGCCTCCCAGAAGCTGGGCAGGTCATCGTCGTCGCAAACGCTGAAAGATGACTGCCCGCTCACCTCGCGGTTCATTGATCCACAGGGGCCGAATCTGGGCCCAAATCTGGGTGGCTCTGAGAGCTAGCAGCGACGAGTTTGAGCACGTGGGACATGCATCATGTGTGGCGTTTTGCGGCAACCTGGTGAGGTACGGCGTGGTCTGAGGTGCTTCAAACTAGCTGACTGGAACACCCTCGATAGGCTTCCTTGTCCAGCTGCACCACTTAAACCAAACCTCCCACACAACCCCCGTCCGCTCCTGGAAAGCCTTCAAGCTGTGTGAACTGAAGTTCCGCTGCTTCCATAGAAAGCCATCACGGCAGAGCAAGAGCTCGCTGCTGTTCCAGTTACCTGGACTGAAGCAGTTTTCCGTGACAGCATCGGGATCGGATGAGGACATGGGACTCCTGTTGCCGGACGAGCAGCAATGAATCAAGCGATATGTCAGCAAGGGATCGTGCGTGACTGCGACGATGCCTCCTGCAGATACCGCAATAGGACAGCCCCTCCCAGAGCTCCAGAAGACTTTTTCCCACCTGGATATTTGGCCAGCGCCTCAGCCAACGCACGGCACGCCTCTGCGTCGAGATGGTTCGTTGGCCTCGGCAATGGGCCGGCAAGGCGCACAAACCAGGCCACGTCCCTGAGGGCCCCACTCATCCAGAAGCAAGATGTGAGCGGGCGACTGCGAAAGGACTGCTAACCTGAGCAGGTTAGCACAGGTGCGCAGTCGGCAGCAAGGCAGCTTTGCTCTGAAGGAAGCGATTCGATCTTGCGAAGAGCAGCTTCAAGCAAGCCTTTTGTCCACCACTCAGAGCGTCGACAGGGACCTTCGTGGCCAGGTCCCCGTCAAGACCGTGGTTGCTTAGGACCTTGTGGCACAAGCTCTGCCGCACTGCCACCTCTGTTACATTGCTACATTCACACGCATCTTATCGGCCACTCGCTTCTACGCCCGTCGGCTCGGCCCCCGCGGCCACTCGCTTCTACGCCCGTCGGCTCGGCCCCCGCATGCGCACCGGCTTCGCAGCTACTTGACAACTGTGAGCAACGGTCGCGATAGTGACAGCGCATGTCACGGTGAGTCCCCGACGCCTCGGGCAACCTCCAACAGCCGCTTCTCGCAGACCGACTTGGACGCTTTCGGCTTCGTCACGGAAGCGCTCGAAGAGTCCGATGCCTTGCAGAGGCACACATTCACCCGAGCTTTGCTTCTACAACAGGCTGACCGCGGAGACACCGAGCGGACCTTCTTGGAAGTTGTGAGACGGGAAGTGTGGGTGGAACCAGTGTGCTCGGCTAGTTCCTGGTGCCACGCAGGTCCCCATGTCACACCGCAGGATGCGCAAAGTTGCGAACCGACCGGCACGCTTCCCCTAAACCCGAATTCCTCACGGCACTGCACGAGCAGAAACTCCGCCGCCGTGAGCTCGGAATTCGCATCCAACTCCTCACTTTCTCGGCAAGGGGCTCGGAACACCGGACTGCTGTTAGCGCCTCGGTGACCTGGGAGAAGTAGCCGACTTTCAGCCCGGGCGTCCGGTCGACACTTCCCTGGCCTGACGGCACCCCGCAACAAAAGGATGGCAAGCACGCCTTCAAAAAACGAAAAGTCTATAAGCTCTGCAGGCTCCGGCCTGGCTCCAGGCGCCCGGCACAAAGCTTCAGAAAGGTGGACTTCCCACCACCTCGGTGAAGCTTGCAACTATATAGCAACTCCAGATCCCTCTGAAGGCACAGGGCTTGCAATCCTTAAACTATGCATACTGCTGCAGCTTCGAACTTTCGCTACTTTGCGCTTTGGAGCGTGCAAACCTCTTCAGCGACGGCAAACCCTCATGTCGACGCCAAATTCGTGAAGCCCCGATGCCGAAGCTTTCAATCCCAGCTGCCGTTCCGGCCCAGCAGCACCACTCGGCTACGGCCACTGAGGCGCAGTGACTCCACGGAGAGTCCAGCACCGTCTCCTCAAACTGGCACTACCAGTACAGTACAAACCCATTCGACACCGCTGAAGCGTAGTTCTCCCACACAGGTTTAAGCTAATGCTGGTTCTTGCGGTGTCCCTACAAAGATGGGCTAATCATCAAGAACACCGCAGATCGGCACTTTTGACGTCATGGGGCCCACAGTTCACTACACCTTCGAGATTGGCTCGAGGATGCCGGCTTGCACAGGTTGGCTGCTTCGTCTTGGCCGTTAAGAACGAGCAAGTGCTTGGGGGGCAAGACTCTGACGAAAGAGCTGCACCTTCCACGAATCAGAGGAACCCAAAGCGACACTCGTTTAGGCGGGTGGTGCAACTGTGCATGTGCAGTGGAGGTGCATGGACCCCATGAACTCGCGAAACCTGGCAAATGTGCCTTCACTGCCTACCGAGTCTCCCGATACGATGCTTTCGGTGCGTACGTGTATCTAGACGTACGTGTATCTATTCGTTCACCTTAACCACATGCCTGCCTGCATGCTACATAACATACATACATACATACATACACACATACAGACGCGCACGTATATGCGTGTTCATGGGCTTGTACATTCGAGAAGCTCTTTGTGGTGAGGACTGGTCAACATGCTCGAGAAGCCAATCTGCAGCCAGGCTGCCGTAAGTGAACTCGACATCGTGCAGCGAAATTCCTTGAGAGACCGGGTCCTTGCACAGACGTAAGAAGATTCACAGCCCTTTTGGCAGAGGACAATCTCAGCTGTGCGCCTCACCGCTGGGCACCCGGAACTCGAATCGGAGAGGCTTCCGGCGCTGCATTCGGAGCAAATCTTCTTGCGACACGATCTTTCCAGGCAAGGTCTCCAGCCTGGCGGGAGCTTCGGAGCTCGCAGC
Source organism: Symbiodinium sp. CCMP2592 (assembly GCA_905221615.1). Classification (NCBI taxonomy): domain Eukaryota; class Dinophyceae; order Suessiales; family Symbiodiniaceae; genus Symbiodinium; species Symbiodinium sp. CCMP2592. The sequence goes on from CAJNDT010005853.1 coordinate 215,314, forward strand.
ACTGGCGCAGCACTGGCGAGCAGCATCTCGCAGTCCCTGCCTCTGCTCCGTCATCCAAATGACGTCCTCACTGAAGCACTTCAAACTCCACGGAGGTGTTTGTTTAGCCCTCCGGCCTTGCAGACCTCGTGAAGAAAGGCCACATCATGCGAGACGACCTTTCAACAAAAAGCACATCTCCGCTTTCAGGGCTTTGGGCAGAATCCGAGCCAGGGAGCCACGGCTGTGTGCGGATACTCCCCGATTTGCTCAATGAGCCACTCACGAGCCCGAAAATCCTGGAAGCTCTGCCAAGCGAGGCACCAACCCCACGAACACAAATTCGTGAGTGCAGCAGTCCAGGTGATTGGTGGGCTCGTCCAAGAGTAGCAACTTCGGTCGAAGCCACAATGCCTAAAGGCGGGGGCTGCCTACTGCTGCACATTCTGGAGACAGCGTGTCTCGCCTTGGCCAACTCCACCTGCACAGGGCATCGGCGAATCGGAGAACTGAGCTCCACAGGAGATCAACTCTCCCAAATCTTCAAAACCCGAGCTGCAGCGTCTTAAGCGGCCTTCATCCTCCACCCTCCCGAGAGCTGCTTCACCGGCGTGGAGGCCGCAGGGCAGGAGTCTAAAGCCTCCAAGCAAGGAAAAGCAAAGGAAAGCCAGAGAAGCACCAGAGGCATCTTGCATCTGTCGAACTTCGAAGCCTCGGACTCCTGGAATCCCAGATTCCGGAGTATGTCGAGAACCTCCGAGGGAGCACGCTGCCATTCTGCGAGGTCTGCATGGACCTGACCAAAGCAGCTCAGCAGCTCCCCTCCCTGAGCGCTACTGGCAGTCCGGTTTCGGGTGCAGCTCTGCTTGGGGGTCTTGATTCCAGCGACGCATCCCCCAAACCAAATCCCTCAAGACCCTACCAAAAACACCCTAAACCCTAAACCTGCCCACCCCGCGAACCCCGCGAATCAAAAAGCCCTGAAGCTCGGAAGGCCCCAAAGGTCCCCGGAAAGTCGCGCGCCTTCGACAGCGCCTCTGAAAGCTCCCCGAGCAGAGGCGGCTCGGGCCCTGGCTCTGCCTTGCAAAGGGCCCCCCGGTCGGGCTCAGAGAAAGGAAGGAGGCGGCCTTTGGTTGGGAGCGGGTTCGCTGAAGTCTTCAGGGCTGAGACGGCTTGTAGGGCTTCGGTTCGGCGGGATGGGGGAGCCTCCAACAAAGCGGCGAGCCGCTTTGCCTCTGCCAGCAAGCCGCTCCTCTTCGGGCTTGCATTCAGGACCTGACCAAGGCCCGAACCCGAAGAAGGATGCAGAAAAGGGTAGCTTCTAGGATGGAGCCATGTTGTACCCCTAGGGCCTCCTCAATTGCCGGAAGATCATTCCCGGGCAACAGGTGCTGTCCGAGAAGGAAAACGTCCCAAGTCTCCGGTACGGGCAGCTTCCTGCGTCAAGCTTCCCTCACAAACGTTTCAGGCCGTTCTTTGGCTTCTAGCACCTCTCGGCCTCTGCGCCATAAGCCGTAGGAGAGTGCTCTTCCCGCATCCGTTGCAGCCGACTAGGCCGTAGCTCGTGCCGTTTCTAGGACGCTCGGCAACTTTCAGCTCCGTGTTCCTGAGAGCACACACTCGCAACTCGCCGTCACTTGCGATGTCTTCTCGTGCCCTGAGCCTGATCTAGAGGCTTCCGAGAGTCGCCAGGAGGCAACGGGAGCCAAGGAAGACTGACAGGCTTTCCGCCTTCACCGCGTTGTGGGGCGCGTGTGTGGTTTCGGTGAGGACACGGTCGCTGGGAGCTTCTGCCATGGCCGAGTCGCAGCACGGTACCCCAGACAGAAAACTCCTCCTTCCGGAAGCAACAACGAGCACAGCACAAGCAGAGGACTTCGAGGTTGCTAGATCGTTCCGCGGGCATGTCTGCTCGACTGCATCAATTATGTGCAGGTGCTACTTTGGGCGGTGGCTGAGCTTCCCTCCGCTGTCTTGCTTGAGCCAAGGCAGGGCTAGGGTGGCTCGAGACAGACAGGATACGGTGTATCGCAAGGTGATGACTCCGGACTGACATTCCGAGCTGACGGAGTGTGCCTTGACTGCCGTCTTCACAGCAGACTTGCGACGACCTGCAGTCCGAACGCGGCAGCTTTCATCGGAGTGAGGAATGATCCATCCAAGCGGCGCTTGACCTGCTGTCCGACATTCACCCAGTCCTGAGCCAGGATTCTACACGCGATTCGGACGCGCCAGCTTCAAGCGCCGACCTCCAGGGTTCGCGGGCGAGGGTTAGCAAAGATCTCCTGTGTTGGCACGCAGACCTGCACGGACATCACCACAGCACTCTCAGATACAGAACCCACGAGGACGCAAGGCGGCAACAGGCGTCCTCCTGGGTCGGAACCGCTTGCGTCGCTGCCTGGCAGTGTGGACACATAGCCGGTTTGGTGTGCCAGGACGTGGCAATGTCAAGAATTCTCCTCCAACCCCTGCCATCAGGCTGCGAATCAACACCACTTTCGAGAAGCGACTTCTCCGTGAGTTCACATATTGGGGGGGTCAGATGCAAAAAAGACTGTATAGTTTGCGATTTGCCTCTGTGGGCACAGGCACGAAGTCCTTCGGCTTTATTCGCAAACGGTGATCACGTCTCACAAGCACGGGATTCCCTCAAATCTGAGGTCCTCCACGGCAGCCCTTCGACCCATCTCTGCCGGGTGTCTAGGTGAACTTAAGACCTAAGCCACTTCCTCGAGAGTAGTTGGAGCCCGAAACTCGGAGTGGACGGCATGAGCTTTGGACTTTTGGACTCTGGACTCTGGAGCCGTGCAGCGACGGACCTTCCATTACCGCCTCTTTTGCCATGGCAAGCAAAGAGGTCTATCGAGAGTCTAATGAGGGCCTTTGCCCCGTGCGCGAGTTTCACGCCAAAGCACTGGATCCGCGGACCCGATCCGGGGGAGGCAGGAGGCGCTGTCTTCGCGCCCTCAGAGCTCCCCACAGTCTTCGATGAGTACCTGCGCTGGTCTCCTAACGACAGGGACCTCCGTAAACCTTGGCACCGGCCTTCTGCGACGGCGTCCCTGACGACGTTCCGACCTGGCACGATGCTGGGCATCACGTACGGGGCGGGGAAACTGCAGGAGCACTGCTCCAGGCCTCCTCCATCTTCTTCACCACCTTGTCGAGGAGAAAGAGTTGAAAACAACGTGGAAGGATTGACACAGATGCGACGGATGTGGCTCAGTAAACAGAACCGAGTCGAGTTTGGCGGTGGGTAATCTTCTTCAGTCTTCAACGATCTTGAGTTTCAGTGGAGCCCAGTGCTGTGCAGGCAAACGCGAATCTCCACCGCCACTTACGCAGATGTCGGAACTCAGAGTTCAGCTATCAGATTCCTCTTCATTTCGACACCTGGCCTCTTCGTAGCCCTCCAGCACCTCTCCGAAGACGACGTGTTTGCCGTCCAGGTGCGGGGTCTCCTGCTACACGGAGCCGCAACTTTCGGCTTTCTGGCAGCCGCTGTGGCGAAAGCCTTCACCGTCAGGAAGAACTGGCTGCCGTTGGTACCAGGACCTGCCTTTGCAGAAGTGAGCGGAGGCAAGGGCTGCAAGGGTCTCTGGGCTCGACGGGCTCAGGTCCCGGCATTGGCCATACTGAGCAAGCCGGGCCTCGCAAGCTCGGCAAGACCTCCTCCGCGGCTCCCCCTTTCCGTTTCCTTCTCTTGGGTTCTGGCTTGGTGTGCTTTACCCTGAAGTTCTCGTCCGCGAACTTCTCTCCTCGCTCCAGGGGTCGAGCCAGGCTTGAAGGTTCCAGCTTTCAGTGGTTGGGGCTGGGGGTTCGGGGCGGGCAGTGTTTTGATAGGGCTGATAAAGTTCATAGCATGGCTTGGTCATACCTCCAGAACCTTACCCTTAGAATGTCAGACTTAAGGGTCACCTTGTTTCGCCCGGCGTTGCAGGGGGATTGTAAAGTCGTTTTAGGAGCTCAGACATTCCGAAATGAAAGACAGGGTCCTCTTTGGGATTGCTATAAGACTTTTGAAGGACTTCAAACCTGACAGGGCCAACCTTGGTTTCGGGATCTTGTCTTTCTAGGCTACATGAGGGGGTCTGGGGTCGTTTTGACGGCCCTGTTCCTGCTCACCCAGTGTGTTGCAGGCTGAGGGCTATGGGTATTGCATGGGCGCACTACTCGAAGGGACATCAGCTTTTAATCGGTGATGCCCGGACCTCAAGCCGTAACCCATCAAGACAACCCTACCCGCCCGTCCCGTGAACCATGACCACGCATGCTTTGGGGCTTGGGAATCTCTTGCTTGAGAATTTCGGGCCATACAGACTTTAGAGCTCTGTCTTTGTTTGGGCTTGGATATTTGGGGCTTCCTTGGAAGCTCAGGTAAATCGGCGCGCCTGGGCCAGGGTAGAGTTTAGGGATTCTGGGACACCAGGTACAGCGAACTTTGCTTTCCTTCCGTTTGCGCGGGGTTTGGTTTGGGGCTCCTCTTCCAGTGCAGCTGTTTCGGGCTTGCAGTCGAACGTGCAACTCAGAGATTGGCAAGCTGGCAAAGGTGAGGCTCATAACGCCAGGCAGCTGTGTGTCAGGCTGTTTTTATTCAACCAGGTAAAACCGAAAGCACTAGAAAGGTGGGATTCGATGAGATGGAGGCAAGGAGAGGGGGGGGCAAGGGGACATGATCGCAGGGGCATTTTGAGATAAGGCTCCATAGATCGACTCGCCACCGGTGCCGTTGCCGTGGGTGAAGTCCCCGCCCTGCGCCCAACGATCTTAAGCGTCAAGGTCCTCTTTCGCTGTAGTCAAATGACCGGAGACGGTCTGGAGCCTGGCACATGAATCTCGGGATGATCCGATGGAAGCTGCATCCCTGGCGAGATCAACATTTGCGTCAGACCTCTGCTGTTGCTGATCTGCTCTAAAGGAGAATCTATCGTGAGCAAGCACGGTGCCTTGTAATGCAGTGGCTTGCTGGCCTTGAGAAGTCTCGTGAAATCTAAGCCGATCGAAGCTCGCACCTGGTAAAAATGCCGCCGCGCCTTTCCTTCGCCCTTCTCACCCGTGCAGAGAGCTCTGAAGTTTTCCGCCTCGGAAGTGCATCATGCGGCAATGATCAGCAATGCCAGAACTGCTGGATGCTTGCCGAGCTCAGGCAGACGCTGTCTTTGGCACCTGAAGCCAAGCCAACATGCAACAAGGCATGCAGCCGGCCACTGGCCTGCTTGCCATAGAGACCCATGACGATTCGCCCGAGCTTCGTCCCGTCTAGGGAAATGTCAAAGAAGACCTCCGCACGTTTCGCACAAACAGATCGGATGCGGTCTTCAGCTTTGCCTTGTTGGTGACGGTGGTGTCTGGAGGAACGTCCTCGCATTTCACCAGATACTCCCATCTGTCCCACCTGAAACAGCTGACACTCTGGACACAGCTCCTCCAGAAGCGGACTGTCTTCGAGACCCTGTCAGCCCCTGGCTTGCTCTTCTTCATGAGAGAAATGACGATACATCTCTTCCCGCTGCTGTCCTTCTGTGACCGAAACCGAAAGCCTCGCGCCGGACATCTTAATCTGGCCTTGTCCAACTCCCAGCTCGACTCGTCGGCATCGACTTCCTTCCACAAGAAGTCATCCTCACAGGCGAGGTGTTGAGATATGCCAAGGCATGACATCTTCTCAGAGACCAAGCTCCTGGCTACGATCGGCTCCTGCCCTTTCAGGCCTACCTGTCGAAAAATCGAAAGACTCGACGTTCAGCGCCAGGTTTAGGTTTCCCGGCCCTCGGCCAGCCTTGAGCTGTTTCTTTGTTATCTTGACCTCGGGCACCAGGCATCTGGTAGCCTACCCTTTTTGGGTGCGACTTGAAGCATCCCCACATCGATGCTACACTGAAATCGACAACAGTTGCAACATTGTGCAATGTGCTACTATACATGTTTATTCCGATCCAGACGAGGGAGAAGGGCATCTCCACGAAGACGACAACCGCAACAACTGCAGCAGTAGCAGCCGCATATGCAGCTGCGGCAGCCGCCATCGTAACAGCGCCTGAACATGGCGCTGCCACCAACACCGCCATCACCACCACGGAAGAAGTACAGGAGGGGGAAGACACTGTAACAAGTAAGCCGAAAACAACTAGATCGACTGCCTTGCGCACGATCACCAACTCATTTATGAAGCCATCCATGATGTATGAAAGATACAGACGAACTAACGGCAAGCGACATCGCAGTCTTTGGCTTTGATGCTGTCCTCGATTGGTACGAAGACCTGACATAGATGACGTATAAGTCCCTGAACACACAGCAAGTCCACTGGTCCAACCTTGATCTCTTCGCTGTCATCTTCGCCGGATGCATAACACCATTCGTACTTCCCCACTTGTGCCGGCATGACCTGGCGAAAACACTTAAGTAAGTACCTACATCCAAGCACCAAAACAAAGGAACCGCCTCAAGCGTCCACACAGTCACGTGAGCACTCACGTGTCTCGGGGTCGCTGGTAGCAAAAACGGCAATCCGAATTTCACGATGGGCTGGCACTGCTCGACCACTCAAGAAACACAAGGCAGGGACCCACACGACGCATACCGTGGGACTCATGGAGTGGCCTGTGCTGATCACTCATAACGTTGCCCTCTCTATCGCTGTCTTTGGACAGAACTGAGAAGTTTACTCTCCAGGCCTCCGATTGCGTTAGCCCGGAAAAATACACGTGCAAAGAACTCCAACTTTACAAGTTTGTTCTCTTGCATAAACACATAAAACGACTTTGGCGCAAAACCGATATCTCAAAAACCCCAGACCCGAAAAAAAAATGTTGGAATCCCCAAACCGCAAGCGACACAAACTAAAATGTGGCTGCACGCCCCAAACCCTTAAAGGTGATGTTGGCGAGCCTCAAGTCTTAAACGATCCGCGAAAAAAATTGACATCCCAAACTGACATGTTGAAAGTAGAACCAAAACCATGAAACGAGATGGTGGCTGGCAAACCGCAAACCCTGAACAGACATGTTGGCAAAACCCAAACCTCTTAGCAATAGATTTGCTTGGCAAACCCAAGCTTCGAAAAGGAGATGTTTGTGAGCATTCCTCAGATCTCCAAAAGGCCAGTTGCAAACTTTAAACTGTCCGTAAATTCAAACCCGAAAACAGAATGTTGAGCAAACCCGGGAAACAGCTTGACTTTGAACGGGTTTTCAAACCCCAACAACATGTCTTCGAACTCCAAACATCCTAAACCCTAAACTCGAAACTCCAAACCCTAAACCCTAAACTGTGGCCAACCCCCAAGAGCTTCGAACGGATTTGTCAAATTTCCTATCCTGAAATGACATGCTGATCATCAAAGCAGAACATGAAAGTGTTGGCAAACCACAAACCCGAAAAAAGGAACTGCTGCGAAGCCTTCAGACAATTGAACGACTCCGAACTTTAAATCCCTTCGGCAAACCTTGAACCTAAAAAATCTTCGAACACTGAATGTCATCCTCCAAATATCGAAAACGAAGCTGCGCCCTGAAACGGAAGTACTAAACCTTTGTCCTTTCAAATGTTTTTGCTTCGAGAACAGGGAGAGGAGTTGAGAGTCACGAAAAACAGACGCAGGGGCTTCTTATCAAGACTCAAGTTGTGAGGGACTTAAGGCCAAACAACGGTTTAAAATCAAAAAAGCACGTTCAGGGACCTCACCAATGCTCAAACTTGGTTGAACGCAAGATTTACTCCTGGACTCTACCTGGATTGAATCGGGATTTGAACCTGGGTGAAACCTGGAGTCTGGAGTTGAAACTGGTTTCTCGAAGAAGGCGTCACAATCCATTGAGCTTCTCGAAGAACGTGCGCTTCTGAGCGATTTCATGCGGCGATCGTGTGTCTCTGAAATCACAGTTTAGGCAGCTTCAAAGGCGCGAGGAGTTTGCAATTTGCAAAAACCGGGCCCCCCATTGAGCTTTTGAAAGCGGGTCCCGCTGAACGATTTCAATGCGGCCTATGTGTGTCTCTGAATTTTCATGTCTTTGCTTTTATTTCCAACGAAAGCGGTATTTCACAAAAGGGAGGAATCCAATCAAATATAATTCCAATATATAAAAATCGTAACTCAGGCACTCGGTCGAACCCTCTCTCTTTTCAAGCAAGCGGGGTATGTCCTGGTGAGAGTCAACATGCATAGTGAAGCGGAAACGGGGTGCACACACCCAACACGTCGCATACACCATGTGCCACTGCACATAGATGAACGGCAATCCGTCATCTCTCACCCTACCCCCCACAGGGCGGGCGGGCGGGATCAAAAATTGTTCTCACGGCTGCACACAGCCCAAATGCTACAGAGAACAAGGAATCGCATGAGCAAACACATGCCGAACAAAGTGGTGCAATCACTCAAACCTGCAATTCGAAATCGCACAAGGTAAAAACCGCAGCACTGCAAATCAGAAATTCGTTTGGGAAATAAAATGCTGTCTCGCAAGCGAGAAGGCTTATTTATTTCCAACGAAAGCGGTATTTCACAAAAGGGAGGAATCCAATCAAATATAATTCCAATATATAAAAATCGTAACTCAGGCACTCGGTCGAACCCTCTCTCTTTTCAAGCAAGCGGGGTATGTCCTGGTGAGAGTCAACATGCATAGTGAAGCGGAAACGGGGTGCACACACCCAACACGTCGCATACACCATGTGCCACTGCACATAGATGAACGGCAATCCGTCATCTCTCACCCTACCCCACTTCAAGAGAGATGTTAGGAAAGAGTTATAACTTGTTGCACGACATCCTGGTATATGGCACGGACTGAAGACGCATCGGCGACGCGGTCAGAAGGAAGCAACTTGCAAGTAATGTTTCGACTCGGCGGATCTGCAATGTTGCTGCACGATGGCACGCGAGCACACCAAGGCAGCATGGTACCCTGCTCACAGGTGCAGGCGAAGATATGACAAATACGAGTGATAGCCCACGAAGCAGAGTAGCCCTTTATCAAAGCAAAACGTGCACCCTCGTTATCAAGATATGCCATGCATTCCGAGGACGCAAGGTGCTTGTCCCAAAGCTTGAAGGCAACGACCACTGCAACAGTTTCCAGCTCACCAATGCCCGTGACTGCATCCACTGGAAGCAGAGGCCGAATGTCATCCTCGTGCAAGGGCAATCCGAACCAGCTTACAACCGAACCCAAAGGAGAGATTAGAACACCTCCAAGGCCCCCAGTGAAATCGGGCTCAAAGCTTGCATCGGTGAAGACGTACCAAGGCTGCCCAAGTGATTTTGTGATGCGCCTCGGGGACCCATGCAACACGCGCTCCAGCAGAAAGCTGAGAGCTTCCCGAGCAGGGGCCGATAGCTTGGGAACAAAAGGCCAGGAGTGAACATGAGAGCTGATGTGCTTCAGAGCATAATGCCCCGCTTTCCCCATGACCTGAGCATTAGCAAAGGAGAGCTTGCCTCTCAACTCAAGACCTTCCTTGTAAGACAACACACCTTCGTCAAGAATGCGAGTCACCAAAGCGCGAATGTCACCTTTGCGTTTGTCTGTGTTATCGACAGTAACCACGCAATCCCCTGTATTCTCCAAGTCAAAGCGAAGGCCCAGTGCAGACACGTGCCTGGAGAACACATCGGCTTTGGGCCCCTCTACGTCAAAGACCCAACCAAGGAGTTGGAACAGCAGCTCCATGGTCGCACCCGTATTGTCGGCCAAACAATCAGGCGAGGCAACAATGAAGTCATCATAGTAAGAGGTGGTGGGCACAAGTAGGCAACGATTGGCAAGCCATTGGATGCACCTGGAACATCTAATGAAGCCGTTCACCGAAGCCCTCGAACCAAAGGGGAGGCAAACCTGAGTGAAAAGCATGGTTTTCTGCCGGTGTGGGTCATACACTGCAATGATCGCAAAGCAACGTGAGCTCAAGGCTACGCACAGCTGACGATAGGCCGCCGTCAGATCGAAAGCACGACCCTTTACCCACGAAGGTTTCTTAGCATCGCGAAGCTTTGTGCACAACCTGACGAACATAGCGGCTGCCACGTCCGCTGTATCCACGGTGGGTTGTTCCAAAGTTGTCACACAAGAGTTGACACCGCTCCTGCTATAATCATCTATGGGACGCAGCTTCCCACTCTGCATCAAGGGGAATCTGTGGGACACTACATGTTCCTGCGGCAAAGAGTCCCACTCGTAAGGTCCTACAAGCCAACCTGAATCGACCTCCTTCAAGGTTTTCTCCCAAAGCAAGAGGTCCTTCTCCCGATCGCCAGAAGATCCCAAGGAGACCCTGAGAGCTTCATTGGCCCGAGGGGCCGTCGCGCGCAGGTCATCGGGGTGCAAGGAGGCTGGAGTGACCTTCCCGGGCAGGACATTAGAGACAGGCGAAGTGCCCACTAGGTCAAAGCCAGACCAGATATCGCGAGCAAGATTTACATCATCATAGCCCTCGGCTGCGATGATCTCGTCAAGCAGCTGCAGACGTTTCTTGCAAAGGACACGCTTCATGTGCGGGTCAGCTATGTCCCACGAAGGGTCTGGGTCACGCTCAATCTCACATGCACGCGAAGTCCACTTGTCGAGCCATTTCCTCCTTTTGTCAACCACGGCGTGCGGCGGAGCCTTAGCAAGCATATCCACACACGATTCAAGATGACCCGGCAGTGAGGAGAGCGAAGAGCTAGGATGGCCTGCTTTCACAGCAGCACGCACAAACTCGCTTTCATCGAAAGGAACACCAAAGGTCGCTTGCTGAGACGGCTGCACAGGGCTGACCACAGGAGTAGTTTCCCCACTCGTGCACGGCCGGGCAATCACAGGTGCTGTTTCCCCACTCTTGCACGGCTGGACCGGTGGGCCCGGCTGGACCGGCGGGCACGCTGCCACCGCACAAGTGACCGGAGATTGCTGCACAGGCTCGACCACAGAAGGTGTCTCTTCCAGCTTGCCGGGGCGAACCTGGGGACACGTCGCTGTAGCAGAAGTGATTGGCGAAGGGTGACCAGGCAAAGGAAAGCCCAAGTCCCGTAGGACCTGCACATCATCTTTCTTCAAAGAGGCAACCCGATTCGGAGTAAACCCGATCAACACAACTCTAGAACCCTCCCAAGGTAAAGTGCAGTGGAAGCGCTGCGCATCGAACTCCACGGGGTTGTCAGATACTTGCAGGACACGACCAGCAGCCTTCCCAAGCGGTGTGGCTCGTACATGCTGACCCTCATCATCCTGTACCCAAATGCCCCCTTTAGCAAAGTCAGTCAAGGCCATCACGTAATTCGAGCTTCCATCCAAGTTATTGGCATCCCGATGCATCGGAGTGCACACGTTGGAGTATATCGCTACTGTGGCAAACGTGGCATGCGGAAAGCGAGTACGAAGGAGCCGTACGGCCAATCGAACAGCAACTGGAAACAACCTGGTGTTTTTACGCAAGCCACACAGAGTGCCCTGGGAGTATGCACCAGCAGACCAGGCCTTCTCCCGCGCGTCACTGACTCCCCTGGCTGGAACCTCGGCGGGCAGCAAATCAAAGACCTGCAGCAGTTGCGCTTGCGTAGGGACGTCACACATGTTCGCTGCCACTACTTCAGCTTCGCTGGACACAGTGAAAACGGGCGCACTGCTACCTGGAACAGGCAAAGCTAAACCAGAAGGAGAAGGCGAACCATCCGCTAAACCCGAAGGGGAAGGAAGAGCCGGCGGGGAAACCCTAGAGGAGGATGTCGCCAACATGCCATCTGCTGTTGCTGCAGCAGGAGGCTTCCCGCTGGAAGCACACAATGTCTTGGAAGATTCGTCACCGCTGACTGGCACACCTACCCCCTTAGAAGACACAGCAGCGGCGACTGAAAGAGGTGGGAGCAGCTGGGCACCAGCAGGCACGACAACATCTTGCACACACAAAGGCTGAGTAAGCCTGCGCTTGTTGTCCAAGGTCGGCAGCGTGCTCAAGGGCACACTAACAAAGTACTTGAACTCCGGCACCGGTGCAAGCAAAGGTTTGCGAGGCTGCTTACCAGTGCCGACCTGAGCTGCAAACAAAGGTGGCAGACCTGAAGTATCGACAGCAAGGTGTTTGATCATGACAACAGCCAAAGCACGGTACATGCGTCCCATAGCTGCATCCAAACTGGCTTTGGCCAGAGCGGGCTGCAATACAGGCGGTGCAACGTCAGCCAAAGCTTGAGGGCATGAAGATGCAAACAAAATGTGACCGCGGACCCCTGGGGCAAAGCGGCTCAAGTCGACATCAATCGCAGAAGAAGAAATCTGAAGACCCAGCGGAGTCTTCCAAAAGTGCGAGCGGGATGGAGCCTCGATGGTCCACATGGTATCCGTATCAGCACAATGCTTGATGAGCTGAGTAAAACTATGAATGCACCGTTCCACTTCAGTCGAATTCGACAGCTTACTAGAAAATACGGAAGCAGGGCATCGGATGTGAATCCAGGCACAAGTGGGCTCACGAACCCACGATGCACACAATGCAAAGCCTCCGGGGGAGAAAATGTCAATGGGAACTACAGGCGCAGCAGAAGCTTGAGAGCACCCTCTGCCAATTGCAAAAGAGCTTGGTAACACCGTTCGGAGACAACCACACAAGCTGGCACGCCTAGCAAAAATTTCAATGCAGAAAATTCTACCGCTCTCACGCGGCACATGATCCATAACATGCCTCGTACAGTGCACAGGCGATTCCTGACTCTCAGGCACAGCACATGCAATCACATCGCCCGTGCACGTTCCCTGTCACTCCGTGCTGGTTGCGGAGTCATGTTCGCTCATAGGGTGCGGCTTGTAACATCCAGGCTTGCAGCATACATGCTTGAACTTGCATTTCGCACCAGCCTTGCACTTGCCCAAGTTGAAATTGAAACAAATCGGCTTGTTATCTGGCGTCCTCGAGTGCACCTCGGGGATCGGGTCGCGAGTGATCTTGGCCTTCTTGTTCGGGCTCTCATCGTCATTCGTGGTCTTAGTGCGCTTACGACCCTTGCCCTCCTTATCAGCCTTTCCCGAACCCTTCCCCCGGCCTTTCACAGGCAGCAAGAAGTACATGACAGTCGTGTTAAACTCAAGCTTCTCAAACTCCTTATCAAGGGGCAGGGCACCGTCGGGACCTGGTTTCAAGTTGCCGTTGCACACACGAGCAAGCTCCAAGAAACACTGTCTGTCGGCCCGCAGCACTTGCGCACGGGAGACGCGCTGGAACTCGGGAGGCGGGTCTTGGCTCATGATGCGGAAAAGGCGCTCGTTCCATTTTTGCACACATGCATAAGATGCAAGGCCCACCAAGTCCATGGCTAAGGCACGCCTCATCATTGCCTGGTACAGGGCCAAGTCGCTATCAAGCGTGATGGCAGCTGTCGCCTCCGTATCTTTCACGATCAACCCCGTCTTATTTGCGTCTAGCTGCAAGGCTTTGGGGGGTTTCTCAGAACAAAGCTCCGAATCACGAGTGATGCATTCGTTGGGGGCCAGATACTTCAACTCATCATTCTCACGCATGGTTGCAAACTTGTCATACACACAATGGGCGACGGCAAGTGGGCCCTCCAACGGCAAACCTGAGAGGCGCCGTTTCTGAGCTTCAATGCGCATGGAGCGTTCTGATGCTGGCAATTTCCTCGGCACTTCTTCTGTAGCCTGCATGGACGATCTCAGCTCGGCCACTGTCATGGTTTGGGATTCAAAGATAAGCTGCTTCAAAGCAGAGTTATCTCCTAAGGTGATGTTGGCCCCCGGCCGAAGGGCTAGGACGAAGGCATCCATGTCATCACTCGAAGGCTGGTTCCCCGGAAGCGTGACAGCATAACTAAGCTTCCCTAGGGTCGTGATTCCCGCAGCTTTCAATGCAGCAACCCACGGAGCTGACAAACCTGCCCGCTCACACTGCCTGTCAAGAGCAGCTGTGGAGGTCAGGACCGAAAGTGCGGCCATGCTGTCTCAGAGGCGGAAGCTTAGCACCTATGCATGAAACAACGTCTCACACGACGAAGCGAATCAAGGCCTACCCTGCAGAAGAGTTACCGATCAAGTCAAACATGAAACATGTGGATTGCATACCTGATCGAAGTCACTTCAGCCAAAGCGCACACGCATGGCGATACGAAATCACTACAAGGGCATTCCCTTGGATGCGCACACGCAATCTCAAGATGCAACACCGCATTCAGAACAAGAGCACTCTCCTCATGCACACCAAAACTGCACTCAGCGGAATGCACACCGATTCACACGAGAGAATTTTACTCGCCGCCATTGCGGTTCATAAGCTCATCAAGCCGCTCATTGAGCGCCTGTGTGGAATCTAGCAGCTCACCTTTCCAACAAACTGCACACCTGGGCCACTTGAAGTAGGACCCATCAAGCCACCTGTACACATTGGCCGTGCGCCTCCCGCACCTTGTTTTGCAAGCCATCTGCACCCCTTGAGGGCGATGTAACATTTTCGACTTGATGTGTTGCCAGCATGGCTCCTTGATCTCGTACGACTGGCACACTCCACTCGCTGTGATGGTCTGCTCCTCCGTCTCGCTGGCTTCGGAAGAACAAGAGCTCGACGAAGAATCCGACGAATCGGACCCATAGCTCTCCACATCCGTGTCTCGAACACCAGCCCCAAACAATTCAGGAAAAAGCATTTCGCTCCCAGATCCAGGATCCTGCTCTCCCACAGTGTTCGTCGGCTGCTCCACACGATGCCAGGAGCCCTCGTCACGATCGCACTCACTTGCCTGCGAGGCTTCGAGCAGATCTGAAGGCACATTATTCGTGTGATAATGTTCAAGTTCACCCGGCACTTCTGGGTGTCCCACTTCGCTTGGCTCATGCTGTGGCCGGACACCTATGCCAAAGGCGCCACCCGAACTCCCAAGATGAACGCTTGCAAATTCCCCGATCGTGGGTAGCAGAGGCTCCTTTGCAAGCCATCCTGACCGGGTCTTGTCTGGCCTGAAGACATTTGTCCTGATTTCCTCAAGCATTGCCCTGTATGCGCGTAGGGGCGCGCTCAAGAGCTCTCGGCTATAGCATGCCAGCGAGCCTGAACCTGGAGCATGGTGACCGAGAAGTAAGCCGTCTCGCTCTCCGAAGCCACGCTTGCCAACCCAAGCCAAAGTTGTACCCTTCAAGACATGCGACGTGCGCCGCTGCTCGCCATCCAGATCCAAAGCATTGCACAACATGTGACCGGCTTCGCCCGAAGTGCACCGTCTCTTGCACAGCTGCCCTTCGGCATTTGGTGCACGGATCAAAGGTCCAAAGGGATCTTCGTCCCACCGCACACCCAGCCTAAGCCCAGCACTCCACCAGGCTCGCACCCAATTGGCATCAGTAACTCCAGGGAACGGAGCTACCAGAGGCATCGCCCGCCTCTTTGTCTTCGAAGTGTTGCTTGTCTTGTGATCACGTGTCCTGGCTTCTACAAAGCCAGACAACTGGTCCTCGCCCTCGAAGTCAACCCATATGCACTGCAGATTTCTAAGATCGGACCACCTCGATCGGCTGTACAGGCAGAAGACAAGCCCGCCCAGCACGTAAGTGTCTGCATCGCACAGAGTGAGGCTGGCTACAAGCTTCTCCAGTTTGGCAACACACTCCACACTGAGGGGAACCTGCTGCCTCACCTCTGCCCGGTCGCCCTCGAGTCTCTTGGCACGGCCCTGCAACCTGCGGTCCTCAAGGATCTCTTTGCAAAAGGGCATGCCCATGACATGATGTGCGAAGTTCATGGCTTCGAAGAGACTTGTCACTGCACTTGCCGATGTACCAAGAGACTTGACGAAGTCGGTAAATGAGTCGCAGTCCCAAGGCCATGCAGTCTGCTTTTCTCTAAGATGCCACCTCAGACACCTAAGCAAGGAGTTGGCCCGCTTAATGGCAGTCCTAGGGGATTTAATGCCAAAGACATCCCGGATCAACTCATCCCTGGCCGACTCACCCTCTGCAATCAAGCACTGAGCAGCTTGCTCACCAACCTGTCCAGGATCGCTCTGCGCCAAGCTAAAGATGCAACACCACTTATTGATCGCTAAGACCCAAAGGTGATCTTCCTCAGCTTGAGTAGAAACATCAGCCCGAGCAGAAAAGGACTTCTCGAACAACGTGCACGGGGCAGGCCTGACACGAATGCACGGCCCTTCTTCGGGGGCCGGGGCAGCAGAGTCCTCTATTGCAGGAGGGCAGGGCTGTCGCACAACAGGCTGCTCCAAGACACCATTGCCAAAAATGCACGACATAATCCCAGACTCCCACGGCAGTCTGGGCAAAGTATCCACAATGCCACTGGTGCGTGCATGCAAAATCAAGCGGTCGATGTCTGCGTCATCAACAACACTGTCCTGTGACATGATGAGAGGCTAAGCAAACACACCCCCTTGGAAGCTAGCCAAAAAGAAGGATCAGTCAGAAATGAAGCGTTGGCAGGCCTGTTGGGCCCTTTGCATCCACTGCTCGATCCAAGCAAAACGCACGTCGGATTGCCTGTGGGACTCCTGCAATTGCCGAACCTGGTCCTGCACAATCACTAGCTGGGCACTCAAGGCGTTGATTTCTAACTGAAGGTCCCAGACGTGTTGAGAAAGCACCTCGTAGCTGCTTGTGCTGGAGGCAGCACTAGAAGCGGAATCCGCTTCTTCCATCTGCCGCCCTCCCAGTGGAGGGGGCGTGCACGGACTAAAAACGTCGAAGGAGTCCTGTTAAGGAGCTATGCGGCCTCCAGGCTCGATCAAAAATTGTTCTCACGGCTGCACACAGCCCAAATGCTACAGAGAACAAGGAATCGCATGAGCAAACACATGCCGAACAAAGTGGTGCAATCACTCAAACCTGCAATTCGAAATCGCACAAGGTAAAAACCGCAGCACTGCAAATCAGAAATTCGTTTGGGAAATAAAATGCTGTCTCGCAAGCGAGAAGGCTTATTTATTTTATTATTTTTTACGTACACTTTCACAGCGAGGTAAAACAGGAAGCGTGGGCGCAGCGACCGACCAACAAACAACTTTTCCCTACTACTGCCGTTCACGGCTCACCTAAGATTCTCTAAAACTCACAAAGGAGAAAACAGAAAGTGTTCCTGCTCTTGGCGAGACACGGAGGCATCCCCCCAGGTTTGAAAATCACTCTGGCAGCGCTTGTGATGGGCAGAATGTCTCGTGCAATTTTTTTGGCGTGAGTGGGCCTCGTCGGCTACGGCTGTAGCACTCGGTCCCTACAAACAAACAAAAACGAACAAGCAACAAAGACAGCGGTGAAACATAGAGGGACAGACGGCGCAAGCCGTTCAATCGACATCTCAGCGACCGGATGGAAACCACAAGAGGCCGTCACCCCAAGGTTACAAGTGGAGCTCCAATCCCAAGAACTCCGACTGCCGTTCTCGTCCCGTCCGACAACGGACAGTCCCCGTAACCTTGTTACCAAACGATCGTGCACACGAAAGTCCAGAAGTCCAAAGAATGGCAATCGAGCACAATAGCGTGATGTGGCCAAAAGTCGATGCAACCAACATCACCTCCAGCCGACAAACATCAAACACGTCACAACGCAATTCCAACGACAACATGTCGTCTGAATCCACGCAATTGGAATCTACTCATCAAGACCCACCGGTAACGACCCAACAGTGGCAGGCTTACTGTGTCCGTTCCGAGGAGCTCTGGGTGGCCAAGAATCAATCAGTGCTGGAATTCAGCCGGCCGCTCAATCAATGCTAATTTTCACTCAAACACAAGCGCCTGCGGAGTACACAAGTCAGCACATTGGGCTCAAATGAATTACGGAGCTCGCACAAATAAAACAAGTACTCAAGTAAATACCGGCCAGGAAAACAAATTTATTTGGTTATGTTTTCAATCCAAGCGCACAAACAGAGCATGAAGCACATGGACATGACTGCATCACAACTGCACTCACGGACAGAAACACTCGCACTGCACTGTTTCTTTTTAGAGCGAGGGGTGCAGACTGGTAACGATTCCGGCTCCACATTCGTGGCCGATGTTCAGAAAATGGCAAAGCTGAGAGTATCCTGCATCGAGATTTCCGGCACGTTCCCGCAAGTGAAAACATCCTGCAAGTGAAAGGCAGATGATGCCACTCCCCACACCAGAAGGGCGGGTGGGCGGGACAAAAATTTTCTCACGCCTGCAAGCAAAACTGCGAGTACCAAGACAAGCATGGTAAGGCAATCGTGAGAAAATCAAAAGTCATGCGACATACTCCAGCAAGGCATGAAAGAAAAAGTGCGCATGAAAAATTGTAAACAATTTTTCCAAACATGAAAACAATCAAATAAGAAAACATCCCCCTTCGGGAGAGTTTGTTCGGAAAATACGTGTACATGCAGTACGAGTACAAGGCGTGCAAAGTTTTGCACCCCGCCTAAAGCATGCCGAAGTCCAACTAAGGCTACTGCTTTCAAACACAACTTTGCGACTTCAAAAGCCACACTGTACGAGAGCTCTAAGCTGCTACACTAGGGCCGGTATGACAAAGAAACAAAAGGAGTACAACTAGTTTCAGTACAGCTCCGGACTGGGTTTCACTCGCGTGCACAAGCTCTGCCGAAGCGGTCGTTGGCTTGACCTACCGCTACCTACCGTCTTTGACACTAGAGACTACGAACGCATTTGCGCTGTCTGCCTACGGAAGTCGATGAAAGATGCAAGGCATCCCACACCAACTGTTGATCCGAATTCTTGACTCGGGCAAGCGGACCCGGCACAAGAGGTAAGAAGAGCAGAAGCTTCACACAAGTGATGCAAAGTAAGCTGACTCGAAGCAAGGCGCTGAGAGAGGCTGACGATTCATGCGGGATCATGCAAGCACAATTTGATAATCAAGAAAGTGTTTGCCCTGTACGCAAAACAGCCGAAGGAAGCCTACAACCAACGACTAAAAGTATTAGAACCTCCTAATTAAGGTCCAGCAGTGGCGGAATGCATCATCGCCATCACACGTGTCAGCAATGCACTCAAAGTGCACACATTCTCGGGTTTGCCAAAATGGCATGCGTCACAAGTATTGATGGTGCAAAATGCACCATATGCACATTCAAGAAAGCCATACAAGTATATGCTCAAGATCATCGGCACCTGAAGTTAACAGAAGGGTCCAGGACCCAGCAACATGAGCATCCAAGCTATAATACAGGTGGATATATACAAGATGCCCCATGGTATCAACACGCCGAGTGTTGACACCAAGAAAGCATCGCATCAAGAGCATTTCAAGTGGCCATCAAGAGAGGCTTTGCACATACATCATGCACCGTCACTCAAGGATTGCATTTCTTGCATGCACGGAGTCCGCGGTTCTGTGCTTCGTGGCGCTCGTACGCCTTCACACGATCGCACCCATCAAGCTTAAAGCACCGGAGACGATGATAGCAGCGGCCCGTGTGCGACACCCACACGAGGCTCCCACGGTGGTTCATCCTCCGTGCCACGGCGATAGGGTACCCGTGCAGCTCGCGGAACGACTGCGTCGAAAGCTGCGAACTCATTGACTCTGCTGGTGTTCCAGGTGCTGATGCATGGTCAGCAGGATGCACATGAGCCTGCACTGCATTCATCGCACCAGTGGGCGGTGCTGCTGACGAACTCGCGTCGGGATGAGGAGCATCCTCATCTTCGCACCTCGGACCTGGTCTGGTAGAAGCTTTGGACCTTGCACCTTTGCGTAGCGCGGACAAAACATGTGGAGGGCTATCATCACCATCAAAGTCGAAAGACAGAGGATTCGTAGGAGTCCCAGGCGCACCAACTCCAACATGCAAATTGAGCTGGCGATCAAACTGAAAAGAGACATGATCACGAGGGCCAGCGATCTGCACATTGACCTGGCCGCGATCAGATACCCTGCAGCACAAAGTGCGGATGCACAACACAAGCATCAGCATTGTCACGCACGCAAGGACCAAAGCATGGGGCTGCACAAGCATGTCGATGACAGACACGCCGGTGTCATCGCGGACCCACAGTCCCAAGAACCACACAAGGACCCGGTTAGCCCAGTCAGGAAGATCAGCTCCTGAGTCATCCAAGCCGTTGTCACCGTCAGCATCATCCGCAGCACGACTCAAGGCGCTCACAACAGCGATGACAATGGCCTGAATCATAGGCTTGCTCACGGACGCACTCGATGTGGAGCGGACGGCACGCACAGCGTCCTTCATTGCTTGCTTGTAGCGTAGATCAGCAATCTCATCTTCTCCAACAAAGCACTCATGCACAGTATGCCAGCAACCGATGATGTGCAAAAGCATGAGCATGCGGCTCCGAGAAAGGCCTTTGGTGTTCAGGTCGGCCACATTGATCGACGTTGCAACTTTGCGAAGCATGATGATCTTATCCGCAACAAGCTGCTGAGTCCACAAGACTCGGACGCTCAAGTGCCTAACGCGGCCGACGCCGCTTCGCTCCATGATGCCTTTGGCAGCGCTGGCGTCCAGGAAGTGATGAATCTGGGGTGGCTCATCGTCGGCAATGAAAGCGAGCAGCTGCCGAACAAACAAAGCGTCACAAAGCGTAGACGTCGCCGCAAGCAATTCCGATTCCCCTGAGCTCAAAGCAATCACCCTTTGTGTACGGCTAGAGCTGTACAAAAGGCAACCTGCTACGAACACCATCCCTGAGCTAACCGATTTGCGAGAGCCGCGATGCGCCGCCCAGTTGGCGTCCGAAAAAGCTTCTAAGCACAGGATCGGCTGGCTCGGTCTCGGAATCTCGCCGGAAACTCCGTTGTAACAGTTTCTGCGATCAAGCAAGAGACCATGGTGTTGGCCTTCAAGAAGATACTTCAACAGATGCCTCAAAGCAGCCTGCGCATTGCGTGTTGGCGAAGTCATGTAGCTGCTCAACGCACGGATGGCACCCTGACACTCGATCAAATCCACTGCCAAGTACAAAAGAATGCCAATGGCACAGCGGAAAGCCTTTGCATCTGCACACGCGAGAAGCTCGCTGTTGTCTACTTCATCAAGCTGCGGCGCATGAGGAGTCTTCTTCGGAGCACTCCGTTCATCGATTTTCATCACAGAAAACAACTTTTCAAAATGCTTGGCCGAGGGTGTTAGCAGCATTTTACCGCCAGCAAGAAGTGTGTGATGCCGCTTCAAGAACGAAATCGTGTCCCCCGGAGCCTCAAGGATGCGGATGCTTACACGATACTTTGATTCAAGCGTGGGCCGGAGGCGCTCAAGAAGAAAGCGCTTGCTGCCTGCACCCAACAAGTCATCGACATGCATCTGCATACTGAACTTGGAAGCTGGCTCGCGGATCAACGAGGGCAGAGCATCACACTTCTTAAAACCCAAGGCTTCATCAAGAAAACTGGAAAATGCCAAGTACCACTCCTTGGATCCGTCCCGCTGTCCGGGCAGGACTCGTCCCAGCACGTAGCGGACACCTGCATGCTGCACAATGACCAGGCGGGTCTGCTTGACGCTAAGGTAAGCGTCACTGATGTCGAGGGCGACCATGACCCAAGGATCATCAGGGTCAGGCTCGTGACACAGGTAGTGGATCGGCAGCAAGCGGTTCGAAAGTGCTGTGGAGGCGGGCGAAAAGAGGTCATGACGCTCATTGAGCCACGCATACTCTCGGGCCACGTACCGGCTGCGTCGGTACCAAACTGGGGAGCCACCAAGCTCCTTCTCACGCCACGTGCGCACCATGCGCGTGGTGAGGTGAGTGGCCTCTTGACCAGCGTACTCATCGTTATGAGCTGCTGACTCAGGAAGCAGCACAGTCATGCCTTCTAGCCTAGCAATCTCAACTCCATCAGCAATCACATCCAAAGCTTCGAGCTCCTCCGGAGAGAGCTCTGGCTCAATGTCTGAAGTGCGAGGCCGACACAGCTCAGGCAGCAACTCAGTGTCACCAGACTGATCCTCAAGAAAACTTTGGTCGTAATCCTCGAGCTCATCAAGCGTGTCACCATCAAACGTCAAAGTGACATTTTCATCCTCATGCTCATAACACACTTGCCTGATGTGCACAACGCAGGGAGACTCCTCTCCAGAGGTTACAAGCAAATCTCCAGCCGGCACTTCATCCGCACAGCAGCCAGGGGCGGTAATCAAAGAAATCTGCCCTTCAAGAGCCATCACTTGGTCATCATCAGACCTGCGGGCGACCTTGGCTGGTCGAGGATTCTCACTGAGGCCCAGAGCCTCAGAAATCAGAGGAGCGGATGAGGCAACTGCCCCCGCCTCGGCAGGAATTGCGGGCATCCCCGCCTCGGCTGAGCTGGGTTCACCTGCGTCAGTGAACAACACATCACCGTGACGATCAGAAAGAGCAGCATCCTCCGTGGCACTCATGCCATCAGAAGGGCTATAGTTGATGGATGTTGGAGACCGCACTGGCGAGTCGGTGCCTGCAATCTGTGAAGGAGAGCCTCGAGCCTCGTGAGGAAGAGGCGATTCTGCAGCGGCTGGTGGTGAAGGAGGAGGGCCAACGTAGGCTGGGATAGGCATTGCAACAGGAGCGGCTGGCTTCTTGTGCCCAAGTACAAGTTTCCCCCCTATGGACGAGAGCCCGTGCTCGAAAACACTCACATCAAAGCTGGCTGCAAAGTCCGGATCGAAATTGTCTTCAAACCTTCGCACTGAGCGCGTCACGAAGACGCCACCGACCAAACCCAAAATGTGGGTGTCATTGCCTATAGCTTTTCCAAGCCAGAGGCCGTGGCGCCAGCGCGCCGAGGATTTGCCGTCAGGTTTGAGGTATCCCAGGACCTTTTCTCCAAAGCGACAGATGGTGCCGCTGTACGCCGAATCAGTCACAGCCTCGTACGGAGTAGTGCCATGCACAGGCGTGTAACGGTTGCGAAGCCAGCAGGCATGGGCAAGGGCCCATCCGTAGATCGGATGCAGCGGTGGAAACAACACTTGATCGTCCTTGGCTCCACAAGCTTGCTCGAGATCATGCATAGCACAGCTGCATGTTGCCTGATGCTCCCAACGACCTGCTCAACCGGACCATTGCTCTGGTGAGACTCCACAGGAGCGGTGTCCTTGGACACGTCGACACCAAGATTCCGAAGGGCCTTCAAGAGACCGGCTTGCACCGCAAGGATAGCGGGTTCATTATCACATCGGAGTCGGAGGGACCGGTGACCCAACCATATCGCAAACCTCGCGGATTCTGTAACCAAGTGACTGAGGCTGCTGCCGCCCTTCTGAGCCGTAGGAATGGCATGCACGGCTTTGGTGTGACGATCATGAAGAAACAAGACTGTCAGGCGGTCCTTGGCTTCTCGAACACCGTCATCGGCTTCCCTCGAGCAGTATCCAAAGTCAAAAGACAAGACAGACCGAGATCCAGGATCATGCGAAGCCTCAGACGGGCGGCGATCCTGTCTTCCGCGAAACTTGACACAAGCATCGCACCAGGGCTGGTACGGTTCATGTGTCAGCACATGTTGTGCACGATCGTGGTCCGAAGGAGCTGCAGGAACTGGTGGTGCATGTGGTGGCCGACTCAGCTCGGCGCTCAAGTTGTGATGGACCTGATGCTCACGCAAAAGATCGGACTCACGCAGATGGCGCACCAAACGCTCCCAACACTGGCTCTTAGACCCATTCTTACCCAAGCCAAGGCTGACAAGGGCAGCACGCATGACCCGAAGCGAAGAGTTGCGGTCAATCACAACACCGTTCACAGTGACGCTGTCAATGACTTCGCGTTCAGATGGAGCCGCCTCTCCACCTCCATCAGCCGCAGGAGCGACTGGAGCCGCTTGATCAGCACTCGGAGGGAGATCGCTATCACCTTCAAGTCCGCCTACACCTGCACCTTGATCGGCGGCATCTGGCATCGGAACCTCTGGAGCCTCAACAGAACCTGCACCTTGAAGGGAACTTGGCACGTCATCGGAATCAGAGGGACTAAACCCTAGGCTCTCAGGACTTAGGGAGGCATCGTCATACGCAATGGTGATAACCTGTTCGACAGCCGGGGGCCCAAGCGGCAACGTACGATCCGTCAAAGAGCTCACATCGGCCGCCAACTCAGCAACGGTCCACCGGCCATCTCTGCGCACAAGTGTGGTGCGATACCAAAGCAACTCAGTCAAGGGAATCAGCGTGCTGTCGACATAAGCCTGCCCAAAACTTAGGAGCGCATAGCGTCTGGAACCTATCCTTTGCCACCCTGAAGAGTCAAGACGGAGCAAAGGACCATGCAATGCTGCACTCACCGCCCGCACTGCTGAAGGTAGAGCGTTGAGGACACGCACACTGCCCGTTGCGCATAGAGATTGCCTCTTCAACCTGACCGGTTCGGACAGATCACCGTTGGTGAGGATGAAGTCACTGTCACCTGAAGTGGAGGGGATTACGTAAAATCCTGCCTTGTACAATTTGCCCAAAGAAAGGAGAGGGCAAGTAACTCCTCCGATCAAGAACTTTTCACGGAACCTGATGGACCCAACACGAACCTCTGCAATGCGTATGCCTTTGGACTGCAGCAAACGACCTGAAGCATCGACGAACCTCTGAGCCGACGATGGAGCAGGATCACCAACCTGGGCGTACGTCTCAGGGAGTGCACTGATATCCGCTCCTGAGTCCAGGATGATGTCTTCACCGTTGACACTAGCAGTCACTAGCAAGAGCACGGACACTGCCATGCACATACACAGACGGCTTGAGAGGCGTTACCTGATCGGCATCACAACTGACCTGATGCACGGGGCACTTGACGGAATCTGCCAGGGATCTGGACTGATCTGCAGGGCACTTGAAGGAATCTGCACGGGATCTGGAATGATCTGCATGGCACTTGAAGGGATCTGCAAGGGATTTGGAATGATCCGCATGGCACTCCAGCTGCTTGGCTTCACACAGCTTCAAGAGCACATCACTCGGGAGGCTCAAAAGCTCGTACTCACAGATCGTATCCCAAGCGTTGCAACGAACCTCAGAGGGGTCACTGATCGAAAAGTGCTCAACTCGTTCCATGCTGCACTGAATCATGCAAACGCGGGTGTCTCCATCAAGAAACTCCTCATCACACTCATCAAAGGCTGTAAGGTCTATCTCCGCAAGCCTAGCAACCCGACCCTTTGCACCAACCTGAGAGGCACTCTGAGACGGAGTCACAGTCGAGACGGTGGATCCCGACTCCTCGGACACAGCCTGCACCTTGCCTGCCTTCAAATCGGCCTTGTACTTCCTGCAATCTCGCTTCCAGTGGCCAGATTTGTTACAGTACAAGCACTTATCAGCTGCAGGCTTGTCACCTTGTTTGCCTTTGGACTGACCTTTGTCCTTGCCATGATGACCTTTGCCTTTGTTGTCCTTGCCATGCTTTCCTTTGCCCTTGCTGTCCTTGCCTTTCGTTTTGCCTTTGCCCTTCTTGCCTTTGCCGGCAACACGGTCGATTTCCATAGGAATGGCACCATCGCCAGTCCCTGCACCTGAACCCTGCGCAACATCACCAAAGTATGAAACGCCTTGCCACTTGAACTGCTGCCTTTCGATGCGCAAGACACAGTCCCTCACTGCAGCATACGAAGCATCCTCCGGAAGGGTGGCATGAACCTGATTTCTCGAAGCAGCGGGCAAACAACGCAAAAGGAGCGCCGTCTTGAGCTCCTCCTGAAGAAGCTGTTGCGAAGCGCTCTCGTACTCTGTAAAAACCCGTTCAAGCTCAAGAATCTGTGGAAACATTGCCTCGCCAGATTTAAAAGCACTGACCTGTGTCAGGGCCGTCAAGATGCCAAGGCTGCGTGACTTGCTCTGCGGTGCATACAAGGAAATGAGCTGCCGAAGGGCTTCATACCCACAGTTCCCAGAGACCGACTTGATCACAAGAAACCCACGTCCCTTTACCAACACCGAAAGCAAAGCGAAGAGCTGCCGCGAGCGCGAGACGATGTCTGTGGCTGCGGGAGAAATGTTCACCTGCCGGTGCAAGTTTGATTTCAGCTGATCGATCTCTTCTCCGAACTTGGGGTCCAAGACAGTCAAATACTGCTCAAGAGACCAAAGCCATGAAGGCCAAGCAGAATGCTCTTGTTCCCTCGTTGCAGCACGGAAAGGCTCTGGACGGGGCATGATGCGAGACATGTCTTTGCCTGTAAGTCCCGACACCGAAGAATCACTGGCACTGCGCTGCCCTATCACCTGACCCAAGAGAGCTGTTGTGTTGCCCAGTTGATGCAACAACGCGGTCACCTGATCGCTCGAGACAGGACTGCCCGCAGCGGGCCAAGGATTACTAGACACAGTCTCATGTATCGGCTGCAAAGGAGGGAGCACTGGACCCCCAAGGTCGTCATCGTCATCATCTGGCACAGCTTGTGCCGCAGGCAATGCAGCCATCACTGCAAGCTAAGGACGAGAGGCGCTACTTTCACCGAAGAAACAAACTCCAAGTTTGAAAAGCCTGGGCCCTTCCCAAGAACCCCGAAAGCTGCACGTGTATGTTGCTCGTTGTGCTACGTGTAGCAAGGGAGTAAGGTTTCGGCTCCCAGGAGACGCTTGTCGGCCAGACCCAAAGGAATGAACCGGTAAGCGCTCCGCTACCATGCTAATTTTCACTCAAACACAAGCGCCTGCGGAGTACACAAGTCAGCACATTGGGCTCAAATGAATTACGGAGCTCGCACAAATAAAACAAGTACTCAAGTAAATACCGGCCAGGAAAACAAATGGAAAATACGTGTACATGCAGTACGAGTACAAGGCGTGCAAAGTTTTGCAATCAGAGCGAAGTCCGGAAGCATGTAAAGAAGCAGGTACTTCTTATCTGGTGGAAGGTCATAAGTCGCTGGAAAGAGCTCGAGAGGCTCACTCTAGAGCTCGTGAAGGTGAGACTCATGACAAAGTGCTCTGCAGGTCAGAAGCAATGCTGCCGGACTCAGCAAAGGCTTGAACTTCGCAGGTCTTACCCGTACGGGTCACCAAGCCGGACCCACGCACGACAGCCTCGCCGACTAAAGCTGCTGAAAATGGTGCCTTCAAGCCTCGGGCCTCAAGGGGAAGCAAGACGAAAACCAAACACCGAATCGGTGGACATTCGAATCAAAATTGCGTAGCTTGCAACGAGCTGAAGCAAGTCAAAGCAAGATACCACCAGATGTAGCCAGCTAGAGTGGCAGAAAGGCTCCACGAAGCAAACTCTAGAATGGTGACACCTGCTTTGTTCAGGCCATGGTCCAGTTTTGGAGGCTGGTTCCCTCTGCTTATTCAGTTGAAACCCAGTTGAACGGGTGAAACCAACCCAGACCCAGGTTCCAACCCAGGTTCCGTTTCCACCATATCGCTCTGAAAGAAACAGTTTTGCGACTCTGTCCAACGCCTTCCAGTTGCAAGTTTCTCTGGGGAGGGTGTTCCAGCACCACTCTGTGATAGCTGCGAGACATGGTCAGAATTCGATACTTTGGAACACTGTCGATTCGCGGGCTTACGGCACGCAGCTTTGACGATCTTCGGGGCTCTAAAGTCTGCAAAACAGGCTTTAGAGGAACTTTAAGGGCGCGCCACTTGCCAGCAGCTGACGAGCTACGGCTACGTGCTGGCGGCTCACAAGCACTCGCTGGCAGCTTACGAGCACTTGCCAGCAGCTTACGAGCACTCGCCAGCAGCTTACGACGGCTTACGAGCACAGCCCGGGAAATTTCGCACTCACCTGTCGGACAAGTTGGCCGCAAAATTCTTCGCGTCCTGCACAGGTCCTTGTCAGCATCGTTCGGGAGCTTACGAGCTGCAGCCCAGCAACTCACGAGCTACTTGCTGGCAACTTACGAGCACGTGCCGGCAATCTGGTCGGGAAACCATCACAAAACAAAACCAAGCCCAGTGTTAACAATGCATTTGCAGAGCAAAAACTCTCACTGTTGGGATTCATGTGACGAACGTGATCTGCAGCGCTCCGTCGACATTGATGCTGAGAGGAGTGGCGCCGGCGGGGCAGTCCCGGTGCCCGGAAGAGCTGTGGAGCCCCCCAAAGCTCCCACTCCTGCCCCTGCCGCCCCCGAGCCCTCCGGCGGGTTGGGATGACGCCTGCGCAAGAGTGGCCCCAAGGTAGCTTCTTCTAACTTTGGCTGATGGTGAACAGGTTGGTCAAAAGAGACTCTGAGCCTGAACCTTGCAAGTCAAGAGGAATGCACGATCCAGCAATATGAGATTGATTTGGTCGCTCGCACGGTGTTCCCCGCGTCGAAAAGGGGTCTTGTGGGCTGCGAGCTTCAGGTTTGCTCTTTGATCCGGCCCTGGGGCCTCAGGATCGAAGGCTGAATTGGTTGCTGCCTTAGTGCCCTGCGTGGCTTGTGCGAACGCGTTTGGAGGATAGGTAGTGCAGTTACAGCCTGGCCAACCTTGGTCTGACCTGGCCATTCGGCTCTGCGGCGGCAATTTTGGGGCCCGGTCCTTAGGCCCCTTAGGCTGCCCCTCAGGGTTGACGAAACGCGTCTAGGACCCGTGTCGCTTCTGCTTCGCACGCTGCCGAGCGCCTGCTGTCCATGACGGGCAGCTGAGGCAGGCTGGATATCAAAATCGTGTCTCTGCCTCCCTGGTGCAGCGCACTTTCAGGCGGATCTGGGTTGAGACGAGCTTTCAGATGATTGTTCGACTCGGATTCCAGGGGCGTTACCATCTTGCAAGTCGACTTCGCGCTGTGGCCATCAGGCAAGCCGTCGCGGCCATGCAGCTCCATGCCGTTCGTTGGCCCGGACTGGCGCGCCGGCTCTACTTTCCTCTGGAGCTGCTTGCTAAGCTCCCGGTCACGCGGCTGGGCTCGCCGTTTTGATCAACTCTGCATCGCTGGGAGCCCAGCAACTCCGACTGACCCTCCGCATGACGCCGACCATGCGGTGTATTTACCTGGGAACAGTGTGAGAAAGTTCTGTTTGCATGGTTCACATGTTTCCGAGCGTTCCACTTGTTATTTTGAGTTTTGAAGGAGCACCGGCAAAATGCAAAACAGAGCTGGCGAGGCACGCAACGGCCAGCTGCGTACGCAGATGTGGCATCTGCTCGACGAAAAAACGGCATAACTGGGCCCCAGAAATGGCTCCCAAATCTGAGCTCTAATTTGGGGCCCCGAATTGCGTGAGCTTGTATGTCCAACGAAGAAAGCCAAAATCTGGGGCCCGTTTCGGTGCCCGGACTAGAGCTGTTCTTTGAAACCCGTTGCAGCTGGAAAACTGCACGGAAAAACAAAATTCCTTCCGCGTGCTGTTTAGATCAACGTCCAAGAAAGCCAGCATGCTGTGAAATGTGAGATACTTTTGGAAAATTTGCCAAACTTGCCATCGGCTGCCGTTTCAAAACAAGTGCTTCTGTTCTTGTTCGTACAAGATAATTCCCGCACAGGGGAAGCCCTTCGAGGCTTCCTACGATTCTGTAGGAAAAAAGAGCTCCTGCAAGTGGAGCTTCCAGACGCAAAAAGCACCGCGCACGTACAGCAAGCAATCGAAACAGTTGAAGCTACAAGCTGAGAACGTCTGCCAGTACATGCCGCAAAATCCTCGCATCAGCGTGCCAGCATCTAGCTGCAGCAAACTTATCAAGAGCATTACAAAAGGAGGGGGCGAGCCTCATGTGCATCAGAAGTGAGCCTGTTTAACGTCTTTGGTCTCGACCCAAACTGCAAACAGCAGACGTGCTTTTTTGCAGCCTTACTTCAAAGCAGCAAATCCAAATGCAGCGCAATATGTGCGATGGAACTGGGCCACACCTGCAGCCACTGTCCTGAACATCTTCTTCAGTTCCACTCTTCTCTGAAACATAATGCGCGAGCTGGAGAAATTATGGGAACCCACATGTACTCCACGGGGAACCGAACTGACACACTGCAAGAGCCAAGGGAGCCCGCCCAGACCTTTGCGCAATATATGCTGGGAAAACCACTTCAAATGCTGCAAAAAACCAGGCAACCCAACAGAGAACCCACCGTCGATACTGCTACAAACCATGCGAACCCACGCAAAAATGCTGCAAACACCAGGGAACCCACAGGGAACCCACCGTCCATGCTGCAAAGAACAGACACAGACCCACCCGAAGTGCTGCAAAAGACACGGGAACCCATATGTAGCCCACCTGACATGTTGCACAAAATAAGGGAACCCACAGAGAACCCACCGGCGACACTGCCACAAACCATGGGAACCCACTTAAACATGCTGCAAAACCAGACAACCCACAGGGAACCCACCGTCCATGCTGCAAAAACCATGGGAATCTACAAGAAAGCTAAGTGAAGAACATACACAGACCCACCCGAAATGCTGCAAAAAAACACGGGAACCCATCTGTAGCCCACCTGAAGTGTTGCAAAAAACAAGGGAACCCACAGGGAACCCACCCCATCTGCTGCAAAAACCAAGGGAACCCACTTACACACCCTTTGGGTAGTATAACACTATTAGAACGGTGGAAGGTCCCAGACATGCCGGAGTCAATCAAACTCAGTTGGCAGCTGAGTATTATACCACCGGCTTCGTCCTAAGGGTGAAATCATGTGCCCGCCACCGCTGGGCTCGTTCATGTCCCTCGTCTGTATCCTCACACCCTGCAGCACACAATCTCGAATCAAACTGCGGCGGATCAGTAGAGTCTGCCTGTCCTAGCTTTCTGCAAGCGGACAGTTTCGGATCCAGATTTCCCATGCTGCGTGTTGCTCTACTTAAAAGACTACGGCGCTCAGCTTCGACCTTGCAACAGGCTCAACTTTTCGGAAGCACTTGCTAATGAGCATGCTATGACGGGCTCACATTCGTGCTTTCGGAAAAACCCGCTAGATGTCAACAAAGAGTTTTGGCTGCCCACATGGACTACAGCAAGGCTCACTTACTCATCCTAAACCCTACACCGCAACGCAGCCATGTTTTGGTGGCCTTCAGAAAAAGAAGGCTGGGGTTAGGTCAAAGCAAGGCTTCGTCACTGACTTGACTCGCCGAAAAGTTTACAAGCTGCTCAGGCAGCAGTTTGGGCAATGCTCATACATTCACCGGCTCACATGGCAGACCTCATTGCCAGATGACAAACCCCACTCCGCAGCGTCATCGCTTTTAGTGCCGGGCTCAAAGTCCGTAAAACATTCGTGCCCTGCCTCAGACAAGGCTTGCACACTGCTGAACCGAAAAGTTTAGTAACTGACGCGACAGTTCGGGCCACAACAAGACTCACACTCAACCGAAGAGGAAGGAGTTACTAGCTGCTCACGCAACAGTTCGGGTCACAGCAAGGTCGCACCGCTGATCACTCTCAGCGCCGGGCTCAAAGCCGTAAACCGTAAACATTCATTCCCTTGGAAAAGAGAGAGCGAAGCTTGGTCACTGCTCACCCGACAGCGAAGAAGAAAGAACGTGCTGCAGGCAACCGTTCGTCACTCACTCACTCACACTCACTGACTCACGTACTAAAAGCTGGCAAAGCTTATACTCGCTGCTGGGGCAACAGTTCAACAATAGAGAGGCGACAGCAAAGCTCACTGACCGCTGATCACTCTTAGCGCCGAGCCCAATGCGCGTTAAAACATTTGTGCCATCGTGTGAGAAACGACAAGGCTTACTTACTGCGATTCAGAAAAATGCCGTGCTACTGTCTTGGCCTGGGCAAGTTCAAACATCTACATTCTACGGGGCAGCAGACAAAACCATGCCTTGCGAAGTCTTTTTTGCTTTGCTTTCAGGATCTGAAGCGACTCTGCATGCCTAATCCAGACATCTTGTAAACACGCAAACAATACCACACCTTGCATCCTGACGTTCCTGTAGCAACTGCTGTCGAGGCCCCTCCAGGCCAAAAAATCATGTGCGCAGACAGTTCACCACATCTCTGAGTGTGCTCTTCTGTGCCCCGCCATCAGATCACCAGGCAGCTGCTATCCACCACCGATCCGCAGGAGAGCCTGGCTCTTGGCAGCAGTGGATTGAATATCAGCGGCTCTGCCTCCTTGGTGCAGCGCGCCTTCAGAGGCGTTTTGGTGGTAACCAACTTTCAGTTGATTGTGCGGCTTGGATTTCAGGTGCGTGCTATTTTACAAATCGATTTTGAGGCCTTACTGACGTTGGCTCCTGTGTCACGGCAGGTCTGTTAGATTCTCCTCGCAAAGGCACCGACTTCTTTCGTGCTCTGGCCATACAGTCGGTGTTGGCAGCTATTTTGCTCTAGGCTGAGAGATGGCCTGGCCTGGCTGGACGACTTACTTTCCCATGAACATCTTGGGTAAGCTCCCCATTACGCCTCTGCGCTCCCGTTTGGCGCATGCTTCTCTAGAGCCTTCCCGTTCTGCCACTATTGCCACGTGCACCACCACTGCCGGCACAAGCACTCCAACAACAGAAACCTTGCGGGGAGTTTGGAGCCCTTCCAGGGTGTCCAGGCACCCAGCCTGTTCCGTAGCCCTCTATGAGTCCAGACATGGAACTGGAAGCTCTTATGGACGTCCGAATACCAGAATATCACAGGAGGGCGCGCTCAAACAAGAGACTAGACTCTAGACCCCCAACCTTCCGCAGTTCTACAGTAGACTCCAGTTACTCCAGTGAAGACCGGATTCAAACTACAGTAGTTAACAATCTAGCATGAACAATGTTGTCTCATTGCGCCTATAAGCTTTCCAAATAAGAAAGTACATCGGCGAAGTGGTGAAGTACTCGTTCCCTGCATGTCCCGTGTGGATCCCATCCAAGGAAGGATAGATTCCAGAAGGCTTGTTCAAGTACTACGTCGAGTAGGAAGACTGCGACGTGATGCCAAGGAGGAAAAGGAGTCTGAGACGGATCCTTGCGGAAAGTTGCATTCTATGTTTAAACACATGAATGTCTATGTGTTTGTGTCTTCGCACTATTTAGCCGCTACCCTCAAGTGATGCCCAGCTTCTCCAAGCAATTGAGGTCAGCAGAAACCCAGCCAAGAAGAAGTTGAAGGGCGTCCAAACAGAGGAACCTGATGAGAGTGATGATGAGGATAAGAAGGTGAAGAGCAAGAAACTGACCTCTTACCAGGAGGACTGCATCTGCCTGTCAAGTTCTAAACAACTAGTCTTGGAATGCGAAACAACAGGGCCTTGCATGCATGCAGGAGTTCAAAACTTTCCAGAAGTTTTGGAACTCCTTGCTGTCCAAAGCTTCCAAGCTTGCGGACTTGCAAGCCGGTTAGTGTACTTGTTCACATCTGTTTTACTACTTTATGTTCGCGCGAACATTTGGCTCAGTTGTGCTGGCTAGGCATGCGGGTAACGTACCGCGGTGATGAAGAGATAGACTTTCGAAGTAGACTTGCAGAACTGACAAGGCCCAGATTGAAGGCGACCCCATTGATTCCCTCCAGTCCCTCCGCCTGAAATGTGTTTCTGGCCGTTTTGAGTCTGGCCTCCGTGGCGGCAAGGTTAGCTACATACGTGAGGGCTCCACCTGGTCCCAGGTGCTGGGCTGGCGCAACGGTGACAGGATATCTTCCTGAGCCACACTCCGACAGGGAAGCACGGCACGCCTCTTACTCGAAGCAAAGCAGCATAAGGGACTTTACAGATCCTATCTCCAAAGCGCACATCACAGGCACTCTCCGCAGGGGCGTTCCTGAATAGGCAGCCTCTTAGATGATAGCGCGCCCATTCTTCTTGCAGCTTTCTTTGAAATGCGTTTTTCATGGCACGCTTTCCTTTAATTTTCACGTTGTAGGACATCGTTTTGCAACATCTTTGGCAGCATTAACTTTCACAGCTTGCTAACAGTTCTGGCACAACTTTCTTTTGTAGTATCCTCTCGGCCTGGAGGGAGCATCTGCCCCATAAGTGGGCCCATGGCTTCAAGTGCGGAGCTAGCGTCCACAGTGGATGCCCTTTCGCTTCAGAGTGTTGGTTACCAGCATTGTCTTGATTTGCTCTGTCGGTGGCTGAAATGAGTTTGGCAGGCGTCTTGCAAGGGTAGAGCGTGCTCTTTTACGTGCATGTGAGCCGCTGTGAGCGTGAGATCACCCTCCTTAATCGCTGCAGCTTGTTACGCTTGAAGAATCCAGGGACAAGATCAATAGTTTGCGTGCTAGAGTGGCAGCTCTTGAGACGGCAGGCTTGTAAGCATGATGCGCCGCGCCGATCCCGATTGGACTTCAAAGCATACCTTCCAGAACTTCAGCACCGCTCTTGCCCGCCACAGGCCTGGAACTTCCCGAGCCTCTGACAAGTCGGAAGCCTGATGCTCTGCCGGCCTCAGCCTTGCACAACCAGCTCGGATCCTCTCTTGAGGTTCCCTTGGGTTTAGTTTTGGCTTCCTCTTCAGAGCTTGATCTTCAGAAAGCCGCTGCCGCTTTTAAGTCTTCGGGTCTAGGCTAGGTCCTGCCCCTGCCGAGAAGCAACGCTCCCAAGCTGGCATCAGTGTGAATGCTTCGCAGTCTCCACTCGCTAGGCAAGCCTTCTTAACAATCATCTTGTCGCTGGGGTCATAGGCCTCTCCCTTTGCGTGGCATCGACAGTGCTTCGTTACTGCAGATTAAAGAGCAAGCTTCCTCGCGAAAGGAAGGAAGCAGTGCCACTATCACTCTATGTGGTCATCCAAATTGAAAAGACGGATTCTCTCTTGAGAGGCCTCGGATCCCGAGATCCTGCTGCTGGGATCCTTCCTGGTGCTCATTTGGGCATCTCTGAGATTTATGGACGGCCAGGGTCCACTTTACTTCTTTTGCTTACGATGGGCAATCATTGCGTGGGAGCTGTTTCCAAACGAAAACCACCAGTTTTGGACAACCATTCGGGTTGCTGTGCCATGGTTTCTTGAGTCACGGCAATCACTCGTGGTGCCATCGTTTTTTGCAGGCGTTGGACAATGCAGTACATCAGCATCTTACCCTTCATCCTGGGATTCCTTTGCCCTCAAGCCTCTTGCTTTCGCTGGACAGTTCAAGCAATATTCTTTTACCATTGCAGCCGATGAGCTACGCTGCGGCGCTTCGCCATTTGCGTCACGTGATAACTCTACCCTGGAAAAGCAGCAGGCCTTCTTCAGCGAAAAAGAACGAAACCACAACCAGCCCAAGCAAAACCCTCCCAGAGCACAACACTCGGACAGAAGACTTCGTTTTGCTTCACTCTCCACGCAGTTCCGGTCTTGAGCCAAGTAGGCACCAAAGTCTTGCACCAAAGCAAAGGCGTAAACTACCTACAGGTGGTTGGAGCACTAAGCACTTCCCCAAGGCCACAGAGCCCTCAGGTACTGCCAAAACTCCTCCTACAACGTCCGTGTCGTGGAAAACTTACAGCCAAAGAGAAAAGTCCCTAACACTCCAAGTGCCAAGAAACTAGGCGAAAGCTGTGCCTGAGCCGGACGCCCACCGTATCCTCACAAAGAGGATAACTGTTTTTTTTTCCTCATCGTGGGCGAACAAGTCGCTGCCTGGCCATTGGCCGGCGGGATGGGGTGAAACAGGCAGTTTTGTTTTGCCACCTTTTGTGGCTCTACTCACCAGTGGCACCACTGGGCTGGAGCGCTTTGTCAGTAGCACCAGCCGTCGCAGCTACACCAGCTGGGCTGCTTGCTACTGATACCAGTCTTGTAGGGTTTGTGGTGACTGGTTTGACCCTATTAGCACCAGTTACCTGGTTTTCACCAGCTGGGCTGGTACTGGTAGCACCAGTTCTGGTTTGTCCAGGCAGCGGAGCTCATGGTCCTGATGGGAAGGGTAGGATCAGCCACGTTTTGCCCAGTACCAAATCGTGTTGGTACTCGTTCGGGAGCAAAGGCTGTCCCAACAGACCCTCCGGCGTGACCGCCAAAACGCTGGTTTGCACCAGCACTCGCATGAGGGACTCGAAAGTCCTTCTTGGATGCTCTCAAGGGGCGTGATGCTTGATCACTGTCATCTTGAGCTCCGCCTTCAAGGGGTCCTCGATGGATTTCCAAAAACCCACGAGGCGCTGGACGTGAGGGCCACTGGGGCCGGGTACCATCAGGATAAGGTACCCACCCCAAAACCTCAGGCCCATGTTGGCCCTTCCAATGTCCCGCACCAAGAGCATCTTGGATCGGAGCCACCGTGAAGCAGGCTTGGAAAGCCTGAAAAAGTGTCAAGCTGTGGTGGCAGGGAAGTCCTACCACCACCAGGCTGGGGCACCTGCATACTCTGCTTCACACTCTTCTTTGTACCGGCTGTGGCAAGGTTTCATGTTCTTTTTCATGGCAATGAAAAACTTCATGTTGTGCATAATCCGGTTCTGGACCGGTTATGCCTGGCGCAGGAGGAGCTCTCGGGCTCTCCTTGGTTCTTCAGTACTGCTGCCTGGTTTTCACCAGGTGCCAGGGCTGCACTTGCAGGCTCCGGTTCTTCTTGCGTTGCTGCCTGGTTTTTCACCAGGTAGGTCGGCTGGGGTCTCCTGTGGAGACCAGGCCGCTTCTGTTGGGCTCTGTTCCTCCTTGGCCGGTTCTTTCTCCGGCTTTTTCTGGGCTCTCCTCTTCTTCCTGGTCTTCACCAGGTTCGCTCTGCTGCTCCTCGTGTTTGTGCGAACTAGAGGAAAAAGAGGAGCTGCTGCTAGCTGGGCCACCCTGCACTGTGGTGGCTTGCCCTTGGCGTGCCCTGGCCCCTGTCCTTATTGTCTCAAGGAAGCCCACCGTGGGCTGGTTTTGGAGCCGCAGGCGGCTCCTCCTCTTTCCCGTAGTACCAGTACTGTTTCGGCAGCGGCCTCCGGGGCTGGGGTCGCCGCTTCATTGCTGCCGCGGCCGCTTCCTCCGGGGGCGGCTTTGGAGGACCTGGGCTTTGCCTTTTCCTTTTTCTGGCCCTTTTCCTTTTCCTTTGCTGGGGCCCTTCTCTTTTCCTTTTTCCTTTTTTTTTTCCTTCCCTTTTTCCTTGCCTTTGTCCTTTCCTTTGCTTTCCTTTCCTTGACTTCTGAACCTTGCCACACGCATCCCCATTGTTGGGTTTCTGGCCCTCACCAGGAGCATCGTTTGCCATGGCAGGGCTCCGCTGGACGAAACCCAAAAGCTTCCACTCAAAACTTCAGTCTAGTTTGTTTGGGGTCCTCACTGTGGGGCCTGGCTAGACCAGTTTTTGGCTTGGGCTTTGCTTTTGGAGCCTCCAGGTTTTGGCAGGGCTGAGCCTGGACCGGTTTTTCAGGTGAGCCTTCAGGGCGAAGCTTGGGAGGGGGCCTTGCCAGGGGTCTGTGTTTTGGCCTGTTTTTTGGGCTGGCTAGCTGCACGGGTTTGGGCACCCTTAGGTTTAGGCTTCTCGTTGCTACTGGATGCTTGGTTCAAAACATCACCAACACCAGTAGCGTCACCAGCCACATCATCATCATCCTCAACAGTCCCAGGCACATCCCTTCTACTCCACGGCTGTCTTTCATGTTCCTGTCCCCTTCTTCTGGCAGGCTATTAGGTTTAGAGGCTTGCGGGGCCTTGAAAAACCCCGATTTTTACGGAGCAAACTTTTGAATGCACTGCAATATTTCCGGGTCCTTGCCCGTGTACACCTGCCTGCACTGCTTTCCTAAGCTCGGGAAAAGCTCTTGGCGACCGATCCACTGCCGGACTCCACACTTGCAGCAGACCCACATGCGGCCTGCATTGACCATCTTGTGCGACGGGTGCTCCCCCATGCATGGGGCCGACGGCTCCATCCACTTGCACGTGTGGCCAATTTTCTTGGCAAACACGGCTTTGGACTCTACTTGTTCGATGTAGTGCCCGCATCGTGTGCAGTTAACACACAAGTTGTCTCTGCCGCGGTGCCCTTCACGCCATTCATGCCCCATGTTTGGCCCATGGCCAGCCAAGAGCGCCTCCAACTGTTGCCTTTTGTTGGGGCCTTCACTCTGGCTTGGTTGCACTGGTTTGTCACCAGTTGCCTTTTTCCTCCCTTTGGTTTGGAGGTTGGTCTTGATCTTGGGCCCTGGCTTTTTCTTAGGAGTTTTCTTTTCCTGGTTTTTGACACCAGGTGTTTCAGGGAAAACTACCTGAGGTCCTTCACCAGTGCCATACTGGAACAGATCCTGCACTCGGTTCATTGATGCGGCACACTACCTCATCTTTGATGAGCACTTGTTGCTCCCATCCATTTGAGGTCTCTTCGCTGGTTTGCTGCTGCTTGCACCAGCTTGTCGACCGCCTGGTTTGCTTCCCAGCGCCACCAGTTTTCTTGCCCAAATTTGGCCTGAAAGGCAGCCTGGGAGAGGTGGGAATTTACCCAAGTGAGGCTCAAGCGGTCCTTGTGATGGCGCAGCTCCTGGAAAATATCCTCAGATTTCCAGCCCGGTGCCCTGCTTAGGCACTTCGGCACCCCTTGGCAGTCCAAGGTAATGTCTATCATCCCTTTTGTCTTCTGGGCGAGAAACAGAAGGGCGGAAGATTCTGCCCTAAAGATTGTTTGCTGGCCCTCTACCGGGCCTGTCGCTTTACCTACGACATCTATCCCATGGGCGTGCTTCTTGAAAGCAATGGCCCCCCAGGTTAGCACCTGAAAGCGC
The DNA here is from genome assembly GCA_905221615.1 of Symbiodinium sp. CCMP2592. Taxonomy (NCBI): domain Eukaryota; class Dinophyceae; order Suessiales; family Symbiodiniaceae; genus Symbiodinium; species Symbiodinium sp. CCMP2592. The sequence continues at coordinate 253,697 of CAJNDT010005853.1, forward strand.
GTATCCTGGGATGCACCAGGGCTGCCGTCAGTGGCGTAAAGGATAGAAGGATCTTCTACTTGCAGCTGGGTGAAGACACCTTCTACCGTGACCTGTTGCTCATATGTGGCTGGTCTGGGTTGCGGTGGTCCCAGGCCTCGCAACCAGAGGCTGGGGTCAGGGTATTGTTCCCTGAGCCTCGGGAAGTCTTCTGGTTCTGGGGCCTGGTTTTCCCACCAGGTACACTCCCACAAGACGTGGCTCAAGGTGGCCTCCTTGTTGAAACAGCCACTAGGGCATTGCGATGGAGCTTGCTGGGGCTCTTTTTGAGCGCTTTTCGCGGGGCGTGCCACTCTATGCCATCTTTAAGGCTTTCTCCTTTTTCGCTCTGAGACAAGGCCTGCCAGCGCCATTGGTCACAGGTGCGCTTCAGCTCAGAGCTGAGGCGGTGCACGCTAGCCCTGTCTAGGATATGAAAGGTTTCTTGGCCCGCCTTCCATTCCGTGAGGGAGTGGGCCTCCCATCCGAGGGCTTTAAGGTAGCACGCCGAAGCCCCAAAAGGGCCAACCACCACTCGCCACGGCTCCTTGTGGATGCTGGATTTTCCGGATCCAGTACTGGAAGGCATGCTCCAGTTCTTGGAACGGCGTTTGGTTCCATTCCACCAGCAGCTTGTGCAGGAAGCGAAAATGCTGGTTGATGATCGTGTAGGTGGGGTCTTCGTGCTTGTTGGTGGCCTGTTCAATCACCGCCTCTGTGGATCCCAGGCTCATCCTGCCCAGCACGCTGGCGTGCTGATGGCGGACCCATTTGAGGCGCTTGGGTGCAAGGCCAAGTGCAACGTGCCCATAAAGGGCGACCCCAAAAACTCCCTGCTTGTTTGCAGTCGTGTGCGCCTTCTGTGGCGGCGCAAGCTGCCCCAAGCGGCGCTGCCTCTTAGTGCCTTTTGTGAACCTGGCCTTGTGGGTGGTGACGCGTCTGCGCCTGCCCCCTGCACTGTCAATGCCTAGGTCCTTGGCTAAGGGTTTGACCTGCGGGTCATCTGCCTTCAGGAGCTTTTTCAACTCCTTTTCTGCCCTTGGGTTAGAGCACACCCAGGCACTTTTTCCTGCACTGAGCGGGAGTTTCGCTCTGTCCAATTGCTTCTTTACCCTGGTCCACACCAGGTATGCTTGTTTGGCACACACCTTGGCGTCCTGATTGGCGATGTCAAAGCCAGTGTCGTCGATGTACAAGTCAACGTGGCATTTCGGTGGCCCTTTCCAAATGGGTTCCACCACTTCATGCATTATCAACTTTGACAGCCCAGGCGCCAATGGACAGCCAGCAATGATTCCTTTCGTGGCCACAATTGGCGCACTGATCATATTTTCGGCGCACAAGTGCCTTTTACTGCGGTATACCTGCATCGCACCGTGCAGGAGAAGCGGTGGGTATTTGTGTTTGGAGGCTGCCTTGACCAGTGCTATGTGTGACACATTTTCGTAGAAGCCACGAAGGTCAAGAAGGAGCGTAATGCCAGTTTTCCCACTCTGTCGGTACATTTCCCCTTTGAGGACCCTCGTCACTGCAACCTCAAAGCATGAGAGGCCTTTGACTGCTCTGTCCCATGGTGCTGTGGCCTTGTACTGCTTTGACCATTCATCATACAGATGATACCTGGTTTTACACCAGGCACGGTAAGCATACGACGTGAGCCCTATCGGGCGTTCTTCCGTCTCTTTCTTGGCCAGCAGGGCGACGAGTGTCATAGTCACTGTTTCAGGCATGCAGCCACTCTGTTCCCAGTCTCTGAAGGCCCTTGTCACCAGGGCCACCTGGTCAGAGGTTAGGGCTCTGAACATCTGGGCCGATATGCCGTCTGGCCCGACAGCCTTCTTGGCTATCCTGCTCAGTACTGCAGCGACCTCCTCCTGTTTTAGAGGTCCTATTTGCTCCAGTTGACGGAGCGCACCAGCCTTGAGCTGGTCAAAGACTGGATCTTGTTGGGGCTGGTTTCCTGGCCTGGGTTGCCACACCAGCTTCCAGTCTTGACGGCGAAGGTGCGGCCGCAGTTCCCCACTCTGTTCCCGGTAGGGCCTCGCCTGGACGTTTTCCGGCGATTTCAGTGCCTTGTAAAGGCCACGAAGGCCCCCTTCACAAGCACTTTCCAACCAGGTTTGGTACTGTTGTTTCCGTTGCTGTGCGTGCAAGTCAAACCCATCCCACCAACCACCCCCCTTTTCACCACCATACAATACTGTGGCGGGGCACGTGGTTTGAAAGTGGTTTCACAAAAGTGGAACCGATATAAATGGAGTTATCTTGAAAAGTCCGTCCAAATATATTCGTATGAAATCGCAGTCAGAGTGTTTCAACTGACATGCATGTACAAGACCGCATGGGCTGACATGTAGCAGACTCTCGCACAACGATGTTTTCCCTCTTTGTTGGATCGGAATCCCCATTCGGCGAAGTGCATGTGCTGCGCTTCCAGCGCCTCAGGCGAAAGCAAGCCTGCCCACTCCAAGCACATGCAAGACGCCAGGGTTGGGAGGGTGGGAGCTTCAAAATCTCACCACTTGACCCTGTGGCTGCCATGCAATAGACATGATTCGCATGCAGCATAAAATAATCAATCGAGATAAAAAGGGAAGAATCTCTGCAAAGATTCATGCGTTCAATTTCCCCCAAAAAGGAACGTCCCCCAAAGTCCAGCTTCTTCGAAGCCTAGTGTCCCAGTTTCCGGAAAAAGGAACACCCAAAATCAAATAGAAAATAAAGGCTCCAAAGAGCTTTTGCCTCCCGCAAGAGAAGGTACACGCAGTGTACCAAGCACATGGGTTTGAAGAGCACACACACTGACGCAACAAGTCGCGAACGCATGCGTGCAAGTCAAACCCATCCCACCAACCACCCCCCTTTTCACCACCATACAATACTGTGGCGGGGCACGTGGTTTGAAAGTGGTTTCACAAAAGTGGAACCGATATAAATGGAGTTATCTTGAAAAGTCCGTCCAAATATATTCGTATGAAATCGCAGTCAGAGTGTTTCAACTGACATGCATGTACAAGACCGCATGGGCTGACATGTAGCAGACTCTCGCGCAACGATGTTTTCCCTCTTTGTTGGATCGGAATCCCCATTCGGCGAAGTGCATGTGCTGCGCTTGCAGCGCCTTAGGCGAAAGCAAGCCTGCCCACTCCAAGCACATGCAAGACGCCCACGCGAAGCCGGAGCCGAATGATCACCACTTGGTCCGAGCCCGCTTGGGCCCCTTTCGTGGCCCGGATGAAAGCCCTCCCCTCTTTGTCAAGGCAGTCTTTGCCTCGACCAGCTCCGAATGGAAGGATGCGGCTGAAGCCAGCAACGAACCCAGTACGATCCAATCGATCTGGGCCCCATCCACAATCAGCCTCCTCCCAGGATCGAAGCGCTCGAAATTCTGATTTGTCAAATCATCGGCCCACTGATTTTTCTCCCTCGGAACCCAGTGAAGGTCGAGGACTTGGTTGCTGCTCCTCAAGGTCTCCGAAAGCTCCATGAGCAGCAGAGGCAGTGGGAACTTAGTGGACATAAGCTTGGAGACCGCGTAGCTGTTTCCCTGGTTGTCCGTGCCGCCGGTGATGTGCCCAGCGGATCTTCCATCCTTCAGCATTCGCTTTCCCCATAGCTTGACACAGATCAAGGTACCCAGCAACTCGAGGCTCGCAATGGTGCGCTTCAAGTCCTTCTTGATGAAAGCCCAAGGCGCCCAGCTCTCGAGAACCTCAACGGCGTACCATTGCAACACCTCCTTGCCGTCCCATAGATAGCCACCAATCCAAGAACAGTCCTCCTCTGCTTTCGCATCCGAGAAGAAAGTCAAGCCTTGATCCGCTGGTGCCTCGGCGATCTGCATCGGGGACTGAAGCCGTTCCCCTGATCTGAAGCGGTTCGCCATCCACGAGAGGATGGATCTCAGCATCACTGGTAGCCTCAGTGCCCCTCTGTGTCCCCGAGTGGCAGAGGACCAGGAGTAGAGCGGCCCCAGGAAGGGGCGCTCCCAAGAGAGAGCATTTGCTCCAAAGCTCAATCGTCCAAGGCCGCACGCAAAGTCATCCCAAGTGACGGTGCCAGTCTCTGCAAGCTTTGATGCCCAATCCGCGAGCCATTGAGCCCTCCTCTCAGATATGCCCAGTCTGAAGGTCGAGTACGAAGTCTCGTACCCGATCCACTGCACATTTAGCCCCCCTTTTGTCTTCGTCCACTTGAACGGAAATCCCAGGCAGGCCAACAGCGCGTAGGCGAGCACTATCCCCCGGCGACCCGCCTTGTCGCCCCCGATCATCTCGACGTCATCCGCGAAAAGAAGCATCTCCAGCGCTCGCCTCCCAGTCAGGTGGTGAACCAATCTGATGGATCCCCGGAGATTCTGGCCCACCAGTATCCAGCGCTTGCCAGTCCGAATGTGCCCACACAGTTCAGGTACACGATGCAGTCCCGAGAGGATGCTTTGCATGCCAAGTACCCCCACTCGTCCTTCCGATGTTTGAAGCGCCGGTGGGCCTTTGTTATGTCCCCGGTGACTGACATCGGAGCCATCCTGTCGGCCCGTAGCCGCCGAAGGAGATAGCGCTTCTCTCTGGCTCCCGGTGATCGAACTTTGTCGAGGCAGCGTATTCTGTGGTTCAGCAGGACGTCGTGAGAGGCGTCATGCACCACCCGTTTCTTCACCGGCGGGCCCTCTTCGACAATCACTGCTATCGCCGAGATCGCCGCCTCCTCCCCGTAGTGCGCCCAAAAGGCCTCCTCGTCCATCTTTATCATCAGGCCCTCCTCTACCTCCGCGTCGAAGTGTTCCCGTACGAAATCAAGATTGTCCTCGGCCGACTCGTAGTTGGCCTTCCAGGACTGCGCCACGTCCAGAGGGCCCATCTCGAGCTTCCACTTCGTTTGGGGCTCGAAAATATTTGGCGTTCTGGGAAGCGCATGCTTAACCCCAACCGGAAACCCCTCAATCCCCTCAAGAAAGACTTCCCAATCAGGATCCGAGGCATCCTTCAGAAGTGCGGCGATAAGTCTTAGTCTGAAGGGCTGTCCAGGGTCGACCACGTTCAAGCTGTCCAGGTCTTCCTTTACATGGGGGAGCTCAATCTCCCATAGATGAACAGGAGATCCAGTTGGAAAACTACTCCAAAGAGGTTGGACCCTGCAGCTCGGCATTTCTCGCTTCGCTGAGGAGTCGGGTGACAGCTCAACGGATGAAAGGCCATCGCTTGGACTCGCGGAGGATTTTCTCTTCGGCTCACTGACAAACATCCAGCATGTCTTGGTTCGTGCTTTTACTTTGTCAGGCCAGCATGTGGCGTTTCGCTCCGGCTGATCACATTCGCATCTCTTCGGATTTCAATCCTCAGCTTCAACTTTGCAAGCGTAGGGCTGCTGCATTCCATATAGCCAGTTTCAGCAGTGAGTCGCATTTTGCGTAGGTGCTAAAACAACTGGACAGTTTTCTGTTTGCGTCTTTGTGTGCGTCTGCTTCAGTCCTTTGTGCTGCATGCTCATTACGGAGTAGTTTGTTTGGCTCAAACACGTTGCTGCAGCAGTCGCAAAATGTCATAGGGTTCAAAGCGATTGCGGCTTCACTGGTTGTTGCTGCTTTCTTAGACTCTTGTCCGGGCCTCAGCTTTTGCCTGCCGAGCCTTCCGATAAGCCGATGAACCGAAAGGCTGGGATCTCCGAGCGGTTGTGGCCTATTGGACACGCGGGCCGCAAAAGATTTTGTGTAATTTTACACGTTCGGAAAATTTACACCAAAAGCGGTATAAATGATTTATACGCCAAATTGGGGTGTAAAAAAATACACTTTTTTGTGTAAATTCTGGCGTGTAAATTTTGTCCTATTTTGTTCAATGGGCCAAGCTGTGTCGAAAAGATGTTTTGAAAACCAGGCACCGGGAAGTGCGAAGTGTCGAAAAAGTAGTGGATTCCGAATGCCGGGCAGGCCGACGTGGCGATAGATTCGTACAGATTCCGAGAGCGAGATTTGCCGACACAGACAACATGTACAGTTGTAACTCCGAAGGTCGAGCACAAGCCGAAGTGCTCGCAAGCATGGCTTGTCTTGTTTTGGTGAAAAAACAAAAGAAAAAGAGAAAGAGAGAGCCAGAGAGCGCGAGTTATCGAGCAGGACTAGAGTTCCCCTTACAGATTTCCCAAATTTCAATGTTGTTTCGACCGAAGCAGCAACAGTTACAGATAACAACCATAACGAAAACACCCAAAAATCCAAGCCAAAAACCCAAAATCCTAAGCACAAAACCAAAAAAAACAAAGCTCTGAATCCAAAACCCAGCCCCAAAACACAAATCCTAAGCCCGAAACGATTTGTGCTAAAATTCTTTTGTTTTTCCACTCGAACCATTGACTTTTGCAACAATCCCAGAATTTTGTGTAAAAAAATGTGCTTTTCAGCAAAACGTTTTGATGTTTTACAAAAAACTTTCGATTTGGTTTGGAGTAAAGTGTGCGACTTGTTGACAAATATTTTTTTGCTAGAAATATCAAAGTTTTTTGTTCCGAAAAAATCCTAACCAAAAAATCTCTAGCTTTTGTGAAAAGAAAAGTCTTGCTTATTCCAAAGCTATGAATGTTAAGTAAAGAATCTAAACCCCCAAGCCACAAACCTAAGCTCCAAATCAAACATCCTAAGCCCCAACCCCAAACCTTAAGCCCGAAACCTAAAACACCATGAGCTCCAAACCCCAAACTCTGAGCCCTCCAACCCATAACCTTAAGCCACTCTAAGCCCAAAAAACCCATTTGAGCTCAGAGTTTTGGAGTGGCCCAGGGTGTTGGGTTGGCTAAGGGTTTTGGGTTTAAGGTTAACAGTTTTGGGATTAGGGCTAAGAGTTTTGGGATTTATGGCTTAGGGTTTTGGGTTTCGGGCTTAGGGTTTTGTGTTTGGGCTTCGGGTTTTGGGGTTTGGGTCTAGTTTTTTGGGGTTTGGGGTTTGGCGTGTTTGGGTTTGGGCTTAGGGTTTTGGTTTTTTAGGGCTTGCGTTTTTGGGTTTGGGGCCTAGTGTTTGGGTTAGAAGCTAGGGTTTTTGGGTTTGGGGGTTAGGGTTTTGGTGTTTGGGGCTCAGAGTGTTGGGTTTGACGTCTCAGAGTCTTGGTGTTTAAGGATTAGGGCTTTGTGTTTGGGCTTAGAGTTTTGGGGTTTGGGTCTGGTGTTGGGTTTGGAGCTTGGGGTTTCTGGGTTTGGGGCCTAGTATTGGGGTTAGAGGCTTAGGGTTTTGGGGTGTGGGGCCTAGTGTTTGGGTGGGAGCTTAGGGTTTTTGGGCTTGGGAGTTAGAGTTTTGGTGTTTGGGGCTTAGAGTTTTAGGTTTCGGGCTTAGGATTTGGGTGTTGGGGCAGGGTTTTGGGTTCTAGGCTTTGAGTTTTTGGGTTTAGTGCTTGAAAACTGTTTTTAGTTGGGAACTTATAAAGCCTTAAGGTTTTGGGTTTGGGGCTTCGCGTTTTGGTTTCGGGCTTAGGACTTTTGGGTTTAGGGGTTCCGGGCTTACAGCTTTGGGATTGAGGCTTACGGCTTTGGGGTTGGGGCTTAGTGCAGGGTTTTGGGTTTAGGGTTAAGAGTTTTGGGATTAGGTAGGGCTAAGGGTTTTGGGATTTATGGCTTTGGGTTTTGGGTTTCGGGCTTAGGGTTTTGGTGTTTAGGGCTTAGGGTTTTGTGTTTGGGCTTCGGGTTTTGGGGTTTGGGTCTAGTTTTTGGGTTTGGGGTTTAGTGTGTTTGGGTGTGGGGCTTAGGGTTTTGGTTTTAGGGCTTAGGGTTTTTGGGTTTGGGGCCTAGTGTTTGGGTTAGAGGCTTAGGGTTTTTGGGTTTGGGGGTTAGGGTTTTGGTGTTTGGGGCTCAGGGTGTTGGGTTTCGGGCTCAGGATTTGGGTGTTGGGGCAGGGTTTAGGGCTTAGGCCTTTCGGTTTTGAGTTTGTGTGTTTTTCGTGTTTGGCCTTGGGGTTTGGGTTTCGGGAAGAAAACTTGTTTTGGTTTGGGGACTTAAGGCCTTCGGGTTTTGGGTTTGGGGCTTCGCGCTTTGGTTTCTGGCTCAGGATTTTTGGGTTTAGGGCTTCCGGGCGTACGGCTTTGGGGTTGGGGCTTAGTGCTTTTGGGCTTTAGGGCTCGGGGTTTTGGTGTTTAGGGCTCAGGGTTTTGGGTTTAGGGCTAAGGGTTTTGGAATTTATGGCTTAGGGTTTTGTGATTTATGGCTTAGGGTTTTGTGGGTTTCGGGCTTAGGGTTTTGGTGTTGAAGGCTTATGGTTTTGTGTTTGGGCTGCTTCGGGTTTTCGGGTTTGGGTCTAGTGCTGAGGGTTTTTGGGCTTGGGGCAGGGTTTTGGGTTTGGGGCTTGGGGTTTTGGTTTCGGGCTTAGGGTTTTTGGGTTTAGGGCTTTGGGTTTTGGGCTTGACGTCTCAGGGTTTTGGTGTTTAGGGCTTAGGGCTCTGTGTTTGGGCTTAGGGTTTTGGGGTTTGGGTCTAGTGTTTTGGGTTTGGGGCTTGGGGTTTCTGGGTTTGGGGCCTAGTGTTGGGGTTAGAGGCTTAGGATTTTTGGGTGTGGGGCCTAGTGTTTGGGTTAGGGGCTTAGGATTTTTGGGCTTGGGGGTTAGGGTTTTGGTGTTTGGGGCTCAGGGTGTTGGGTTTCGGGCTTAGGATTTGGGTGTTGGGGCAGGGTTTTGGGTTCTGGCTTTGGGTTTTTTGGGTTTAGTGCTTGAAAATTTTTTTGGGGTTGGGGACTTATAAAGCCTTAGGGTTTTGAGTTGGGGCTTCGCGCTTTGGTTTCGGGCTTAGGACTTTTGGGTTTAGGGGTTCCGGGCTTACGGCTTTGGGGTTGGGGCTTAGTGCTTTTGGGCTTTAGGGCTCAGGGTTTTGGTGTTTAGGGCTCAGGGTTTTGGTGTTTAGGGCTCAGGGTTTTGGGTTTAGGGCTAAGGGTTTCGGGATTAGGGCTAAGGGTTTTGGGATTTATGGCTTAGGGTTTTGTGTTTGGGCTTAAGGTTTTGGGGTTTGAGTCTAGTGTGTTTTGGGTTTGTGGGTTAGGCTTTTCGGGTTTGGGGCTTAGTGTTTTGGGTTTGGGGCTTAGGGTTTTGGGTTTGGGGATCAGGGTTCTATAAGCTTCGGGGTACACTTCCGGCCGGAAGTGTATACACTTGGGCCGGAAGTGTATACACTTCCGGCGAAAGTGTATACACTTCCGGCGAAAGTGTATACAATTCCGGCCGAAAGTGTATACACTTTCACCAAAAGTGCATACACTTTCACCAAAAGTGTATACACTTTCACCAAAAGTGTATACACTTTCGGCAAAAGTGTATACACTTTCACCAAAAGTGTATACACTTTTGCCGAAAGTGTATACACTTTTGCTTAAAATGGTGGCAAATACATGATTTCTGGACCAAATTGTATGATTTTTGGACCAAATTGTATGTTTTTTGGACCAAATTGTATGATTTTTTGGCCAAATTATATAATTTTGGGAGCCAAATTGTATGATTTTTGGACCAAATTGTATGATTTTTGGACCAAACTGTATGCCTTTTGGACCAAATTGTATGATTTTTGGATCAAATTGCATGATTTTTGCACCAAAAATCATAGAGTTTGGTCCAAAAATCATACCATTTGGTCCAAAAATCATACAATTTGGTGCAAAAATCATACAATTTGGTCCAGCAATCATAGAGTTTGGTTCACAAATCATACAATTTGGTACAAAAATCATAGAGTTTGGTTCAAAAATCATACAATGTGGTCCAAAAATCATAGAGTTTGGTTCAAAAATCATACAATTTGGTCCAAAAATCATACAATTTGGACCACATTGTATGATTTTGGAACCAAACTCTATGATTTTTGTACCAAATTGTATGATTTGTGAACCAAACTCTATGATTGCTGGACCAAATTGTATGATTTTTGGACCAAATTGTATGATTTTTGAACCAAACTCTATGATTTTTGGACCAAATTGTATGTATTTTGTGCACTTTTCAAGGATTTTTGTGCACAGCCAAATACATTTTCATCAGAAAGTTCGAAAAAATCCACCCAAAAGCTTAAGCACGAAACCCACAAAGCCAAAGCCTTGTACCCAAAACCCTGCGCAAAACCCAAATCCCAACCCCTGAGCGTAGAACCCTGAACCCCAAACCCAAAACCCTGAGCCCCAAACCCAAAACACTAAGCCCCAAACCTGAAAACCCTAGGCCCCAAACCCAAAACCCTGCCCCAACACCCAAATCCTAAGCCCGAAACCCAAAACCCTGAGCCCTAAACACCAAAACCCTAACCCCCAAGCCCAAAAACCCTAAGCCCCTAACCCAAACAGTAGGCCCCAAACCCAAAAACCCTAAGCCCCAAACCCAAAACCCTAAGCCCCAAACCCAGAAACCCCAAGCCCCAAACCCAAAACGCTAGACCCAAACCGCAAAACCCTAAGCCCAAACACAAAGCCCTAAGCCCTAAACACCAAAACCCTGAGACGTCAAACCCAAAACCCAAAGCCCTAAACTCAAAAACCCTAAGTCCGAAACCAAAACCCTAAGCCCCAAACCCAAAACCCTAAGGCTTTATAAGTCCCCAACCCGTAAAAGTTTTCAAGCACTAAACCCAAAAACCCAAAGCCCAGAACCCAAAACCCTGCCCCAACACCCAAATCCTAAGCCCGAAACCCAACAGCCTGAGCCCCAACCACCAAAACCCTAACCCTAAGCCCTAAAACCAAAACCCTAAGCCCCAAACCCAAACACACTAAACCCCAAACCCCAAAAACTAGACCCAAACCCCAAAACCCGAAGCCCAAGCACAAAACCCTAAGCCCTAAACACCAAAACCCTAAGCCCGAAACCCAAAACCCTAAGCCATAAATCCCAAAACCCTTAGCCCTAAACCCAAAACCCTGAGCCCTAAACACCAAAACCCCGAGCCCTAAAGCCCAAAAGCACTAAGCCCCAACCCCAAAGCCGTAAGCCCGGAACCCCTAAACCCAAAAGTCCTAAGCCCGAAACCAAAGCGCGAAGCCCCAAACCCAAAACCCAAAGGCCTTTTAAGTCCCCAAACCAAAAAAAGTTTTCTACCCGAAACCCAAACCCCAAGGCCAAACACCAAAAACACAAAAACTCAAAACCGAAAGGCCTAAGCACTAAACCCAAAAACCCAAAGCCCAGAACCCAAATCCCTGCCCCAACACCCACATCCTAAGAGCAAAACCCAAAACCCTGAGCCCCAAACACCAAAACCCTAACCCCCAAACCCAAAAACCCTAAGCCCCTAACCCAAACACTAGGCCCCAAACTTAGAAACCCTAAGCCCCAAACCCAAAACACTAGACCCAAACCCCAAAACCCTAAGCCCAAACACAAAGCCCTATGCCCCAAACACCAAAACCCTGAGACGTCAAACCCGAAACCCAAAGCCCTAAACCCAAAAACGCTAAGCCCGAAACCAAAACCCTAAGCACCAAACCCAAAACCTTGCCCCACGCCCAAAAACCCTAAGCCCTAAAACCAAAACCCTAAGCCCCAAACCCAAACACACTAAACCCCAAGCCCCAAAAAATAGACCCAAACCCCAAAACCCGAAGCCCAAACACAAAACCATAAGCCCTAAACACCAAAACCCTAAGCCCGAAACCCACAAAACCCTAAGCCATAAATCCCAGAACCCTCAGCCCTAATCCCAAAACCCTTAGCCCTGAACCCAAAACCCTGAGCCCTAAACCCCAAAACCCTGAGCTCAAATGTAGGTTTTTTTGGCTTAGGGCTTAGGGTGGTTTAGGGTTATGGGCTGGGGGGCTCAGGGTTTAGGGTTTGAGGTTTGGGGCTCATGGTGTTTTGGGTTTCGGGCTTAGGGTTTGGGGCTTGTGGTGTTTAGGTTTCGGGCTTAGGGTTTGGGTTGGGGCTTAGGGTGTTTGGTTTGGGGCTTAGGTTGTGGCTTGGGGGTTTAGATTTTTTACTCAACATTCAGAGCTTTGGAGTAATCAAGACTTTTCTTTCACAAAAGCTAGAGATTTTTTTTGGATACGAAGTTGCTTTTTCGGTGAAACTTAGATATGTTTAGCAAAAACCTGTTTGTCAACAAATCGCACACCTTTTTACCAAACCAAATCGAAAGTTTTTGCAATGCATCAAAATGTTTTGCTGAAAAGCCGAAGATTTTTTTGCAAAATTCTAGAATTGTTGCAAAAGTCAATGGTTCGTGTCGAAAAACAAAACAATTTTTCCACAAATTCAACGTTTCGGGTTTGTGGCTCAAAAGAACAGAGGACTCTCTCTCCTCCACACAAACATGTATACATCTCTTTGTTCGGCTTGTTGTTCTGCCGGCCGCATTCTTCAGTGGAGGCGACAACATCTTTTTTTTCGTGTGTGGGTGTGTGTGTGTGTGTGTGTGTTTCGTCCAAATGGCATTTGGAAACACATGGAAACACAAGCAGAAAGGAATTTTGTGCCAGTAATCTCGGCTGCAAATGTACCGAAACAGAGTGTAATTCGGAGAACATGGGTGTATAATTTACACGTTTTGGCGTGTAATTTACACACCCAAATTTACACGAAAAAGTGTAAATTTCAGGGATAGGATTACACGTCAAAAACGTGTAAAAAATTAAAAAATGTAAAATGTAAAATTACACGAAAAGGATCTATCAGGCACCCGCTTGTGGCGCTTTGCGCATTTCGACGCAGTTGAAGCCAAAGCGATGGTCCTCCTTCATCGGTTGGTCGCCCGAGAGGAGAACCAGGCGCAGGAGCTGCCGGGTGGTGAGCGCCCCTGGTTCAGGCTGGGGCATCCCGGGGCGCAGGAACGCTGGAAGGCTGCGGCGGAGGAGTTCCTCAGGGACGGGGGCCTCGGACCTGGCCTCCAATGTCCTTGTATCTCCACCGACTTGATGCCACATCTTCATGGCGACGACCATGACAATCATCAGTATACATATACTAGGGTGAAGGAAATCTACAATGAGAAAAACTACCAGTTGCTCTATCTCTTGAAGGAGAGTCACTTTCCTTCGAGTGGGCGCGATATGCAACGCCTGCTCGACAGCTGGCCGCGCGGTGCGGCGGCTGGCTCCTCTCGGTGACCTCCACTTTCACTTGCCGACCGTGGGACTGACGACATACGTCGTTGTGTCGTTACTCCCCTTGAGCTCTCCGCACGGGCCACATGGCCTTCGTCGAGGCCGGGCTCGACTGAGTGGGCGGGCGGGCCCTTGCCGCCGTCACTCCCTCATGGAAGTCTTGTAACCGACGACATACGTCGTTGAGGTTCTTTCCACCCTCCATGCCACCCCTGCTCTGGTGGTTTTCACCACCACTGGAGTCTCGTCTGGGTCCGATGTGCCCGCTCCAAATGGATGGTCATGGTCACAGGTTTGCCTCCGGGGAGGGAGGAGGCCCTGGCTTGTGCTGCTCTGAGGTTGCGTCGCACCATTATTCGCTCCATCGACACCGCAAGTACAGGCTTGGTTGTGCACTTTGCAATTGGATTGGGTGGCCGGGTTTAACGGACCTTTTGAGGCAAGTCGGCTCATATCTGGCTGAAGTCGCTTTTCCCCGTGGAAGCCACTGCAACCGACGACATACGTCGCTTGGGTTATCTTCACCCTCCACGCCACTCCTACTCTGTGCAGTACCCACCACTTGAGTCTCTCCAGCTCCGGTGTGCACTCTCAACAAGGGTGACCTTGGTCTCTGTTTGCCTCGTGGCTTGGCCCTGGCTTTCGCTGCACTGGGTTCGACGCGCAACATTTTGCTCCCCACGGTCTGCATCACTCGCCCGGCCACCTGCGTGTGACGGGCGACTTGTTGTCGCTGGACGCCGGCGTCCGCGACGCCCTTGCGCTTTGCACGCCAAGGAACGTCTGGTTCTGTCCTTGGATGTGTGAAGATTCGCCGGCTGGCAATGAGTTGCTCTTCTGCGACTCTGGCCATCGCGCTCCTGTCTGGAAGCCGCTCACGCATGCAGTGGGCTTTGGACTTTTGGATTTTGGTGTGCACGATCGCGACGGAACAAAACACAGGGGCTGTCCGTTGTCTGGCGAGACTAGAACGGCTGCCGGAGCCTGGTTTTGGCTCCACCTGTTGTTTTGGGCAGCTCAGAGCGACGGCTCTTTGTTGCTCCGGACCGGTCGCTGAGGCTCCGTAGTTTGCGCTGAACGGCCAACACAGGTAAAGCCTGTGCGCCGCAGCCCATTTGTAGAGCTTCGCTTTTCTGTTTCACCGCTTTGTTGTAGTTTTGTTAGTTTGTTGCTTTGCTTGTTTGTAGGGACCGAGTGCTACAGCCGTAGTCGACGAGGCCCAGTCAAGCCAAAAAAAAACCGAGTGCAGCAACTGCTGTCTTCGAGGCCCCCACGCCAAAAAAAAAGGCTCACGAGCACTTACTGGCAGCTTACGAGCACAGCCCAAGTTTCGCATTCACCTGTCGGACAAGTTGACCGAATAAAATCTTCGCGTCCTGCGCAGGTCCTTGTCAGCATCGTTCGGAATCTTACGAGCTGTCGCCCAGCAACTCACGAGCTACTGACTGGCAACTTACAAGCACTCGCCGGCAGCATAAGAGCTACTTTCGAGCTGCTCCCACGCCTTCCGCGCCAACAGAGCGCGCGCAAGCGCGTGTCGCTCCCCAAACAGCTCCGGAGCGCGACAGCGCACCTGCAAACAGCTCGCGAGCCCCCTTCGCGCCCTGAAACTGCATCCGAAGCCGCCGCGGTTTCGCAGACTATCCTCACGGCCGTAATGGCAAGATTGACTAGGAAATTGGCAGCCATCGAAGTTGGAGTCTTGAGCAAACTGTTCCAGAATAAAGCGAATCGAAATGGAAGCGGCGAAACGGATTTCGTCCTCTGGTTGCCAATCAAGATATGTAAAAGAACTGAGAAAATTTGTCATGCTTTTCTGAGTTTCACACTGGGACCGAGTGCGCAGCCGCAAAACCAAGCAATTCTGCTTTGCCAGCTCGTTCGAGCATGCTGCGCAACTCCACGGTCCAGCCGATGATGAACGGTATTTGTGCTTGCTCAAATTTGTTTTACATTTCTTTCCTAACGCATGCCTTGCTGATCTGTATGTTCTACATCTAGCCGCAAAGCTGCTCGAACTGAGAAGGGTTTTTGAAATTCCGCATCGTAGCTTTGCATATGTCTTTGTTGCAGACCATGTTGGTTGCTCATTAATCGTGTACTTGGCATTTTGGCATTTTCTTAGCTGATATTAAGCGCGGACGGGTAGACTGCAATCCTGCCGCCAGAGCAGATGAGCCATAGTTACCTCTTTGGGCCGACAGGCCGTGGGAGTTTAGCCTGCGCCATCTGCTGAAGTTTGCTATGACAGTGTTGCTGTACATTCTTACTGATTGCATAACGTGCAACAGCGAAGAGCTTTTCCGCGTGCAGTTGCAGCAGTCCATTCTGGCGATGAGTGTGATATCACTTGGCTATTGCTAGTCTCGACGCTTCGATGTGGGGAGTGAGGCCGTATCGGCGGCTACAACAGTGCGGTGCAAGGCGATGATGCCGACAGCGGCGGCGACAGCAGTACAGTACGAGATCAGCTGCGAGATGTGCAGCAGATCCAGGTCTGTGTTAGAGTGGCGTGATGCCCACGTTGGCGGCGACCGCAGTGCGGTAGAGGCCCAGTTTCTAGATGTTCAGGATGCAGGCATCTTATAACGCATTCACGGCAATCCTGTATTTGGGTCTGTAGCCAATTGTGGCAGTACCGACTTCAGTCGCGACATCAGCAGCTCGCAGCATCAGCCGCGAGATGTGGCAGCAGATCCCAGATTTTATTTTGTATTTGCTACGATCCTCCTTGATGGGTCAGCTGTCACAGTGTGTGATGCCGACAGCGGCGGCGACAGCAGTACAATACGCAATCAGCTGCGAGATGTGCAGCAGATCCATGTCTGTGTTCGAGTGGCTCGCTGCCAACTTTGGTGGCACAAGCGGTGCGGTAGAGGATCGGCTGCTAGATGTGCAGCAGATCCAAGATTTTTGTAGGGACTTCGCTGCTGTGCTAAGGTTGGGCTTGTGGCCACTTGGGGCGCAACCGACCCGGGTATGTGCAGCAAATCCCAGCTCTGAGTTTACATTTGCTGGCATCCTTGTTGATGGGTCGGTGTTCATATGGTTTAAGCGAACGTGGCATTGAACGTGGCGGTGACAGCAGGGCAGTACAGGTTCTGCAGCGTTTGTTGTGGTGCACTTGCAGCAGTCCTTGCAGGCAGCAGTCGCGCACGCAAATTCTGGCGGAAAGTGTCGTGTCTCATGGTGTGTTGCCTGCGTTAATTCTGGCTATGCTGGTGACAGCTGTGCTGTACGGGTGCGGCTGAAGGGTGCAACAAATTTGAGCTTCCAAAGGGTGCATTCACTGCAATCCTTGATGATGGATCTTTAATGTTGCAGTGGGTGTTGACAGCAGTGCCGAGCTCGACTTTCAGGACACAATAGTCGCCGTAGACCTTTCATTGAGGTCCCGAGACCAATCTGCCTTGATGTGCTGCCCCGACGGCAAGGCTGACGGTGCTAGAGACAGTAGCCGTCGCAAATGTACATCCTCATTTCTTTTCTGGTTTCCTGCCATGTTGCATTGCATTCTGTCCTGCCTGGGGCAACACAGCAAATGGTATTTACGGCTTACAGCGATGCAGTTCAATGTCAACTTACGAAAGTGCAGCAAATCCAAGTCACTCACGATACCTTTGCTCCTCTGCGGTGATGCTGTTAGTCTCCGTGCTTACTGCACATCCTCAGCTCAGGACTGTTGCCCCGCCATTCTTGCCGATGTGTTTTGTTGTGATCATTGCGTGCAGCATAAGCTGCGAGATGTGCAGCAGATCCTAAGCTTTGCTTGTGCATTTGCTGCGGCTCTGGGTGATAAATCCGAGGTCACTGGTGGCGACAACAGGTATGTGCAGCACCAGCTGCAACATGTGCAGCTGATCCCTTTCTTCGAGTGTGCCTTGCTGCAATCCTTGCTGGTGGAGCCGAGGAGCATCAGGCGATGTGCAGTGGATCCAAGCTTTTTCGTGCGTGTTGTTGCCGCCATGGGTAATGGCTCTTTCCCCAACTGGGGTCATGCCACTGCTTCTGACGACAGCCGTGAAGTGTAGCATCAGCCGTGAGGTGTGCAGCAACCCGAATCTTCCGAGTGCGTGTTTGTTGTAATCCTGGATGACGGATCTGTCGTCGATTTCGACCAGGCCTGTGGTGGCATCCAGCTACTCAGCAGAGCGCCGATTGTGGATGTTTGTCAACGATCTCATCTAGAGCATGTAGGGCGTGCAGCGTGCAACTATCCAGCAGTCAGAGTTTGACATTTGTCTAACGACGTCAACCAGCGCTTGGAGGGCATACTGCACTTCCCAGCAGCTCGCAGATCTTAGACGTTTGGTAACGACCTCAACTACAGCCTTGAGGGCGCCCAGCTAATCCGCAGTTTGCGGACTCTGATGTTTGGTAACGATTTCGTCCAACTCAACAGAGGCCTGCAGGTTTTGACGTTTAGCAACGACGGGTTGGAGGCCATGCAACTACCCAGCAGCATACAGCGCTTGACTTTTGGCAATTAAACCTTGGAGTGCAGCCAACTACCCAGCAGCCTGCAGATTGTCGTGTTTATGACCTGTTCGGTCAGAACCGCCTGCTGCGCCTGATGCAGCTAAAATCCCATTTTGACCCTTCTAAGACCCACCCTTTGGAGAAAACCCAATTTTATGTGGACTTGGGTCTTAGAGGTTCTGAAGGAATTTCTGTACCTGACCCTCCCACATCACAGTTGTTAAAACAGACGCTGTAGGCTTCAATACTCAGCGGTGACGGTAGTGAAGTGTTATGAACTGATTGTTATACTACGAATCCCATGCTTGACGAAGCGATGCGGTCCGTAGTGCAGTCCAGGACCGGCTCGAAGTGTACAACAGTAGACCCATGCCGCTGGCGTCTGCTGGAACCAACCGCCGCACTTGACCTGTATGGATTTGGCTGCGCTTCTTAGTCATAGATGGGCAATGACCTGAAGTGCTGACTGTGAAGGATCATTGAATAAGATGCCGACTGGGGTGGTGCCACCAGTGCAACACAGGATCAGCTGCGTGCTGTGCAGCAATTCTTTTGGGGTGGCGATAACCATCGAGCGCGGCTGTTGCTGCCATCATGGCTGTCCATGGCTACGTGGAGTGATGCCAGCTTTGGTGCCCACAGCATGGCGGCGCAGGCTCATTTCCGGGGTTGCAACGGATCCAGCTACTTCCAGGTTTCTGGGTCAGTGATTACACCCGTGCTGTCGGCTGCCAAGAGTCGGCACCGGTTCAGTTGCGAGATGTGCGTCAGGTGTGTGGTGCGGTGGCTGAAATCCAGCCGATTTTCGTTTCGGCGGTGACGTAAAGCATCAGAGCTGCAATGTGCAGCAAATCCAAGCTTGTCATTGGTGTCATTGGCATTTGCAGCAATTATTGTTGATAGATCGGTCGTCGCATTGTGCGATGCCGAGTTCGGTGACGGCAGCGCGGGGCGTTACATGTTGTACATGTCCGGGCAGTAGTGAAGCTGAACAGCTAAGCGATGTGCAGCACTTCCGACTGCAGAGTTTGCATTTGCGCAATCCTTGTGGATGAATGTTGAGGGTCAGTGTTCATGGCGACAACAGTGCAGTAGGATCAGCTGCGAGATGTGCCAGAGATCCATGCTTTGGCAGCGCGCTTGCTGCAATGCTTTCTGATGGCCGTCTGGCTACGCGGCGCAGCACGGTCCGGTCCAAGCTTCAGCTCGAAGTTCTTTAGTCGGTGGCGACAGCAGTGCGGCGCAGATCCTTTTGGTTGCGGTGTAGCTGGCATCCCGAACGGAGCGGTCAATGCCTTAACTGTGGCATCAATTGATGCCGGCTTTGGTGTTGCGCTTCAGGCTCAGCTTCAAGATGCTCAGTAGATGGTCTTAGTACCCAACCTAAGAGAAAAATGTGTTTTTGCCTAAGGTTGGATCTTTAGACGGGCTTGGCCAAAATCCAGCTGAACAGACCTTAACCTTAGCACTCAGCGATGTGGTGGCGACACGACTCGCGTGCAGCATCAGCTGCGCGATGTGCAGCATTTCCACTTTCCGAGTTTGCATTCGCTACAATCCTCATAAAAAAAAAGGTTGCGGAGGTGCTTTTCCTACAAGCTGCCGCCGATTCTATTAGCGACAGTAGTGCAGGTAGATCAGCCGCGAGGTGTGAAGCAGATCCATGCTTTTGCAGCAGGTTTGATGCAGGTCACAGCGGCTACGAGCCTCTTACGAGGAGGAAGTTTGTGCGGTTTGCTGTGCATCGTGTGGGTATTACGACCTCTCTTTTGCTTACGGGAAAGTTCGGTGTGGTGTGGTCAATGCGCGGGGTCGCGGCACCCCAATGGTCGTGCTAAGGTCCACGGGTGATATGCCTTTTTTTTTTTTGCCCGCCTTCTGAGGCGTCGAACCGCTGGTCGGTATGACGCAGTGCTAACATGCTCGAAAGTTTTACGCTGCCGAATGGCAGCAGGGCTGGTGACCTTGCGGTGGTCAGTAGTGTATGCTGCTGAGCCACGGGCGTTTTTGCCCTGTTTTTCCCGCTCAGGAGGCATCCCTTGCCTGCCCAAGACTCGTGTGGGGCTTTGAGGGCTTTGCTTTCACTTTGCATTCGGTTTGCTGGGCCCTGATGGTGTCCAGCTTTGCATTCTGCAGAGGCAGATCAGCTGTTGTGCGACAGTTTTGCGTCGGCCCTAATGGGTCGTTGGGCCAGTGGACCACTAGCAATTGCGCGACAAATCTTGCGGTTTCATCTGTCTAACGGCAGCATTGCCCTAATGGGTCGTTGGTCCAGGGGGCCACCAGCAATTGCGTGCCAAATCTTGCGTCCGCTGATGCGGTTGTTGGTCCAGGGGACCACGTGTAATGTCTTGCTTTGCCGCTCACGGAGAGCTGGGGATAAAAGGTGGTGGGGGCTAGGGCCCTGGACACCATGGGCGAATTGCCTTGCTTTGCCGCTCACGGAGAGCTGCGGGTATAAGGTGGTGGGGGCTTGGGCCCTGGACACCACGGGCGAAATGCCCTGTTTTGCCGCTCACGGAGAGCTGGGGATAAAAGGTGGTGGGGGCTTGGGCCCTGGACACCACGGGCGAATTGCCTTGCTTTGCCGCTCACGGAGAGCTGGGGGTATAAGGTGGTGGGGGCTTGGGCCCTGGACACCACGGGCGAAATGCCCTGCTTTGCCGCTCACGAGAGCTGGGGACATCAGGTGGTGAGGGGCTTGTGCCAGCCAATGAGGCATCGAATCGCAGTCATTTGTAACGGCATGCAAACATTATCGACCGATTCATTGCCTGGGTGCGCTTCATTGTCGCATGCGTAGACGTAAGTGCGAGTAGAGTCACGTTTGCAAGTGCGACACAGTCATGTACGCTGGGCGAACTTGTTCGAGTGTTTCGATGCATGTCTCCTTGCTCTGTTTTTGTCGGAAGCTGTTGGTTTGCTGTCTTCAACGGATAATTGTGTTCGTGCTGTAGGAGGTCGGCTCGATATGCATGTCATGTGCCCGTCTCTGCTCCGTAGTTGCATTCGCTACCCTCGCAGACATGTACTCTCACAACGACTCGGCTGGTCGAATCGCATCGCGCCAGGCGTCTTTGCTTCGGTGCACAAGTTTGGAGGCTCTCACAACCCCCTGTTGGGTTGCTGTCTTAAGCGGATCATTTTTCGGTCAAGCTATGCACACGCTGCTGTGAGTTCTTTGTTCATGCTGTAGGAGGTCGGTTCGCTATGCGTGTTATGTGCCCGTCTCTCCTCTCTAGTTGCACTTGCTACCCTCGCAGATATGTACCCTCGCAACAACTCGGCGGGTCGAACCGAATCGCACCAGGCACATCTGTGCTTCAGTCCGCAAGTTTGGAGGCTCTCACAACGCACGTGATGCTTGATCTGCTCAGTGAAACTCAGGAGCTCGCGAAGCTTTCGATCAGCTTCCGTATTGATCGCCGCAGGTCCCGTATTGTGCAGTATGATGACTGCATGTGAAGCAGAATACAACAGCCGTTCAGGCAGGTACAAGTTTTCAGTAATGCGATGCGCATGTCTTGCATTCCTGGGTGATGAAGATGCGGTCCTTTGGGGTTATGCTTGCAGTTTGGAGTGAAGCGTCAGTCGCGAGACGTGTAGCAGGTCCAAGGTTCTGAGTTCGCATTTATTGCAATCCGAGGTGATGACTACTGCTCATTGGGATCATGCTTGCTGCGATGGCTACAGCAGTGGCGTGCAGCCTCAGTCGCGTGCTGTGCAGTATGCCTTAGCTTCTCAAAGCTCGCGTTTTGCAGTCCTGGGTGGTGAGCCCGGCTAAGGCAGTGGCTTGTAGCATCGTTGGCGAGTGTGCAGCATGCCCAAGCTTCATATTGTGCAGGTTTTGCAATCCTGGATCATGCATCCGTTTTCACCTGGGGCCACGCGTACGGTGATGGCTGCTGCAGCATGCTGCAGCGGTGTAGTCCAGCATCAATCGCGAGATGTGCAGCATGCCCAAGCTTCGAATTGCTTACGTTGTGCAATCCGAGGTGATGAACACATGCTCACCTGGGGCCACGCTTGCACTGGTGGCAACAGCGGTGGATCGCAGCACCATCTGCGAGATGGTGCAGCAGGTCCAACCCTCTGTGTGCACATTTGTTGCGTTCCTCGGTGCTGGGTCCGTGGTTACTTGGGGCCAGCATGTTGGCGACAACACTGGTGCGCAGCACAAGCTGCAAGACATGCAGCAGATCGCAGTTGCTTTTGCCCACCTGCTGCAGTGCAACGTAGAATGAGCTCGGGGATGTGCAGCATTTTCATGCTCCGGGCACGCAGTTAACGCAATCTTCTGTTCCCACGTGGCAGTGCCAACTTAACTTCGGTGAAGAGCAGCACCTGTGCCGCTTTTGCTGCAATCCTGCTTGATCGATGTGTGGTCGCGTGGGTTGGTGGTGACAGCGTTGCTGTACAGGCCTAGGCGCGCCATGAACTGCAACAGTGCTTGATGCCGACTTTGGTGGCGACCGCAGTCCGGCAGGACTGGCGCCAAACGCCTGGCATTGTCGCGGTACTCTGGCATCGCCCATGCAAACGTCGCAGCGCCGAAGCTCACTGTAACCCGCCAACGTAACGCTTACCTGGGATGGAACTTCCATGATGGCACAACGCAGGAAACACTATTCGTGCTGCTCGGGGTGGTCGAACATTTTCTGCTTGCAGACTTTTCTTTCTTTTAAAAACCTGACAGGCAGCAGAGCTGCCGTGTTTTGCATGTGAGTTTTGAAGAACATTTCTTGCATGAGAACTTTCATTGTCTTTGAATAAGCAGATCGGATACCTTTGGCTTTCCCGCGAGTCTGCTCAAAGAGAGAGGCAAGAAATTTTTCTTTCGAGGCCTCTACAGTGTCCCGTATTGTGCAAGCTAACAGCCTCCAGGTGCTAATCTCAGGGCTTTAGCTGCGTGCACGGTGCCCCCTGTTGGGGGCGCTAGATGGACGGGACAACTCCTGCGCCTCAGTCGGCGCCAGCCACGTGCCCTGTTACAGGGCAGCTTCTGCCGCAGGTCGCCGCTCCGGCTGAGCCGGCACCCTTCCCGCCTGAGCCTCCATTGTCCCTGCCGCCAGGATTGCCTTCGGCCGGTCCCGCGTCGGTGTCCGGGGGTGTTAGGGGACTTCGGGACTTCGGGGTTACGGTTGGCGATTTGCCTGGTCAATCCGTTGAGATTAGTGACGAAGACCAGGACCTCGATCAAGACCGCTCGAGTTCTCCTTGGAACCTGCTACATGAGAGGGAGCCTGAGGGCAACAGCCCTCGGGAGTTTGTATTTTCAGAGGACAGGGACTTTTCAGATTTTGATCTCGGGAGTCTTGCCAACCATGCTTCGTGGGATAAGGAACCTTCAGACTTAACTTACGAACCTTCCCTTGCCGAGGAAAGGGAATGGTACTCTCAGGTAGGGGAAACGGATCCGACAGAACCTCATGAAGCCTTTCCCCCTGGGATTGTTCAGGGGGGGGAGGCAGTTTCTTGGTTAAGTGGTGCCGCTGCGGATGATGATGCAATACAGGCAGCCACGGTGGCCTTCTGCAAGAAGCGACGACTTGATTTGCCCTTGCAGCCTTGGAGCCAGCCCAAGACCTTTCTTCAGAAGTCTTATGATGAAACTTTTGGTTTTGTGCCTGCAGTGGGGGTGAGGGAAGTCTTCATGGGTTCTGCGTCTTCGGCAGAGCCCACACCGGAGGCCGCCAGTGAAATACCTTGGACCGTGATCCGTCGCCTGACGCGAGTCCGGTTAACCCAGAGCGATGACGACATTCGAGATGCGGCCTTGAAACGTTTCAAGGTCTTGATACTGCTAGACCCGGAAGCTACTCGCCTTGGGGCAAGCCTGCTCAAACAAGGTTTGGGTCTAGAGCCTGACGAGGTGATCGCTTCTAGCATTGCAGATGCCTTTCGTGCCAAGGCCTCCACGACAATCCAGAAACGAGCCCTCTCGCTGCAATCCTTGGCTATCATGGCTTATGACCTAGGCTTTGAGTCACCCTGGCGCTTGACCGAGCCCCAGGCCTATGAGATCTTCAGCAAGCTTCGCAGCTCGGATGCCAAGGCCTCGACTGCCTCCCACTTCGTGGAAGCTCTGGGGTTTCTGCACGGGGTGGCTGTTTTCAACTTCATGGCCTTGGACATCATTTTATCTTCAAGGGTGCGGGGCATTGCAAGAGACATGAAGCTTCACAAAGAGCCGCTCAAGCAGCGAGATCCTTTATCTTATGCGAGGGTCAGAGCCTTAGAGGGGCTAATGACCAAGACTTCAACTTGGGTACAATGCGTGCTCGGCTTCATGCTCTTCTGCCTACACTCTTGTTGCCGCTGGGCGGATGGTCAGCGAGTCAAGGGACTCGAGCTGGTGGGAGAAGGCCGTGGGCAACTTTTGATTGCATCAGGTCTGGGGTCTAAGACGTCATTGACGGCTGACGCCCAAACGAAGTTTCTGCCGTACGTATGCGTGGCTGAGGGGGCGA
Source organism: Symbiodinium sp. CCMP2592 (assembly GCA_905221615.1). Lineage (NCBI taxonomy): Eukaryota > Dinophyceae > Suessiales > Symbiodiniaceae > Symbiodinium > Symbiodinium sp. CCMP2592. The sequence continues at coordinate 277,711 of CAJNDT010005853.1, forward strand.
GCGGCCAGCCTTGGGCAAAGTTGTGGCTGCTTGCCCGTACTGCTGAAGGCCTTGACTTCTCAGCGGGGTGCCTTCCGTCGTGGTCTCAGCGTGCCAACTGCTGGGCAACAGTGCCTATGAGTTCGGAGGAGGGATCAGACCTCCTTGAGGAGTTCCTCCTTACCATTGACATGGGGGCCTCCCCTGACGAATCGATTGGTACCCACAGCTTGAAGGCTACCCTGCTTTCATGGGTGGGGTGGAGCTCCACAGTCCATTTTAGTGCCAAGGAGAAGTTGCTACTTGGGCATCACTTCAAACGCGGAGGTTCATCTAACCTCATCTATTCCCGCCAGTACTACATCTCCCTTGCAGGTAAGCTCCTTGCACTTTTCGAGAGCATTAGGGCTGGAGATTTTGATCCCGACATGTCAACCTCTGACAGAGTTGCAGCTGTTGCGTCGAGACACTTCAGCCGCCCGGAGCCAGACGCCCCGGTACCGCCGAACGAGGATCCCGACGAGCTGGAGTCGCTGGCTTCCAGGTCTGCCGAGTCCGAGGCGGAGTTCTTCGGGCATCCAACGGTGGCTACTGGATCAAGGCTCCCCTTTACGGAATGCACAGTTGACCAGTTGATGATCCACTCCCTGTCAAACATCGTGCACAAACTGAGGGATGCTTCAAGCTTCTTTTGCGGGAGGCCGGTCACCTCTAGGTACAGAGTCTTCACCACTGAAGACGAGGAGGAGCCCGAGCCGTGTATTCAGTGTCGTCGGGCATCGGAGTTTTGACCAGGTCTGAGACGCCGCAGACAAAAGCCGTAGGGAGCGAGTGGTTGCAACATTCACAAATTGGGATGCCAGGACCTGTCGAAGCCTCATAAGTCTTGAAACAGTCCATGCTGATCGGCCGGCCTTTGTGCCCGTGGCCTCGGTCGTGTAGTTATGGCGCTACGATGGCTTAGGGCTGATACGCAAGGTTGGGCATACCCCTTTGTGTTTTGGGTCGGTGAGTTTCTCACCCGAGACCCGAGTGATATATCTGACGACAGAACTTGTCGGTTTGACCCATGACGGCTTGAGAGAGAAGCGCTGGGATTGATTAACGCGGTGATGACTGTAAGTCCGAGTCACCACATGCAAATGTCAGCCGGTATCTCACGATACCCGGGGCTGGCCTTGTGATCGTGTATCGCCTTGTGCCGGCCAGGGTTGGCCCGTGGCACGGGTGGATGATTGAGCTGCCCTTATTGCGGCCGTGGCTCACAGCGGAGGACCATGATGGTTGCTGGCACGAGAGCATCACCTGTCAAACGTTGATCCAAGATCACCGAACTCGGGGGTTTAATCGAGATCGCTTGCAGCCATGACGTCGGCCACCTTGGACTCGGAGGCTGCTTTTCAAGAAAGGTGTCTCCGAATCGGCATGACGCCGGAGCTGTATGGCAAGCTCAAAGATAAGGGCTATGACACCTTCGGGAAGATCGCCTTTGCTGCTGCGAGCTCCCCGCAGGCCCTTACCGATGAGGCCATCGATGTGTGGTTGGCCACGGTCGTAGATCCAAGGCCTTCAGCGTTCCAGGTTTCGGTGATCAGGCGGCTCCTATTTGAAAGCCAGTCGCTCAACATCGCTGACTTGCGGACCCGTGTGGAAGGCCAGCCTGAAAACACAATCAAGAAACTTCCCACTGCTGAACGAATAGCCAGACAAGAAGCTCAGCAGGCTCGCTTGAAGGGAGTCGTCTTCACGGTGTCGAACCAGCCATCCCATGCGAGCATCGATCAGGTCACCGACATGTTGGAAAACAACTCCTTGCGGTATCTGCCGATGAACAGGTGGACCTCCCGGTCACAGGAGCTGAGCTTGGCAAAGAAGGACTCGTCGATCCAAATCGACGCGGAGGGGAACCTCAAGCTAGGCACTAAGGTCCCGGATCCGGTTTGCGACACAAATGGCGCTTATGCGCTTCGGCAAGCCTTCTTTCGCCGCTCGCTAGCTCTGGACCTAGGGAACCTCTGCACCTTTGAGGTGATGGAGGAGTGGGTCAACACCATCTTCGAACTGACCCAGCGGCAGGTTCCCACCGGGTACACCAAGGTCTCCTTGTCCCAGATTGTAGCAGCAGATAAGGAACTCTTCATCAGGGCAGCGAACAACCTTGAAGGAAAGCTCCAGAAACCAGTGGGAGCTACCAAGCCGTTGGATGCAGAGCTGAAGCGTTTGTCTGTGTCGCATGACATCACGCAGTTCTTGTCACCCTTGCTCACCCCGCCTCCGCCGGCCCATCCTAACAAGAGGCCCCAGGATGGTGACGACGATGCACCGCCCAAGAAGACTAAAGGCAAAGGTGACAAAGGCAACAAAGGCGGGGGCAAGGGCAAGACACCAAGGATCGAGATACCTGAAGGTTGTTCCGCACGTGATTCGCAGAACCGGCCGAATTGTTTTGGGTTTAACTTGGGCACCTGTAAGGCCAAGGTGGTGAAAGGTAGGTGTCCGAAAGGATTTCACCAGTGTTGGAAAATAGGCTGCAACAAGAATCACCCGTACAGTGAATGTACGCATGGCATGCAGTGACCCAGCCAATCGGGAGGTGGGCCAGCTCCTGAGGCAGCTCCCTTGGCCCACGGTGCAAGCCGAGCTACATGCTCAGAGTCTTTCGCGAAGACTCTTAATTCAGTCAATGTGCCGCCGTCCCGTCTTGACTTGCAAAAGTTGCATGAACATATTGTTGCGGATGGCTTGCTACGTCCTGACGCCAGAACTCAGCAACCGAATTTTGGGGTTGGGGCTTTTTCCCAGGGAGGGCTTCAAGGTCTGCGTGGTGAGTGTAAGAACTTCCCACAAACGACCAAAGCTATTACAGCTTTCGTGCGAGCTCAACTCCCGGATCTTTTCTTCACGACTGTTTTCCTGTTTTGCAATTCCATGACATCAATGCATGTAGATTCCAAGAATCATAAGTCCCCCACTGGTGTCATACCGATCGGAGCGTTCACAGGAGGCCACATCTGGGCCCAGTGTGACCATGGTTCGGTTATGCGCCCCATCAACGGCACACCGACCGCTGGCGAATTACTTGATGTGTCTGCTGGACCCATCACCTTCGAGGCTTATTCCCGAGGCCATTGTACCGAACCGTGGCATGGCAACAGACTGATCGCTGTGGCATTTTGTGTCTCTGATTTGTCCAAACTTCCTGTTGCCGATGCAAATTCCCTTTTGTCCCTTGGGTTTAGGCCCCCGACCTCCTTGGGTTTCCCACTTCAGATCGCCGAGCAGGCGCAGCCCCCGCGACCTGATGACACGTGGATCTTCGAGATCTTTTCGGGCACTGGGGGTTTCGCTCGAGCTTGCCTCCGGAAAGGCTTCAAGGTTCTAGCCTTTGATGCTAAATTAGCCGGGGCCATGGTCCCTACTGCAAATCTTGACTTCTCCACAGACGCAGGTCGCGAGGTCTTTATGTCAATGTTGAAGCAGTGCAAACCTTTTCACATCCACCTAGGGGTGCCGGCAGGTTCTGCGTCAGCCTCCCAGCGGGCCGCGAAACCCGACTGCCGATCACAGGGCGCCCGTTTGAGCATGCTTCGGACGCCGACACATTGCTTGGGTGTGCCCCAGATCGTGTGGTCTTCTGCCGAAGGCATCAAGCTTAGGAAGGAAAATGCCCTTTTCCGGTTCTGCTTCGATGTCATTTGCTTATGCCTCGAAGCCAACATTTCAGTCAGTGTCGAAAACCCGGCCAACTCTTTGCTGTGGCATGTCTTCCAACGCTTTGCTTCTCAGGCTGCCATCAGGTGGCCACCTAGCCAACTTGAACAGGTTATCTTTGCCATGTGTGCGCATGGGGGTGACCGCCCCAAGCAGTGCAAGCTTCTGGCTTCCAAAGGCCTCTTTTCCCCTCTGGCAGCCAAGTGCAGCAAAGATCATGAGCATGCTCCATGGTGGTCGCACTCCCGCCTCAGTGCGTGCTATCCGCCTTTGCTCTGCACACGCATGGCAGACTGTGTCTCGTCTCTAGCATCACAGTCGGGCCGGGTCCTCACGGCGCCCGATGACTTCCATGCAAAGGCCATGGCTGCAGCAGCCAAGCAAAGCAGGCGGCATTCCCCGCTCATTCCGGAGTTTCACAAGGTCACCTGGGAAACTCCCCGCTTCAAGCCAGATAAGTCTTGCAAGATCCTCCTGACCCACGTTGAGGGGGATAGTGGGGGTCAGACTTCGGATCCAAAGAACTTGAAACCTGTCAAGGTAGGCCATTGGCTCGATATGGATCAGCATGTCTCGAAAGCCCGAACGTTGCAGCATCCTGTGGACCAGGCGATCGCAGTTGACCCACCTGTGTGGGAAGCCGTCAACTTTTGCATGGCGCATGACTCTGCCAAAGCTAATCAGCTTAGGAAGCTTGAGCTCCTTAAGGTGAAGCTCCTTGCCAAATCCCTTGAAGAGGAAGAGACAAAACTTCATGCCTCCTTCCCGCCTTGGTTCGAGAAGGTGGTCAAAGGAAAAAGGATTTGCTTGTGGGAGTCTCTCTTGAAAAATCATGGCTTTGACGACATGGGGGTAGTGGATCTGATGAAGAAAGGGGTGCCTTTGGTAGGAACTTCGGAAAAACCTGAATGCTTTAAGACCAAGGTGGCCATGGCTTCCATGTCCGAATCAGAACTCAGGGCCACTGCCTCTTTGCGCCGTCGTGCTGCCTTGTCAAAACCGAACCGTGCGACCCCTGAAGAGATTTCGCTTCTTCAGGAGGCCTCTAACTCCGAGGTTACCGATAACTTCATAGAGGGACCCTACACCGAAGCCCAGGTCACTGAAATTTTCGGCCATTCGGATTGGGGCATCATTCCCAGGTTCGTTCTTGAGCAAGGCCTTGAGAAGAAGATTCGACCCATAGATGATGGGCATGCTTCGCAGGTCAATGAGGCTTTCACTTCCTTGATTAAGCTGGAACTTCAAGGGGCCGACTTCGTTGCGGGTCTGGCTCTGCTGATCTCCCAGGCCGAAAAGGAACGTTCAGAGCGCCTAGGTATCGCTGCGAGGAAGTGGGTGGGTCGGACCCTAGACCTCTCAAAAGCTTATAAACAACTAGGGGTACTCCCGCAACACCGTGACATCGCCGTCATCTGCCATCCCAATGAAAATGGCGAACCGCAATTCTTTATTGCGAACGCACTGATGTTCGGCTTGACATCGTCGGTGTATGGATTTGTAAGAGTAGCTAGAAGCTTGCATTTCCTGCTGGCCAAAGTGCTGAAGATCCCTTCAGCCAACTACTTCGACGATTACCCTCTCTTCACGTTGAGAGATGGGGCCCACGAGCTTGATGGTTTAACTTCCGAATTCCTAGAATTGCTGGGGTGGCGCTTCGCCCAGACCGGGGTAAAGGGTCAACCGTACGAGGAGGCCTTCACAGTCCTCGGAATGCAGCTGGACATCAGTCGTTTGCATGAAGGTGCTGCCGTGCTGGCAAACAAGGAAGGCCGTGTCAAGCGCATTTCCGAAATGCTGGGCAGCATCTTTGACAAGGGAGCCCTGGGCAGGCATGAGGCGCAAGTTCTCCTTGGACTCTTGAACTATGCCTCAGGTTTCTTTGCAGGCCGATCCTTGAAGCCAGCGTGCCACTTCCTGCTCTCCTTGGTAAGGGGGAAGCGCCAAACGGCTGCCGAAATAAAGCGCTTCTGCAAAACTACGCAGGCTGTCTTGAGCACCACTCCACCTAGAGTCCTTCGCATCTTTGACCCTCGACCGCCCATTCATGTTTGGACGGATGGAGCTTGGGAAGATCCTTGGGCGGGAATAGGTGCGGTTGTTCTTGACACGCTAGATGATAGTGCCAGGGTTTTTGCCGGTTGTGTACCCGCTAAGCTCTTGGAACGCTGGAAGCTGGATGTGGGATCGCAACTCATATGCGAGATCGAGCTCTACGCTTTGGTCACTCTGCGTCGCATGCTCCAAAACAGCTTGTGCAACAGAAGAGTCATCTTTTGGCTTGACAACGAGGCCGCACGCACCTCAGCCATCAAAGGTTTGAGCCAGAGCGAGTCGATGTATCGCCTCGCCCATTATCTTGCAGTGATCGAAGCTGAGGCGCCTTGTATCGCTTGGTACGAGAGAGTGCCTTCCTTTTCCAACATAGCCGATCCCCCTTCACGAGGTGAGGGGCACAGCATCCTCAGCTTGGTAGGCGCCAAGGTCGTGGAAGCTTTCATCCATGATGAAAGCTCAAACCAGAGATTCCTTCATCAGGGGTTCGCGTGATGTCGGGGGCATTCAGGACGCTGCTCCCTTGATCTTGGAAATCTCAGCTTGCCAAACCCGAGATGCTTGATCATCGGTTTGGCCGGAGCTGTGGGGGCTCCTGAATCAGAATTCACCCTTGATCACCGTGCGAATAAAAAGAGTGTGGCGCGAGAGTTCTGTGAATCCTCATTTAACTTACATTGTGAGGATCTCTGATACAATATATCTTTTACTGATTGATCTTGCCATATTCCGAGATGGATTGATTTTTATATGATTGGCATCGCTTTGATACGTGATATCTGATATCACTCGACCTTTGCGAAACATCAGGTTTTTGAAAGAAGAACATTTTCTGCTTGCAGACTTTTCTTTCTTTTAAAAACCTGACAGGCAGCAGAGCTGCCGTGTTTTGCATGTGAGTTTTGAAGAACATTTCTTGCATGAGAACTTTCATTGTCTTTGAATAAGCAGATCGGATACCTTTGGCTTTCCCGCGAGTCTGCTCAAAGAGAGAGGCAAGAAATTTTTCTTTCCCACCCTCCCACCCAATGCGGACGGGGGGGCATTCAGGACGCTGCTCCCTTGATCTTGGAAATCTCAGCTTGCCAAACCCGAGATGCTTGATCATCGGTTTGGCCGGAGCTGTGGGGGCTCCTGAATCAGAATTCACCCTTGATCACCGTGCGAATAAAAAGAGTGTGGCGCGAGAGTTCCGTGAATCCTCATTTAACTTACATTGTGAGGATCTCTGATACAATATATCTTTTACTGATTGATCTTGCCATATTCCGAGATGGATTGATTATTATATGATTGGCATCGCTTTGATACGTGATATCTGATATCACTCGACCTTTGCGAAACATCAGGTTTTTGAAAGAAAAACCTCAGCTCCCTGGCAAAATGCGGGATACAGCACTTGCCGACCCATTCTTGTTTCTCAGGATTAAAGGTTTTCCCTTAGAGTTGGGCAGTAGGTGGTTGTTGTTTTGTTGCACATGTTGGTATCCTGCATGTAGTTGCACGGTGTTGCACGGCCACGTGTGATGGCGCCGACTTGGCGTGACAGCTGTAGAGTGCAGTGTCAGCGGTGCGTTGTATGATATCTCAAAGCTTGATCAGAGGCAATTGCTGCAAAGGTGGGTGCTGGAACGTACGCTGGCGATAGCAGCATAGTGGAGGACACGTTGCAAGTTGCGCCTAGCCAAGCATTCGTTACTTCGTTGAAATCCTGTCCGGACCTTTATGGTTACTTGGGGCAGTGCCGGCTTTTTCGCCGAGAGCAGTGGCGTATAAAATCAGCAGTGCAGCAGATCCGGGTCAGCTGAGGCGGTGCAGCCGATACAATCTTCTCGGGTGGTCAGTTGCTGCCATCCTGTGTTGCAGATGTAGGGCAGCATCAATTGGGTGGCGACGGTACAGCTGCGCGGAGCAGCCGCGGCATATGCACCGCGTAATTTTCACGTCGTGTGTGTACATGGGGGAGCCGCCGGATTATGATGTTTCTTATCGGGCAGCTTCTCATCAAGCCCTGCAGTGGATTGTTCGCGACCGTCATCAGTGTCTGCACTGAGGTTGTCCCGCGGGATGATTCCGCCGTTGGCGGTGACAGCAGTGCGCTCCAGGATAAGTTGCGTACTGTGCAGAAGCTGCATTCTTCGTGTGTGCTGGATTTGCTGCAATTCAGGTTTACAGCTGCGTGGCCGCTAGGGCCGCTAGGGAAATGCCTGCCGCCTTTGGTGTCAACAGAAGTCGCTGGCTGCCTCGGCAGGACAATGCTGGCTGCGCTATCCGTAGTCACGTCACGTGATGCTGCCTTTGTTGTGAGGTGCAGCGGGTCCATGCTACGGATCAGCATTTTGATGCAATCCGGCTTGAGGGATCCATGAGTACATGGCTTGCGGCCTTTCGTTTTCATGTACTTGGCACCGCTTGTGTTAAAGAAGTGTGCAGTCCGCCCCCGCGGACGCCAGCAGTTGCCGTGATAGCAACGCAGTGCTCCGACGAGTGCATTCGTTGTGGAAGCGGTGCGCATCTCAGCCTCGATGCTGATCAGCCTTCTGCAATCCGGGGTGATGGATCTCTAGGTACATGGCGTCATGGCGTGATGCCACGCATGTTTTTATACTTGAGAATCAAATGTTTAAAACAGGTGCCACACGCACAAGCACTCGGGGCGGTTTGACCCTGGACCGACAGGTAATTTGCGATAGCTCTCTGGTTGCCTTTGGCCGGTGAGTACTTTGGTGAAAGGCGCACATGTGTGGACTGTTGCTGCAGTCAGGGTTGTTGCATCTGTGGGGGTGTGGCGTCTTACGGCCATTTACAGCGACCGCTTTACGGTATGGGCCAGTTCCTTGAGGTGCGACAGTTCCAACCTTTGGAACAACACTTAGCTCCAATCTTAGGTGACATGTCCGTGGCCACATAGTGTCTGGCACGATCTTTGGACTCCCCTGTCAATGCATCTTGCCAGTGCTGCTGGATGGCGACCCATAGCGGAATTTGCGAGACCTGTCACAGGCGGCATCGGGCAGGTTCAACATCTCGCGGTGCGCGGTCGGTTCGCCTTCCCCCGTGAGCTCTTTGTGTTCCTGCATTACCGGTGACTGTCCTGCCCCATCGTCGGAGTTCAACATCTCGCGGTGCGCGGTCGGCCTAGCCTTCCCCCGTGGGCTCTTGGTGTTCTCCAAATGGCGGTGTGGGGGAAGCACACAACAAGCAGCATAGCTGCTTGGCAATTTCTGAGAGCGCCTTTGTGCTCTGGGTCATCGCTTGACGCAGTAGCCAGTCCTAGTCGCTGCAAGTTCGTACTGGTCTTCTTGTGTTATCGTTGCGGTCTGAGTCAAGAGACTGGAGCTTCCGAGACGGCGGTGCAGTCGTCCTCACGTTCTGGTATTGGGCTAGAAGGATAGCGAGTCCGACTTCTCCTTTTGGCAGCTTATGGTATTGGTGATCACACACGTCTTGCATCTTGTCTGGACTTTGCGACAGCTGCTCGAAGTGTCTTACCGCCAAAAGGAGTATCGGACTCGGCTGGAGTGGACATGTGCATATATGTTTATATGCAGGATCGTGAGGGTATGCTTTGCGGCTAGATAGAAATGTTGAACGGTATTTGTGCTTGCTCAAATTTGTTTTACATTTCTTTCCTAACGCATGCCTTGCTGATCTGTATGTTCTACATCTAGCCGCAAAGCTGCTCGAACTGAGAAGGGATTTTGAAATTCCCACCCACCCACCCTGTGTGGTGCTGTCGAACAGCTCTTACGCTGCTCCACTTGTGCCACTGTGCACTGTTCGTCTCTGTATATACGGACACGAAAAGATCAGGTCGCGTATGGACACTGGCTTGGTATTACGTACGTTGGCTTTTCGGTATCCTTATCGCTTTTACACTTTGGGCAGCCGGTGATCATACACGTCTTGCATCTTGTCTGGACTTTGCGACAGCTGCTCGAAGTGTCTTACCGCCAAAAGCAGTATCGGACTCGACTGGAGTGGACATGTGCATATATGTTTATATGCAGGATCGTGAGGGTATGCTTTGCGGCTAGATAGAAATGTTGAACCATCAAGTAAAGAGAACAGTTTCAAGACGTAGGCTAGAATTCGGTGCTGGGAGGGCCTATCAATTTTGAGGGGTGGAGGCCGTACCGGCTCGCAGTCTTAGGGACTCCAAGCCTCTTCAAAATCGCTTTTTCTAGGCCTCAATCGACGTCCGCGGTCCAAAAAATTTCGACTCCAAGCAGAGGCCAGAAAAGACAGGGTGGAGGCCGAAAACTTTTTTGTCGTGTGTGTTCCTTTCTTTTTTTTAGTCCTTATTTTCTTTGCTCTTTTGTCCTAAGCGATATCGTGTGGCTTCTCCTTTCTTCGTGTTGGAAAACGTTGTTTTGATGTTTTTTCGATAACACACTTTGATTTCTTCCGTTTGCTTCCAGCCCTAAAAAGCGATGCTTCTTCTTCTTGTTGTGTGTGTGAGAAGTAAAAGAAGGTTTAAGTTTTTGTGCAGTTGCAAAATTCACGTAGTAGGTTCAAGTTTTTTGTGCATTTTGCGTTGCAAGATTCATATTGTGGCGCTCTTTGTTGTGTTGTTTGATATGTCATGTGTGCGTGCTTCTATTTTTGCAGAGGTCAGAAAAAAGATATTAGCGGCCCAGAAAAAGATCCACAGGTCCGAAAAAAGACAAGATATTTCGGGGCCGAGAAAAAACGGCTTAAATCGCAGCTTTTCTGCAAAACCTGGTTTCACAGTGATTGTGGTCACTCCGACCAGAGTCCATGATGCCTTGAAGGCAGGATTTGGCCTTAGCAACATCAAGCCGTACGCCTTGGATGGAGCGGCACTGACAATGTCAGCTTGGTCCAGCTGTAGAAAGAAAGTCCCACCGCCGCGGCTTCAACGGATGCTCCACCAAACATGCAGTGGTGCGAGCTTTGGCCTTGTCAGGATACGAAGTGTCGAGCCGGTATGAATGGTGTTTGTATCGGGAGAGAAGTTCAAGTGGTTGGGTGCGCATCAAGGATAACCTGTGGAAAGATACGTCCAAACACTAAGAAACCTTTCAAAGTAGATCAAAGGAAGTGGATGTGCATTAGTTTGGACGTTCCATTTCATAGTTGGGCGTTCTGCATAATAGGTGGGAAAAGATAGAAGAACGACGTTTAAGGCAGACCGAATTTCTCGTGGCAAGTTGGCCCGTTCGATCAGCAGTGCCAAAGCGGTTCCGAAAGTGAAATAAAATACAAAACTTTTTCTTTGGAATGATTGCGAAAGTATTTTGAATTTGAGTCTGTCCATGCTTTGTTGGATATTTTGAAGAGTGTTGAGTGGTTTTTTCGGCGTTGGAATTTGGATGCTGACTATGTCTCTACGCAATGTACAATGGTTCTAATCTTCCGTGACCATTTCTCAACAAAAAGCAGGTTGAGCGGAGCTTTGAGTTGAAACAGGGGGAATGCGTGCAAAAAATGATATTCATGTTTGTCAGTTTGTTGCTTGTCACGACGCCAAGCTGAACAGAATCTGTTGCAATTTTGCATTCTTGTCATTTGAATTGATCTGCTGTGCTTAGATCTTTCGCAGTCTTTTTGGATTAGAGTTTATTCATGTCTGCATTCTCGGCGCTGTGCTGCTTGAGCTGACGCTCGTGTTGAGTCGACGGGAGAGAACAGGGGGCGGTGTGAAGAAAGCAAGATTGGTTGAATCGGATCCTGCGGCATTAGCAGTCGCAGTTCCCCACCGGTGCCGCCCACGACCATCAACAGGGGGTAGGGTGAGGGTGCACAAGAGTGTGGGGGCCAGTGCGGTCTTGCCAGCAATGGACCCTGTTCCGCTCGTGGTGATGTCTGTTGAACACAGCTCAGACGCGATTCCAGACTTTGACTCGGTGTTTATGTCCGTCCGAGTCCTGAGGTCGGTCCTGTACCGCTTGATGCATTGAGCACCGGCCCGGTCCTGTGCAGGGACGGGTGCATGGCTTTCGTGGCGAGCCACACAATGAGGACGTGTAAACATGTCCGCGAGGAGTGGCTCCTGAATGACCAGTCGGCGTTGCTTCGAACCTCTTCGCAGGTGCAGCTTCCGAGGCCCGCTGTAGCGATGCCATTTTTTCCGTGGCAGGCGAGTTTAGATCCCGGTGATGTCGTCCAGCTTTCGCGCCGCACACTTGCTAGTTTGGTGTGAAACACCATCCATTCGACCGTGAGCCCGGTGGATGCAGGTCTGTCCGCAGTGCGACGATGGCCTTTATCCACACTGCATAACCTCCATCTGAACCAAGAGGTGCGCAAGGCGCTTGTACATGGCCAGTGTATCATGCTATGGCCTGTGGAGGATGCGCTCCAGGCTGCAAGCACATTCGTGCGTGAGCATGGTCCCGGCTTGATCTTGGTGTGGCTCGGCGAACAAGGGGCCCGCAACATGCACCTTGTCAAGCCTTGCCTTCTCAGGACGACGCCCTTGCAGTTTTCCTTGCAGCCACGCATCCTCTTGGACATCACTCGGGAGACTGGCATGCGCATTGCCGTTGGCACAGCTCCACCACAGGATTGGTCTGAGGGATGGGTAGGCGGATGGGAGGGCCTTGTGTTGTGTTCTTGTTGCGCCAAGCTTCCCAGGACTTGGCAGAATTCGAAGCCTGCGTATCAGCAGCATCTGGGCTAAATCCTGGATGGGCATGTCCTCGCGACTGGCTCTGAAGCTGGTCTTCAAGCTCAGGTAGTTTCAGACTTGGCTTGTGGCTTCAGCGGCTCGGCCAGCACAGAGCCCTTGAGGCAAGGCCTAGAATATCCTAGAATCTAGAATGCTTGGCGAAAACGATGCGTAGATTTAGGATGCACGAGCTTGGAGCCAGAGCGAAAGGCCAGGCTTCATCGGTGAGGTGCCCGCAGAGAATGTGGACGCGCTGGCCGTTTGTGTCGAGGCTCCGATTTCGTGGGAGAGATCACCTCCAGCCGATCTGCATCACAGGCGCAGCTGCGCTCAAAGGCGCCGCTCATGATGGTTGGATCTGTTCCACGAGAAGCCCTTGCACACCTAGATCGTGCTGACTGGAGGACGGGGATGGTGCCGTTCCTGGTTTTGGACTTCAAGTGAGCGCTGCAAGATATGACAGGAAGTGTGCCTTCTTCGACATTCCTGATGACAGCCCGGTTTCAATACAGGAATTGCAGGTGCAGAATGGCTGGCCAAGGGTGAGGGAGCTGCAGTTTTGTCGTTGAAGAGGACCGCGGTGCTTATGTCGGCTTCTGCGCGCCGCCCCAAGCCGCTGATGTGGCCTGGGAGGACGGTCTGAGGGTCGCGGCTTCGAAGTCGGCCTGTGGGTGTGCGTTTCCTGCGAGGACTATCCCGGCCGGCGTCCCGTGAGGAGACCGGGGGCAGGGCTCTGGGCTCTGGGCTCTGGGCTCTTGCTAGCTTCTGCGTTCTGCGTTGGCGTCCTGGTCTGTTGAGGACCGAGGCTTCCTTCCTGGAGGCCATCCGCCGCGTGGCGCCCTCGCGGCTGCTGCTGGCCACCGGCCTGCGCTTCCGCTGCGACCTTCAGGCGCCCGCCAGTAAAAGGGCGCCCAGTCTGCGCTTCTGCGACCGTCGACAAGGCCTTCGGAGGTTCGGGCTTGGGCTACGCCGTCGAGCTCTTGCAGCGAGGCCACGAGCAGAATCGTGACAGGTTGTGACTGTGAGTCCGTCACAGCAGAGACTGTGAAGATGCAGTCTTCCGAGTCAAGGTGCACCGGCACTTATAACACTTAGTCGCACACAACACTCGAAGGGGTACGAAGGACTTCTAAATCCGGATGCAGTGTCGCACAGGATCAGTGGACGAGCTCCAATGCCGGGCGAATGCTGCTGAATTCCTGAGCTATCCGTGGCAAGCACCCAAACCGCCGGAGAAGGCCTGAATGCATCGAATCGACGTGTGGGTATAGGTTTTTCCGAGTCTTTGATTTTGGGGTTTCTTTGGTCTTTGCAGGTCGCTTGAGGTAAGCAACACCGATGCACGCTTTTTGGCGGTGCGTAGCGCTCTGGAACCCTGAGGTCCTACATGAAATCGAGTGTCACTGGTGCGGCAATTTGTGGCTCGGCCGCAGTGTAGCAGGATGTAGCAATTGCCGTGTTTTCTTTGCTGTTATCTGTGCCACGAGGAAACCCGATGGAGAGCACTTCAGCAAGATGGGTCCGCACTCAGACTTAACCTGCACCCTCCTTGCACGGAGACTTCCTGCAGTCACGACAGGCTTTGACTACTGCTCTCCTGGCTGCATCGCCAAACATCGACGAGTTGACTTCGAGCCCAGCACATGTGGTATCGAAAAGTCTCATCATGGCACGGGGTGTGGTGTTCTGTGCCCTTCACGTGGAAGCGCTGCGACGCTTGTCGAAGCCGTGTCCGCCGGTTGTGCAGCCTCGGCCAACCTCACAGTCCGTTTGACTGTTGAGACTGGTAGATGCTGTTGACTTAATCAATGATTCCTAGATGCTGTATGTTCAGACACGACTTACTCCCTTACTCCTTCTGTCTCTATAGACCGCCTTTCGCCAATGTCTAACCCCAGAGCGGCAGTGCTCCAGTGCCCTGGCGGCGGGAGCTCGGAGGAGCTCTCCGCAATAGCACCGCAGCCGAAGCGCGCCGAGAGCATGCGCATGCCTCGCAGGCATCGCTCGCGGCGAAGCTAAGCCTCCCAGTCAGGTGCCGGAACCCAGAGCCCCTGCAGAGCCCGAGAGAGCAGTGACTGAGCGGTGCCTCGCGTCAGAGAGGCCCATCGAAGCCCGCGGCCCAGTGGTCAAGCAGAGTGCAAGACGAGTCAATGTTGCCTGACGCAGCTCGGCTGGCGCACTTGTTCTGTTTGATAGATGTTTGTCTTGCAGGATTGGCCTGAGGATCACTGCGTCCTGCCGGGATGCAGGCGCAAAGCATAGCAGGGACCGCAATCAGAGATGTTCCTATAGGCATGGCCACCATCCGGATCATGTTGATGGGCGATGGATGACGTTTGTGCACCCGAGCTGTGAAGGTTCTCTTTCCTGCCCGCAAAGTATCGGGCTCCCGTCGCGTCTGACCGGCACAGTTGCTGTACTCTGAGCTCCCGGACAACCGTCCGCAAGCCACCCTCCAGGCTCCCACCGATGAAAGTCGTCAAGGCTGTCAGTGAGCCCAAGCTGGGGTCATCACCTCATTCTGTAGCTTACAGCTTCTTCGCATGCTCTGCATTTTTTGGACAGTGCGAGGCTTGGGCGTCGAAAGCGCAAGAGTGCCAAGCGCCAGCATCATGCTCGGACCGTGCACGAGTGAGCAGTGACAGCTTCTGAGACCTGGACGCTGTGTAGTATTCTCGCATGTGCTGGTAGCACAGCAGGGAGCTGCCAATGCCAGAGAGCGTCCCGGGGTCTGTGGCTCAAATCTGGGGCCCCTCGCGAGCTTCCGACACTCTACAAAGAGCAACACAGTCAAGGTGCTACGGCGACTTCTGCCGAGCGGAATTCCGCTTCCCGAACAGCTTGAAGGACATGGGCGGCCGCCGGATTTCATTGGTCTGCGCATGAGTGCAGAGACCCGAGGACATCCAGCTGCTTGACGATGCCTGGACCAGGCCGTGCCGATAGAGCGGCAGACGGTGGTGCGCGGTGTCGTTCAAGCGATGGCACTTGCAGAGCTCTGACCGTCACAGGCAAGGAAGGGAGCTCTGCAGCAAGAAGGTGCTCGACAAAAACAGCGGAACCGGTTTGAAAAGGGATTTGGATCCAATCCGGGCGAGGTATCTCTGTTCTCGGATGTGACCCTGGGCCCTGTGCTCGAGCCAGAGGCTGCTGCATGAGCTTGAAAACTTCAGTGCGGCGCCCGAAGCGGAGGAGCTGGTCGCTTGCTTGGAGCACGATCCGGAGCCGGGAGAGAAGCCGAGAGGCGAAAGAGGCGAAGAGCCGAAGGTCGGCCGCGCCGCGGGGGCCGCGCGGCGCTCGCCACAGCTTTTTCGGAGTTTCGTCGCAGGCCCGCTCGCGCCGGGCTGTGGCAGATCCGCTTCCTGGCCAGGCCGCGGGCGTTATATTTCGGGGGCCTCTGACGGCTTCCTCTCCGAGGTCTGCTTCTCCGTGATCATGGAAGCTCGCAGTCATCCCACCCTTTGCGGCCCGAGCCCTTTCGGGGACCTCAAGGTGGGGGCCGAATCGAGCCGCGGGCACCAGGATGGCTGGAAGCGCTAAGCTGGCGACTGGACCCCAAAGATGCCGTGACCGTGACCAACGCAGCAGCCAAGCTGCAGACGGTGCTTCTCTCAGCTTCTCCTCAAAAAGCCTGTCGGGATATCTCCCCCCCGCGAGGATGAGCAACAAGGGGGTGGATACGTCTCCAAGCGCATGGTTGGTGCCTCTGAGAAGATTCGCAAAGGGCAACAGCGGCTTGTTCTCGGCCTTCAACACCTTTCGCTTTTGCGGAGCTGAGGACCGCTCTTTGGCTGGTTTCAGGCGCGCAGCAACAATTTTTCAGCGGCGACATCTGACTGTGATTGTTGTGCCCATAGGTACAGGCTCAAAGTGGTGCCAGTGTGCCGAACATGCGCGTCAGTTTACAAAATCGTTCATGACGCAGAAGCCTCGGATCTCGGCATGTTGAGAAGCCAATCCTAGCATCCTCCTGCAATGGGCAATGCATCCGGAAGGTCATTAGCATGATCCGAGTGCAGAGGAAGGCTCCGTCGCCGATAGCCCAAGAGCTTTTTTGCTTGCCTTCTGTGGTGTTCCACAAGGACCTTTGGGCAGCGCGGGAGCTGCGGCGAAGACGCCAGGAGGAGGAGGAAGAGAGGCACGGAAGCTGGCCTGGCGCACCGCCGTGAGGAGAGGAGGAGCACGAGCCTTCACCTTCGCCTGTCTCAGGGAGCGAATCAAGCAAGCGGAGATCGAACGCATGCTCGCCTATCAGAGCCAGAGGCGCGCGGCGCTGCACTTTTGTCCTGTCTCGGAGCCGAGCGCTTTGTCACCGTGAACACACACGTCCATCCTTTTGCAGGGCCTCGCGGTCGAGCCCCCGCCCGAAGGCAGCACAGCTGGCAGCTAGTGACGCTAGTGATGGGACCGTATTGCGACGGCTAAAGTTCAGGCTGCATCCGTTATGCTCAGACAGAGCCGGCATCTCAGCCTCTTCGGTGTCAGAAGAGCTCTTCGGTCTGGAGCCGGTGAAGGCCTCTTTCTGGAGCCAGACGTGCAGGCTCTCAGCAGTCCAGGGAGCGACCTTAAAGCGCCTTCAGTTGCCAGGAGTTGCTCCGACTGATCCCCGACTCTCCGAGCGCTGGGACGCTGCTGGGATGCAACAAGATCCTCGTCCTCGCTGTCGTTGTCGGCGTAATCGTAGTAGGAGCAACTTGGCGCTCTCGGCCATGTCTGTCGTGTGAAGTTGAAGACATACAGTTCCTGCAGTGGGTTTCAGGGTTTAAACTTTAGGGCTTAGGACTTCAGGTGCTACTCCGGCAGGGATCGCATTAGGGTCTATCTAGGGTTACACACAGCAGAAGCTTTGTCAACGAAATATGGACATCAACTCTAGTTGGCGAATGTTTTGGGGTTTGAGTTTAGGGTTTAGGACCTGGGGTCCCACGCCCGGCACAAGTGCTTGGAGGTCTTGGGTAGGTTCTGAGCTATGTGAGCACAACAAGTATCTGTTGCGATCTTTTCATAGCATGTAGGACTAGTTCTACTGATATTCTATTCTATTCTCTTCATGGTGTCACAGGGCCTTTTATGATGTTTGGGGCATAGACCTGCTCCTGGCTTTGCCAGAGGCCTCCGGCCTTCCGGCCAATCGCGGAGCCTCTAGGCATCGTGCTGTTTGCTAGGGTCTTTGAGGCAACATGAGTCACGAGTGGGTAGGTCGCCGGAGTTTTGACGATTCTTTATGGTCCGAAGCCTTGAAATTTCGAGGTACAAATCAAGCCCGCGCACTTGAACGGAACACTGCTGTAGATGCGTATCTGCCGGGGTTGGGCATGGCAAGAGGAAGATCGAGGATGCGACAATGAAGACTTTGCCAAGCATAGTACTCTACTCTTCCATCGATCCGGTGTCCGCCTAGGTTGTGGGAAGAGTTTTTTCTTCTTGGGAGTAGGTTTCTGCTCTTAGATGTGGGAACATATCCGTCTGACAGAGCTTTTCCTGGTGATTCCACCATTCCACCTGGGCTCCGGAAATTGTCGCAGGGAGTGCTGCCTTCAATGGACCTCAGGGCCTAGAAAGGCTAGCGTTCACGGTTTACCAGCGCTATTTGGCTGTGGCTATATACTGTTGCGCAGCTGGTGGACAGTTGCGAGCTCTGTCAGATCGCACAGTCCAGTGTCCCGAACCTTTGCCACCTTAGCAGGTGAAGAGCTGGAGACAGAGACGCAGCAACTCCGCCGGTCCATCAGGCGCCGGAGGAAGGGGGAAGCAGAGGCCTCAAGGCGTCTTTGCTTCGTTAAAATCGATCGGCTCTTTCTGCAGCCGTCTTTAAGATACTGTAAGAACAAGGTAAGCAGTCCAGTCGTGGCCGACAGGCAGTATCAGACTCATACCCACTTGGCACAGCACCTTCCAGCTCCAAGCTGTGAGCCTGCGAGCAGCATGAAGCAGCTGCGACAGCACTAGGCTGGGCCCTTTGCCGACTCAAACGCCGGCTCTCAAAGCATCCTTCAAGTGCAGGCAATGACGGATGGCTTTTTGCCGCCACCGACGAAGCCTGTGCCGGGTGCAGCACCAAGCTTCCGGAATCGGAGTTGTACTCTACTCTACTTGTTTTTTTTCCCAGTCGCAGGCTTGGAAGAGTGGAGGCAGCGACTCGAGGCTCTTGGAATGACCCAATTCACGGCTCTCGGTGCTTTCGCTTTTGGGGCGCTTCTCGCTGCTTCCAAGAGGCAGCCTTCCGACGCTCGGCCACTGCACCAGCCTTGGCTTCGCTGGTCCCGGAGTCGACGAGGAGGGGAGGTTTCTGTGCGATACTCCCAAGTTTGACTTTCTGTGACTTTGCACAGGGCCTCGGAGTGTTCAGGGCAAGATGGCCCTGATGGGGCTTCGAGTGCCTGCGAGCAGCTCGACGAGAGCCCGAACTTCGCCGAGGCCGAGGGATCCGAAGAAGACGCTCCTTTTGTGTTTGAAGCGAGATGGCAGTGCTTTCTATATGGTGCGAGGGGCTGCCAGTCCCTGTCCCCGACACCCAGTGGGAGGAGGTCGTGCTGTTAAGCAGCCCAAGCGGCATTTGTCATGTCTGAGTTTTGCAACAAGGACTTTCGTGCAGAGTTGTACCGCCTCGATTTGGAGCGTCTGGAGAGTGAGCAGCGCCTCCAGGCCAGGGGTTCACTGCGGAGATTTCTTTGAAGGCTTTTAGTCACAAGTCTAAGTTCTGGTTTCCTTGCTTCAGGCTCAGCAGCTGGAAGAGTTGGAGAGGCGAGGCTGAGGCTTCCTTTCGGCGGGTCTTGCTTGTGTGGCGGACGCCACCAGGCTACCGGCCCTTCAAGGAGGCGTCAGCCCAGAGCTTCAGCTTTGCAGCGTGCTGAGGGGGCCTTGGGGCAGTTCAACCGAAAAAGGTCAGTGGATGTCTGGGTTTTGTTCTAAGGCCGCGAGTCTGTGCTGGCTTTGAGGTCGGATGCCCGTAAAATGTGGAAGCAAAGGGGTGAGATTCCGTGCAGACGAGAGGCAAGCTCACCAAGAGCTTCGTTCGGAACTTGCTGCCGTCGAAGGCTCAGATGAAAGGCATCAAAGGCTTCCTTTTCTCAATAGCGGCCCGAGCAAGGTCGTGCGAGCATTGCCGGCATCACAGCAGGCTGCACCTATCCCGAACGTGAGCCGATGGAGCTGTTCTGGGTACCTCTCAGACTCCCCGGTTTGTGCAGGATGCGACAACCGGCTGCCAGCTGCTGTGACTCGCGACGTTTTTTAGCATGCCGGTAGACAAACTGCAGGGCTGCTCCTACGCTTTACAGAAAGATCGGATTGGCAGCTCCTATGGCTTGGTTAGACATTCACACATGAAATCCCCAGCAGAGAGCATATGTTCCACATGTGCACAACGTGGCAATGCTTAGGTTACGGCTCAGGTTCAGTTGCTGGGCCGTTGCTAGGAATTACACCCAACAGCTCCTATCCTGGAGTCAGTGTAAGTGTAATCTTGGAAGCTTGATAGTCTTTTGATACTTGGCCACTCTGGTGCCTGGCAGAGTCCGGAGGACTGATTGCGCAGGCGCTGCGAGTCTTAGGCAGCTCCGATCGCTTCCACTCTTGTCTGGCGCGCGCCTAAAGGAAGGAAGCGCTGTTTCACCTGGCAGCACAGGTGGCCAGGGTTTCCGAAAAAGGAGTTGGTGCGCTGCGCTGCCCAGTTCAGCAACGTCCGCGGTCCTCGTGACCAGACTCCTGTGGAGGCAGCGGCGGAAAGCTTTGTTCGAGAGCCTTGGGGGTCTCGAGGAGAAGGATGCATGAAGCTTTCGATTCTCGATGCCAGTTCGTAGGTTGTTAATGCCTGCGTTGCTCAATCATCCGTGTTGTTAACACGGGCGCCTTCAGATGCCTCCAGTTTGCATGTAAATCGCACATAGTTAGCTCGACCTGCATCTGAGAAATGTGGCCACGTTGACAACACAGATGGTTTAGCAGCCACCTTGCATGATAGCTTGTAAGGCTTACACTGGGCAGAGGTCCATTTCAGCTTGGCGCATCTAATTTCTGGAGCGCCGGTGTATCTCGCCAGTGCTGCAAAAAAGGAGCGCGACGATGCGATGTCTTATGTCAACTTCTCATACCTCCTTGGGGAGTTGCATCCAGCTTTAGTGAGGGGCAGGTGTGAATACTTGTGGAAAGCATAAATAGTTACGTGCATTGAGTTGGGCCTGGCCATGCCGTGACCTGCTTCCCAAGTTGGAGTGCTCCGACGGCAAGCTTGATAGCATTTGGAGGTTTCATAGGGCTCATGATGGGGAAGCGCAGTGCACAGGCTGGGTGAAGGTCCATGCTAATTCGATTGTGTCATTCCTGCGGTTCAGTTGATGCGATGACGATGTCATGGCAGCTGGGGCATGCGGTGAGCATGTTTGGGATGATGCGTGGCATGAAGCTCCATTCCGAGCAGAGGACTCGTCGCGAGCGCAGAGCCACGGTCATGGCACCGGTAGGGCTGCACACCCTGCAGGACGAAGAGGTGAAGGACGAAGAGGTGCAGGAGAATGCGTCGGCAAGTGCAGACCAAATCCCAGATGTCGAAAGCTGCGAGCAATGGGATGAAGCTTTGGAACCAAAATGCGAACTGGACCCCTATCTCGCCGACCGCGCCGGCACGAAGGATGAAGAGGCCGAGCCTTCAACAGATGGCCTGACACTTCTCACGGGCGAGCTTCTTTCCTGCTTACATGGCACAGAGAAGAACCCACTGGGCTCGCAGTGCCCGCAGGTCGAAGCTGATAATGCAGCAGTTCTCGCAGCCTCGAGACGGCTTTGGCAGCTCGGGGCCCTCGAACCCGGAGAGCTCTACGGCCAAGTGCAGCTCACGGCCCTAGGAACCTGGATGGCCACTGCGAGGGCGCGTATAGCGCCCTCGGAGCTTCCGTCGCTGTCGCCGGCAGTGTTACGGGCCCTCTTTTTTGGCTCGGCCTGGAAATGCCTCGTGCCCGTCGCGGCTGCGATCGTCTTGCTACAACCGCTGCCTGGCGGCTTGACACCAAACAAGGATTTGAGAAAGCTTTGGCAAAAGGTTCGGAAGACACCTTCTTCCGGCTTGCAGACGTGCTGGTCGGGGCACTTTGTCATGGTGGCTGCTTACTTGAAGTGGAGGGAGTGGAAGGCCCACGACCAGGAGAGACATCGTAAAGGTGATGTCGTCTGGGAAGCGCTGGATGCCAGAGTCGTGGCAATGTGCCGGTATGCCAACGCTGCTTTTGGGTATTGTGGCGATGATGTAGCTGCGGTTCTGGATGGAGAGACGAACATGCAACAAACTGCATCAACAGGAAGAGCGTGGACAGTGCAAGCCATGCTGTGGCTCAGCAAGGGGTCACCAGAAGGTTCAGGTCCAGGTGTTGCAGGTCGTACTAGTTGTGGTTCTCAGACCGCACGGTCTTGTACTTTACCTTTCCTCGCTGAAGTATGTATAAGAACCTAGCCCGCGGGCTCCTTGACATTAGCCTCGGTCGTCTCAGGGGCGATGGCGACGGCAGGCGGGAGTGCGTTCTGGCCGCTCTCTGCGCTGCTCTGGTCCCCCGTCCCGGCGATGGCTGGCGTTTGCATGGCGAGGCCATCGACGGCTTCGAAGTAGAGGCGCCGAGAACCTATCTCTGTGCTTGCAAACAGCCGAGGTTGTTGCCGATTTATTTGTGAACTGTTATCTTATGCCCTGCATGCCCCGCGGTGAGGTGGAGTCAACGGTGAGCAGTGCTCATGCCTGCATTTTCGGGGCAAGTGCACCACAGAGGGTTTCCGAGAAGGAGGTGGAGTTTGCCGGCACCCAGTGGCAACTGAAGCCTGGTCTTGAGGAGTCTCTTGCGGAGGTTCATAAGATTCGTTCTCAGCTTTCCTCGCAGACAGAGGCGATGCTGCAGAGGCTTGCAATTGGCGGCGAAGGGAAGGACGGAACGGACGGAAGGCAAAAAACGCGAAACCCCGACTTTGGCTTCTCCGAGGAGCTGATCTCTGAGGCTCTTGGGTTCCTGGCCTCACCGCGAGGGGACTTCCTTTCTCGCCCAGAGTCAGAGGAGTCGGAGTCTGCAGTGATGCCGGAGGGTGCCGCTGAGGAAGTGGGACTTGGCGTTCTCACGCTTCTGGGTCGAGCAGAGGCCGGGAGCCTATGTGGAGGCCAGGACCAAACCCTGCGAAAGCGCCGCGGCTACAAGGACGCCTTGAGCGGAAGGATGGTGCCTGCAAAGCCGCTGCTATGGCAAGGAAGCGGTGCAAGCAGTGGCGGCGTCAAGGAAGAGCTTCCGGAATCGATGAAGGAGAGGCGGAGGGAGAAACTGGAGAGGCCCGAAGCAGGGGCACCCGAGGTGAGCGAGGAGCGCTGTCTGGAGGACTGGGCGACGGGTCTGGTGCAAGCCGCCCTTCTGGCAGCGCTGAAGCGCCGGGCCGCTGCTGCGGAGCGCTTCGACGTGGCAGCGACGCTGAAGCAGCGGGAGCTCGGTGCCGAGGCCGCAGCAGCCGCCGGCCGCACTCGGGCGTTCAGGCTGCCCCGTGGCAAGGGTTTGTGGATTGCTGCCGTGCCGCCGTGCGATTCCGGCGTGCGATGCAGTTGTGCGATGCTGTGCGTGTGTCACAAATTTTGCGACATGTGCGGTCCGGAGCTGTCTGGAGGCTGTTGAGTGCGCCGAAGCTGGCCTCTGTGGAGCAGCTCAAGGAGCGAAAGCGGAAAGCCGTGGAGCTGGAGGACTATGAGCCACTTGCCGCATTGCCTCCAGGACTCTGAGCTCTGAGCTTCTCCCTGTGACTTCGCTGTTGAGCTTTCAAGGCTTGCCGGGTCTCTCAAGCGTGAGGTCCTGACTTTAGCACCTTGGCTTCGAGAAGAGTGTCCTTGCTCATGAGGCCATGCTGAGCTGCAGGCTTGAGCCATGTTTGTGGGCTCAGGAGGCTGAGATCCAGGCAATGGCGCAAGATACGGTGCCTCAGAGAGAGAGAGAGAGAGAGAGAGAGAGAGAGATAAGCCAGAGCTCGTCTGCGACAGTGGTAGCACTTCCAGTGGTCCAGGCCCAGATGCAAGAAAGGGTGCGAGAACAGGCCGTGCGCTTGGCTGCGGCGATGCTTGGCTTCAAAGGTTCCCATGGTAACCAGCAGGTGGTCTGCATACAATGTGAGAGTACTTTGAGAGAATATGAGAGAATCGAGCAGTCTGGATTTGAGGCCAAAGCATCGAAGGAGGCTTCTGAAGGCTGCAGGTGCCGATGCGCTGAGGGCAGGTGATGGGTCCGAGAGTGACCTTTGGATCGAGGTGGAGCGACATCTTGAGCAAAACGCCTCTGTGACGCGTCGTGCCTGAGGCCTTCAAGAGATGCTAGTTCCAATGCAGGCTTAAGCTGCAGGACTGCAGGTGAAAGGCAAGCCTACAAAGCCGAGAGGCTCTATGGAAGTCTTCATGTCCACACTTTGGAGTGGGGATTTCGAAGATTCAGTGACTACTTTTGCCTCAGTCATAAAGAAAGTGATTCGAGAGTCTAAAGCCGCTGCCATGGTGCTGCGTCCAAGACACGGCGATGTGGGCCAAGAGTTTCCTGCCAGGCAAAGGGATTTGTTGTCTTGTACTAGTAGCGAGCCCTAAAGAGCACCGAAGGGAGGCCCACAATTGCCCCAAGTGGCCCAGCGTACAAGGACACCCTGATAGATGCACAACGGAGCAGCTGCAGATGCGGTCGCACTGTTTACCTCTGCAGGGCCTTTATCAGTTTCTTCGCTTAGCCGACTGGTCAGAAGCGCCGTGGCGGCAGCTCGGGAGAGAAGAGATCAGCACGGTGCGGTTCTCGAGCCTTGCTCTGAGGGCCGACGCGAAGCGAGCATGCAAAGGCGGACGCGACGGGAGATGAGGCGCCGGGGTGCTAGAGGTAGAGGTAGACAGTGTTTTTGGGTTTGATGGTCACGAGTCACGAGTACCAGGTTCCGAACACGGATCCAGAGCGATCCGACGGACCTTTGGAGGGACTGCAGAGCTCGTCACCCGAGCTGCTACAAAGGCTCACGCATCTTGGGGGAGACGCGTGGCGACATGCGAAGTCTTGGGAGCGGTGACAGTCTTGCATGAAGAGCGCAAGACTGGAGGCATGCTGACGATCTCCCTGCACCGATCCTGCCTGAAGCCGAAGCGCCCGTTTTCCAGGACCTGAGGGATCACGTTCAAGGGCTGGTACCTACAATGACGATGTTTTGACGTTCACAGGACCTTGTCTCCTCGCGAGTCCGAGGGCGACCGCCCCCAGCTTGCCCAAGTGGCCCGGCATGGGAGAGACACCTGCAATGGAGAGGGGGGGGGGCTTGAGACCAGCGTGCTCAGGAGCCTTCAAGATGATCACGTTCCGGAAGCCGTGTGCCTGCCTGCTACTTATGTGAATCTGCGTCAATCAGGGCTTGATGCCTCACGCAGTCGAGGTGAGGCCTGCGATCCGAAGGAGCTAGTCGAGAGGCGGAGCATGCGGGGCACGAGTTTCCGTCGGAAGATGTTTGCAATTTTCGGCTTAGAGAGAAGGCGGAGGCCCCTGCTGGACCTCACCGGCGACGCCCTTCCAAGCTTTGGCAGGCGGCTGCGACGACAAGGCCTAGGGTCCCGATAAGGTTCAGCGTCTGACTGGAGGTCCTCCTCCTCGCCGCAGCTCAGAACAGAAAGAGCCCCTTCGAGCCGCACCCGATCGCTTTCTCCGCGGGCCGGCGCGGCCCGTGCGGCGCCTCTTCGCTCTGCGCCGGCTGCAGCCTTGGACGGGACGGCCGGACGGATTACGAGCCTTTCGAGCCTTGAGGTTTATTGCGACTGGAGTTCCCTCTACGTTCTTCATGGCCAACCGGGCATTCTACAAGCTCAGGCCCGCAGAATCAGCAGACCTGCAGGCCTGATCACGCCTGCATGCTGTGCACCCGCAGGCTTTGCGCCGGCTCCGAGATCACCAGGAGGCAGAGAGACGGAGAGACATATTCTGCCAAGTGTCCTGCCCTATCGTGTCTTTAGGACACTTTGCTCCAACACGGGGCGTCGCGTTCGCCTACCGTTTGGGAATCGCCGTCCTCGCGCAGTGCGGGCAAGAGCTGCGCTTACCAGGCGACGCGACTCGTCCGCAGCCAGCGGGAAGGTTTAGGACCTTTAGGACTCCAGGGCACAGGGGGACCAGGGTCTGGTCTGAGCCGAGAGCGCCCACAGGAAGGAGGAGCTTCAACGTCCGAGCCCCACACCGCGGACTCCTCGCGCGAAGTCGGCAGCAACTTTGCGGCGACAGCAAAGCGCTCCAAGCATCAGGCGACTGTCAGTCGCATCCCTTCATGTGATGTTCTGTGTCCTGCATCGCAGACCCTGGAGCGACCGGAGCGAGCCCAGCGAGCAGAGCCGGCAGAGCGCGGGAGCTGCCCGGAGCACCCGGAAGGACAGGGCCAGGGCGGCCAGGGGGGCGGCCAGGGCCTCTAGGCCTAAGTGAAAAGAGGAGAGGAGCGCGGGACGACGGGACGCGCCCTTCTTCGAAAGGAGCCCGCTCGTAGCTGCTCCGCTCGCCGACGCTGCGAGGGTCAGGCGGAGGAGCCGGCTCAGGCTCTGTTGGAGGAGGCCTTTCAGCCGGCGCTTCACCGACACCTTGAGCACATGATGTGCCTTGCGTCCGCTGGCAGGAGAAGCGAGATGTGACAAAGCTTCCATTTACTTTCGAGACCATGTTCGGTGCGACAGGCAGCGGCCCGTTCAGAGAGTGGCAGATGGGTGCTCGCTCTTTGTTCAAAGCCCTGCTTCAGGCGAAGAAGTCTCACTGGAGAGTCTTGTCTGAACGGATTTGGGCAGCGGCGCTTGCCCCTCCTCATGAAACTGAAGCATCAAGGAATCGGGAGACCGTTGAAGCCATCCTCATGGACTTGCACTCTGTGGCACATCCTCTCTGTGAGCACTTTCGAATCAGGCGATCTTTGTGCGACATGTTTTCGGTTGCACGGTTGATGTCGGGCGGGCGTATGCCTGATGCAGGTATGACTTCCTGCTGGAGACCCTCGGCACCGTACAGATACCGATGTAGGCTGCGCTGAGTGGATGAACAGATGGCTGCACGTGAAAGCTGCTTGGGGCATTTAAGAGCACACGATTCCACTACCGAGGCAGCACTGCCAGGAGCGAAAGGCAGGGGTGGCGCGCAGGACGCCCAAGTGGATGGGGGGTGAGGAGCGCCGCCAGGCCGCACCTAAAGAACTTCACAATCCAAGCGACATGGGATAAGACGGTTTGCGTTGCCTCCTTGACCGAGGCTACCTCACGACTGTTCGTTTGCGGGTGCGCAGGCATCCTGCCAAGGGTGATCCGCAAAAGGCGCCCTCTAGGGCAACTTGTTCACGGCTCATGCCTCTCATCGTATGTGCTTCCAGGACTTCATTGGAAGAGGTGCTCAGATGCTCGGTTCGCACCTAGAGTACTAGAGGGCCAAACGTCAGGAGCTCAAGCTCACCATGCTCCTGGTGTCTTGCAGGATTGCAGTCCTTCTCCACGAGCTTGCACATCTCCGGCACATGAACCATGGCGCCCACCCCAGCCAGGAGCAACAGCTCAGCTTCTTGCATGGAGAGCGCTTGAGATCCAAGGTGAGGAGTTCATGTTCTTCCTGAAGGAGCGGCGCCCTCGCAGCGAAGAGACGTCCTGTAAGCCGACCATTCCATCTGCAGGACATCTTCATGGAAGCCGCGCGGCGGAAGTTGCTAGATCCGAAACTGTCGAACGAAGCTTGTCCTGGAAAGAGCGTGCATGCGTGGCCCGGGTGGCCGGCGCTTTATTCTTGAGTCTGTTCCTTTCAGGAGTTGCCATCCTGCCGTGCTTGGGAGAACCTGATCTATCAGACAGGCAAGCCGCAAGCCGCATGGGAGGCTTCTGAATTCTGGATTCTGGCTTTTCGGGGTGCAGGTGGGGATGTCGCAGAGGAGGAGTTGATGCGGCTCTTTGACCCCAGCGGGGATCCCACCAGCTGCGCCACGCCGAGGACGGTCTTCAGAGCTGACACTTCAATGTTCCCACTTGGCGTGAGACTTCGCAGGAACGGCCCTCCTGACCTTGCTCCAGAGATCTCAGGGATTCCGAGATCTGCTAGCCAGACGGGCTTTGGCGGTTTGGGGCATACAGAAGAGGAAGGGGCCAAAGAGGTCCGGCTGGAAGGATCAGACAACGTCTCGGATTCAGCTGTTCCGAATCCGGATGACCGGCAAAAAAACCTGCAAGCACCAGGTTCTTCAAGTCCAGAGGATCAGCACACTGATGCTCTGCCCTCGAAGAGGGAGGAAAAGGCGGCGAAAGCACACAAGGGGCCTCTTGACCGGTCCCGAAAGCCAAAAGAGAAGAAGACCGAGCTCCAAGTTCAAGGCCAGACCAAGCCCGGCCCTGGCCCTGGCCAGCCTCCCAAGGAGAGCAAGCCGAAAGCGCAGCCGAAAGCGCGGACGAGTCCAAGCAATCGCGACAGACCCGTGCCCGCCGCGGGGAGGCAGGGCGCTGCGCGCGCGGCGCGCCCCTCGTCTGTTCCGCCTGCACCTGAGCGGCTGGTTGCGAGCGGCAGTCGTCGGCCGTCGGCTGTGCCTTCTGCGCTCTCAGGTGCGGAGGTGCCGAGTCAAAGCGGAAGCCGGGCGGAGTTTCCGAAGAGGGTCAGGTCCAGGCCAGTTGGCTTCGGGATTCGGGTGACACCAAGCCAAGCCTTTGCCGATGCTCGAAAGGCCAGCCGAGGCCGGGTTCTGAAACCGAAGAGGACCCAGCTTCCTCGAGGGGAGCTGGCATGAAAGCTATTCAGGAGAACTCAAGCGAACTAGAGATGGAGAAGTAGCCAGAAACGACTCAGAAATGTTTTCTTGGATAGCTTTCTAGGGAGTGTCTTAACTCTCTGATCCTCGGCCAAACAGACGATGCAAGAGCTCAAGTACTCATTCAGGATTGATAGCTCCAGGGTATGAAGCCAGGCAAGAAGACTTCGGAGCTTTCTTGCCGTTCTGCAGCAGAGTTAACGAACATCTGGAGAGTTCTGGATGACTGCGCTGTAAGATCTCTGAATGCTTGCGGCAAATTTATTGGGAGGTATTGCCGTCCATGATTGGAGGCAGACTCGCCTCTTAGTTTATGCTACCTGGGCTCCATCATCTTAAGGATGCGCGGGGCTCGCTTGGTGGAAGTCTTCGAAAAAGCGCCGATTGCAAGTGTTCTCTAGATCTGGTCGGAGAAGGATGCGTTTCATGTCGCTTCAATTTAGCACTGGATTGTCCCCGCAGCTGCGTGGAAGCTGGCTTCTGGACACTGGCCTTTGGCGTCGCCATTGATGCCGGCCAGCTTGTCTCTGCGATGGGGCCTGATGACAACTGGCTCCAGCTTATGCTGGACATAACGCCCGCACAATGTGGACCGACGAGACTGCGGCACCGGGCAGATAATGCGTTTATGGTGACTATGGGTGCAAGGATCATCCAGATGTCCGGAGCTCACAGCAATGACCACACCGCAGCTGCATGCCTCGCCCTTGTGCAGCGACTTTTTGAGGCAGTCCGGGTTCGCAATGTTGGAATCCGCGTATGCCGCAGTCTTAGTAGATGTAATACTCCGCAAAGCTGGAAGGATCCTGTGTCGAAAGGAATGTTTTGTTTTTAAGGTTCAGCCGAATGGGTCTGCCAATATCATGATGCTGCTTCCTGAGTTTGGCTACGGCATGGCTCAGCTGCGTTATCGATACGTGTCGGAAAATTGAACTGAGCCAAGGAAGAACATGATGGACCTATTTGTAGGTGCAGTCGCGTACCTCTTGTGGGGTTACGAGATTGCCCACGGGACCACACACGCCACGTCCTTCATGGATCCAGGTTCTTGGCAAGCAATCCCTCGATGCCAAGATCTCAATTGTAAAAGAACCGGTAGCCGGAACCAAGGTTTGGACTTTTCTCATTGGTTTTGCAGTTTCTCATATGCCCGTCTCTCAGACCGGGGCTTCCCACGACTGTTCTGCCGAAGACCCCAAACCAAAGCTCACAAAAGGCGACCACGTCGGCGACAATCGACAGTGGAGTCCGGAGCCCCAGAACCAGTGCGACAGTGCGACAGGGCCTGCAGGGCGTTAGGCTTCACACAGTGGGAAGAGCTCTGGTCTGGCGTGATGCAGTCACAACAAAGTTCACCAACCGTTCACGACACCTGCCCGAAGTGAATACAATGAAGACCCTTCACCTCTTGTTGGGACCGCGAGCATCAAGCATAGGCTAGAATCAGAATGCCGAATGCCGCTGTGCGGCGATTTCGAAAGCTTCGGTGGGTCCGGAGTGGCAGGCGCTGGCAGGGAGGATTTCCTTCTGGGCCTATGTTATCCTGTCCACCGTCATGACAGGCAGGGGCCTGGGGCCTTCAAGTGTGAATGAGACATGTCCACGGTTCGTCATGTTCGTCTCATGTTTGGAGGCTTCACATATCCATTGGCAGCTCGATGGTGCTGGAGTGGCGGGTGGCTGCAACAGATGGGCTTCGTTGACTTCGCAGGCCACACCGGCGCGGTTTGAAAGCTAGGTTACGGCATGTTTGCCATGCCGTCAGCCGCCACGCTGATCGCCCGAGCGCCCGAAGGATCTGCAGTAGTCCACATGATCGGAGCGGTTAGTGCCCTCGCCGTGTACTCGGACGCCAGAAAGAGCGCCAAAGCTTCGGCCAGGCTAAAGTCCGGCGGGTTCCATCAAACAGCCCTGAGCCATCTGTCGATGTTTCTCTGAGGTGGCGGCCTGTTTCTGCGGTCCTCGCATCGGCCGTTTTCCAGATTACCGATGCTGGCGGGGCCTTGGCCGACACTTCTTCATGGAGAGGTACGACTCCGAGTACTACCAGGTTCCGAAGGATCGCTTCTGAATAAACCAGGGGCAGGGCGGCTTGGCGGCTCAAGAGGGGTGGGATTTCGGTTCGAGAGTGTCCAGGAGCCGACAGAGAAAAACCTCTTCCGGCCGCTGCTTGGCAGCACAGCCATGCCAGAGCGACCTGTTCGGGTCCTCATGCCTGAAGGCGCCCACTGCCGCCTAGAAAACCTATTCAAGTCTGTATTTCTCCCAGAAGACTTATCCAATTCTGTATGACGAAGGTTTGTCAAATGCCGCCATCCTGTCCAACTGCTTTTTGGTACCTGGCTGCTTCTGGTTGGGTTCCTGGCCTTCAATCCAGCCTCCACCTTGGCAGTGACGCAGGACGACGGGATCTCTGACCATCACTCTTTTCAATCCCTAATCCCATGACTGCAGAGATGCGAGGACTCGGACTTGGTGATTGCACGTTCCTCCGTGTGCACATTGCTTGCAGCTGCTGGTGGTGGTCTTGGCGGCATGCTTTGGTCCATGGCCACAACTAGAAGCAGTGTGGTACTGGTTCCAGAGGTCAGCAATGCTGCAGCTTGGAAGTGTTCGAGCATCTATTTTGAAGGGGGGGGGCAATGTTGCGGTGGCTGTTGCTGGCTGTGGTAAGGACATCGTTGCGTAGCTTGTTGCTGTCTCGTGTACTCGTGCGGCTCCACCACGTAGAGTCAATCAGCGTAAAGTATCTGCACCTGTTCTAGAGCTGCAGGAAAGTCCAACAAGTGTTTGGGAGGGTTTAGCATGTGGATCTGCACTGCATTGCTTTCGACTCGAGCCGAGGTCATAGCTGCGCTGGTGGCCAGCTGCGCTTGCTGCAACATCGTCTCGCCGGTCATTGCGATGTTTGTTGGATTTGTCGGAGCAGTGCTTGCCCTGCTTTGTGAAGAACTTCTGATTCGGTTGCACATCGATGATCCTGTTGGGGCCGTATCGGTGCACGGACCTCCTGGGGTGTGGGGAGCCCTGGCCGTGGCATTCTTTGCCGAGCCGAACTGCCAAAGTGACTTGCGCGGTTTGTTTTTCGGCGCTGGGGAAGCCGGCTGGGAGCTGCTGGCCGTCCAGCTTTTTGGTGTAATTGCCATGGCCGTGGCTTAGTCTGAAGTCAGGTCTTATTTTGCATTTGCTCTTTCTGGAGGTTTAGGCTGCAGCGTGGCAGCTGAGTATGAGGCCATGTCAGCTGCTGTCACCTACATCACCGTGCTTATTCTCGACCGCTCCGTTGGCTTTCGTTGCAGCCGCGCCGCTTGGCAGACTAGCTTTGCAGCTTCGTCGTCCATCTTCCCGACCCGCAGAAATTGCAGCTTTCCAGGAGGTCATTTCTGTGTTTCATCCGAGGCTTGCGAGCTGATCGGGCTGGACTCCTGGAGCTCAGTTCAGCTGCATCGTTAAGAAATACCTCAGAGGTAGAAGCGATAAGCTAAGTATTGCAGCAGCATGACCGATTGACGAGCTTGTTTGCTTGGATTGACAAGGACTTTTGGGAGCACCAATTCGACGATGGGAGCGTGGCCGGTGACAACCCAATGAAGAGGTCTGCTTTGTTGATCAACGGGGTGGGTGTTGCTCACCGGTCTGGGTTTGTGCCAGGCATGTTGAGTACGAGTTGCCAGGATGTCGAGTTTCCGCAAGACTTTCCACAGAGCATCTTCCTGCTGCTATTGTGGCGGCGCTCCAGAAGTGGAAGAAGACTCCCCCGAGCCGCCTGGGTCCACGAGCACACCATCCAAGGTGGCAAGCACCAACTTGGTCTCTGTAGTGTAGTGCTCGTATCAGCTTTAACAAAGACTTCTTCTCTTCCTGCTGCTACTGCATTCTCTCGGAGGCAGTTGCCAGTGCTTCGGCGGATTTGGATCACATGGAGATGTCAGTGAAGATCCGAGCATTGGAAGCCAAGATCGAGCAGCTGACCATGGCTTTGCAGGCAGGAGTTACCTCGGAGGATGTCTTCGGTGGGGATATCTCCCAGTCCTTCCGTGCGGCGTGCATCAACGCATACGTGGACAAGATGACAGAAGGGCCATCGAACTCCCACCGCACTCACCGCGCTGGCCAGGCTGACCGCACTGACCAGGGCCATCAATGCGTGCCCGCTGAAACAGCCACGGCTATGTGCGATACACACGAGGGGAGGGTTTAATTCACATCGGTCGATCACACTGGGGTAGGACTGGCGCACCTTTGAAAAGCAACCACTTGAGCAGATCCTTCCGCTGACGTGAGTCCGTCCCCCCAGTCGTGTTGTTTGTGCTGTGCTCAGATTGTGCCCTCCTCTTTTACCGCTGCGTTTTGATCTCGGAGCTCCTGCATCTTTTTGTGGCTGGAGGCTGCTGAGCAGACGGCCGAGAGAAATTTTAAGTTTTCAGCTGGCGTCGTTGGTGTTAGCTCAAGTTCCATGTGGACACCTCCACCTCAGCCTGCAAAACGGTCGAAGACGACAGGCTGTGCGTTGACGAGGGAACAGGGCTGGGGCAAAAATCAAGCGCAGGGAGTGCTGTGCAAAGCTGTCATTGCCAGGAACTTGTCGAACAGAGGCCTCACGTTGCTTTGCATTCCGCAGAGGGGATCAACATCTAGAAGGCTTTCCTCCATACATCTGGGGCACCTCCGACGATGTTGGTGCCTCGTCGGCATTATGGTGACATGTTGACATGTTGCGGTCGGTGTATCCCTCCGCAGTCCCACTTTGTCCCCAGGGCCTGCCAGATGATCGATGGGTGGAGCAGATGAGCGCGCAGGCAGCGCGGAATGCAGACATGCGAGAGCTATAGAGCATGGTGTGCGTAGTGTATGCCGGCCGTAAACGGCTGCCAAACGTCAGTGAGCGCCATGCATGAGAGTGAAGCAGAGCACAAGCGCACCAGCATAGCAGAACAGCACAAGTTGACTTGAGGCGCTTCCCACCTGCCAGCCCTTTCGCTTGCGGCACCGTGCGGATGTCGCTTTCATCGTCACCATGGGAGCGCGCATCATCCAAATGCTACTCGCCTCGACCCTGTTCCATCACAAACCTCCGTACGAGCCAGATCACATTTTCATTTTTTCTGTGGGACTTCAAGCCCAGGCAATCTGGCTTCGCGATGCTGGAGTCTGCATACGCCACAGCCTCTGTGACGGCAGCATCAGGTGGGTGAAACCACCTCTGCGAGCCCAGGCTCAGCCGAACAACTCGGCCAATATCATGATGCGAGACCCCTACTGAAGTGCTGTACAATGCCTGCCACATTTCTCTGCCCACAGTTTAGTTTAGTGCAGTACATCAAGGAAAAACATGCTGGATCTCTTCATCGGTGTTCTGGCCTTCTACTTGTTTGGCTATTGCATTGCCTACGGAGACACACATGACGTGGGCTTTGCTGATACGGGTGGGCACCTCTGCGTTTCTACCGATTACCAGCCACTTGGTGCAAAGGATTGTCTGTCGTCGGCTCAGGTTACGACTTGGCGCATTGGTTTTGCAGCTTCTCTTACGCGACCACGGCAGCCACTATCAACAGTGGTGTCCGAATCTCAGCCTCAGCAAAGGCCGCTCCTCGTACCGGCTGAATTTCAGCTTCTCACAACGAGCAGGCTCTTGCCGGACGGGTGGCCTTCTTCCCGTACTTGGTCTTATCGACAGTGATGACAGGCAGGTTCGGGATCAGGCAGAAGCAGTACCGATAAATTTTGCAGCAGTCGGAACGTGCAGAGCAGTCAACCTCTAACTTCGCATGTCCTACCCTGTCTGGGGCTGCGAGGGGCCTGTAACGTGTTGAGTGATGCTCGTTGTACGAGGTCAGGCAAAAGCCAGGAGTGCGCTGCCTTCGTGCAACGTCCCCCTGAGGTGTCGTGTACCCGATCTCCGCGCGCCTCGTCTGGGGCGGCGGCTGGCTCCAGCAGATGGGCTTCGTCGACTTTGCAGGCCGAGAAAAAAAGACGGATTCTTCTTTTGTGAGAAGTAGTAGCAGTTAGTAGCAGCTTAGCAGACTTAGGCTCGGCCACCGTTCACTTGGTCGGGGCCGTCAGCGCCGTGGCCAGGGCCCAGAGCAGGGCCTGGCCATCAGCGCGGTTGATGTGCGCATGGAGTGTTTTGGGTGCTTTGAGGTCGCCACGTGCTTCGTCGGCCCACGCATTGGGCGCTTCAAGGAGTACCGTGCGTGGAGAGCGCCCTGGAACGTGATCTTCCTAGAGAAGAACGACGACAAGTACTACCGGGAGCCCGAGGACGCTCGTGGTGTTTTGGGATGTTTTGGGCTTGGGGTCGCAACTCCGAAGCAAATAAAAAACGAAGCTGCCTCCACCTCAGGCGCCTGTCGAGAAGAAGGTCTTCGTGCCTTTCCGCCGGTGCAGGCACCCAGTGCAGCTGCTCTTCGGCACCTTCCTCCTGCCTCTCGGATTGAGATACAAACCTCCACGAACTGTGCAAGTTTTGGGGAGACATGGGGGAAAGCTTGAGGCTCGTGGGATTCCTGGCCTTCAACCCTGCCTCGACCTTTGCCACCACAGCCGACAAGGACCTGACCGTTGCCTACAGCTCTGCTCGATCCCCAGCCCCAATCGTCATGGGCCTCTTGGCCCCTTCCCCGAGTGAGAACAGCATGTCCGCTCAGGTCACGACGCTCTTGGCTTCAGCGGGAGCGGGAGTGGGAGGCCTTCGGGTTGCCGAGGGCATGCCCGTCTACACTGCCCGACAAGAAGCGTGCTGTGTGCATGTCAGGCATGCTCTTCTCCGTCGTGTCGGCACGGGCAGCAGTGGTGCGAGTCCCTGAGCTGACGAATGCCGTGGTCGGAGGCACAGTGCGATAGCGAGCGAAAGAACCCCAGAAGCAACCGCATCCCACATGTGCAGGCTTGGTAGCCAGCTGCGCATGTTGCTCGGTCATCCCCATTCCGATAGCTCCGCTGGTGGGGTTCGTGGCTGCCCTGCTGACATTGAGCTTCGAGGAGTTGCTCGCAAGGTTCCAGATTGACGATGCTGTTGGCGCTGCCCCTTGGGAAAGCAAGAGACAGCAAGAGATTCCTTCAGGCCTTTCGGACTTTAGGTGGGGAACCTCGTCCACCGGGCCTTGAGCCAGATTTTTTTCAGGTCGCTGCTCACGGCCCAAGTGGCGCTTGGGGAACGCTGGCAGTCGCTCTCTTCGCAGATAAGCACTGCGGCGATAATCACGACTATTCCGGTATCTTCTTTGGGGGCGGCGATGCAGCTTGGCGCCTTTTGGGCGTGCAGGCGGGACAGATACAGGATAGCGCTTCCCGTCTCTTGCCCTAAATTCTACCATCACGTGCTTGGGAGCTTGAACGTGTGTTGTTGTGTACGTGTTCCGTTGCTGTGGCTTGGCACATCATGGCACTTGGGTATTCCATCCTCTACATCGTCACCCAGGCAGAGAAGTCACGGAAGAAATAACACAGAAACCGCAAGCTTGCTTGTGTGCCCTCAACTACGGGAGCAAAGCCTTTGAGTATGCACGAGCAGGAAGTGAATCTTCTCTGGATTTTTTGTTTGCTTGACTACCTGCTAGGCACTTGGCATTTTGGTGCTCATGGCCATTTCCCTGACCTCCACCTACTTAGTCGTGATGTTGGTGGACCTCCTGTTTGGATTCCGTGTCTCGCGGGCCTGCGAGCTGATCGGCCTGGACACCGGCCGATTTGTTGTTGGGCTTATATCCGACATAGGATATCATTGATACAAGTATATGTAAAGTTTATAGCATAAGCATGTTACATCCTAGCAAGAGCAACATTGTGACAACCGCCTCTGTGAGGACTTCTGGGAGCACCAATTCGACGATGGCAGCTTGGATGCCGGCAGTCACAAAGCCACGCTCTATGGCCTCTCGAAGATGCGCGAAGATCTCAGTCGCCGATCTCGGTACCTGGAGGTGTCCCCGAGAAAGTGGTGGACCCTCCCCAAGAGCCTCTCCGGTTCTTCGTCTGCGCCTGGGGGCCTCAGCGAGGCCTCCACCGCCGGTACCGATGCGGAGCAAAGCACGGCGGCTGCTGAGGGACAGGCCTTGGCTGGCTCGGACCGAAAAATGGAGGAGCTGATGAGGAAAGTCCAGGCCTTGGAGCAGCAGATCTCTCTGCTCACCGTGGGGGCCTTGAGGAATGCCCAATCAGCCGAGCCCGGGACCTTCGAGGACATCTGCGGCCGGGGCGTGCGAAGCGAGATCTGCATTCCGCCGTCGCCCACGGAGCCCAGCGCGAGTGAACCCAAAGCACACAAAGTCGTTCCTTAAAGGGAGCAGAAGCTCGACTCTGCTTTCAGCTCTGCCTCCTTCGGCTTGCAAGGCCACGAGCACTTGTATGGACCGGAGGACTGGCAAAGAGTTTCTTCCAGCGGCACGTTGCTTGTGAGTAGCTTTTTGGAATTCGTTTGCATGTTTGCGACAGGCGACCTTCCTTGCTACCCCAGGCTGGGCAGCAAGCCGGGTCTCAAAGACACGACGAGGTTCGGAGCAGATTTTCGGGTTACTTCCCAAGTCCCAAGCCTGATGGTTGGCTACCTGGCGAGATCTACCAAAGATCAGTCATCCGCTGGGAGCCTCCTGGCCGTCGTGCGCTTTTCTTCGTGAAGCCTGAGCTCTTCATAGTCTCGCCATCGGATGGCGAGGATCGGCACAAGCCCGACCATGGACTTCACTCGTACTGCAAGCCGCATAGTGCACGCCGCATAGTCGTGTGCAGAGTTTGCGGCGTGAAGACGTTTCTTAAAGGCGGTCCAGGTCTCTGATGTCATGTAAACGAGCAGAACTAGCCAGACAGTGCCACATCGGTTAAGTGGGTCGTTGCAAATGCCGGGCGATGGAGTCGCAGCCGGGGCCCCTCAAAAGCAGGTGCCAGGCCAATGACCCCTGAGACGTCTTCCTGCTGTACAGCACTGGGCGCATCATCAGCCGGCCAGTGCTACAAAGAGAGAGAGAGAGAGAGAGAGAGAGAGCTGAGTCACTCAAGGCCATACGTCAGCTTGCTCGAGTTTCCGTTTTGTGGCGTGCTTTCGCACCGTCATAGGTACCACTAGGAGATTTTAAGGCGAGACTCGTCCTGAGTGCAAGAGTTAAACAGAAAGTCGAATAGACCCCACCCGTACCAGTCCCGCAATACGAGCAGTGCAGATTTTTGTGGGTTGTTGTTGCTGGCTGACGAGATGTAGTAGGCTTTGATATTTTTGAAGGTCGTGCTGCCGTAGAGAGCACAGGGCACCGGTTGCCCCATTGGCATGTCAGACACTTTCCATTTCAATAGAAGAATTTCAAGTGTTTTAAGAATGTTGCTTTAGAAAAACCAAGATATGTGATGGACAGTTGTCCTTTTGAATTTGGTTGTCCAGACAGCGCTATTGGCATGGACAGTTCAACTTTTGCGAGAGCCATGGACGCGTAGACAGAGCACCCAGCACAGCTCAACTCATGCGACAGGCATGGACGCGTAGAAAGATCACCCAACAGAGCTTAACTCATGCGACAGGCATGGACGCATAGACGGAAGACCCAACACAGCTCATCTCGTGTGGCAGGCATGGATGCATAGACAGAACGCCTGACACAGCTCAACTCGTGCGACAGGCACGGACGAGTACACCGTACACCCAGCGCCGCTGAACTCGTGCGACAGGCATGAACGCTTAGACAGAACACTGTAACAACAGCTCAACTCGTGCGAAAGGCATGGACGCATAGACAGAGCACCCAGCACAGCTCAACTCGTGCGAGAATGAACACCCAACAAAGCTCAATTCATGCGACATGCATGGACACATAGATAGAACACCCTGGACACCCAACAGAGCTCAACTTGTGCGGCAGGCATGGATGCGTAACTTAGGGTCTTGGCCTTATAAGCTTTCAGGACCCAAAATCGCACGCATGCCTTCCTCCACCAGTGAAATTGCAGTGGCGATAGGCGTCGCGGGCCTCATCCGCCGGGTATCAAGTTTGTTTTGAGCAAACTTGAGTTACTTCCAGCATCCTCACGTTTAGCAGTTTAGGATGTCTTGAAAGGTCGGGAGTTCAGCAATAGGCGTAAAACTGTTGACCAGTGCGTTCCCTGGTTTGGTGCCGGCTCCATCATGGCTCAACATGCATCATCCGAGCATCAGCTTGTGCACGAGGCACCTTTATTGGACTATCCTGACCGGGTGCTGACACCAAGCTTGCCCACTTCCGGTGCTGTATATTGGCTCGAATTTCATCGCTCTAGAGGTCTTCTGTGCATGGCGAAGAGCTACCAGGGGTTTCGGTAGGTCGGACGTCGGGACGCGCAAGTCGGCCGAGAGATGTTGGTGGCATGTTGCACAGTGCTCAACACACAGCAAGAAGCTTATATGATATCTTATACTAATCTGTTAGATTAGATGAGATAGGTTTAAACTATACCGACTATACCACATTATTCTTCCGGTTGAAGTCATGACTTCGTCTTGAGCCATGGATCGCCCCCAGACAGCTCCAGCCAAAAAGACGTCAGCCATCGCCAGCGGCCCCACAGCACCTCGCCAAAATGCAGACTGATTGCAGCATCTGATGCTGTGACATAGTATCCCGCAATGTGGTAGGTCGAGTCCGCGGACTTTTCTGGCAATTCTGACAGCTTGGAACATTGCCTCGCAGAGGTTCCGAAGGTGCCAGGGTGATGCAGACACCTTGATTGCTCTCAAATGTGTTATGACGACTTGGCTTTTCTTCTCTTGTGTTTTGCATCCTACCGCAGTCGCCTCTGTGCTCACATCGCTGTTTCTACTACCGAATGTCGATCTTCTTGCATACTTGCACTATCCCAGATCCAAAACAATCGCGAGGAGCAGCCCGATGAGCTTTGGCCAACACCACTATGGCCGGGACACTTCTGCAAGAGGCTCTCCTTCTGTCCATCTGCGGTTGATATATGCGTAATTGTACAAACAGACACGACTTTGCATAAACAATGAACAAATCAATGTGCAGATGAAGCACAGTGTATGTATGCATAGACACAATCATGCATAGACACAATCATGCATACATGCATCCATCCATCACTTCATACATGCATCCGTGCATACATACATACATACGCATGGACATTTGCAGTAACCGTATGTTTGATTCTGCTGCACATACACATGCACGGACACTTATGTGTACATGTACACATAGCACATACACAAAGACATGCGCATGAAGCAGGCACTTGCACCTGCACCTGCACCTAAACCTAGACCTAGACCTACACCTCCACCTCCACACCCACATCCACATCCACACACATGCACGCACATGTAAACATACACATGCGCATACACATACACACATGCACCTACGTACACGTACTGATGCGAACATACGCATACGCGCACACACACACACACACACACACATATAGATATATTTTCATTATATACGTACCGACCAACCTGCCTACCTACCTGCCTGCCGACAGGCCTACACCTACCTTCGTACATACGTACGTGCGTACACACGCAAGTACTACCTACATCCATGGAAACATGTACGCTTTCACGATTATCGTTTTGTGTATGATTGTTGTTATTCTTGTTTGTTATTGTGTTTATTGTTAAATGTAAATTTACTGGATTTTCATTACGATTACTGCTACTATTCCTACTGCTATTACCGTCACTATCGCCAATACCATTGCCATGTCCAGTACAACATGTTATATGCCATTGCGATTACTATTCTCATCACTGTCATTGATACTAGTACTCTCGTTGGGTAGTTTCGTTTTTTGTGTTTCTGTTGTTGCTGCTAGTCCCTGTCCCTGTCCTTTTTGGAGAAGGTCCCTGCTTCAGCTCCGGGACTCGAGCGGCCTGGCCACGCAGCAGCCCCCCTACTGCTTTGCGGTCCGCTACGACATCAGGCTCGCAAGAGGCACTGACTGAAGCTCTCCCAACCGAGTCTTTTCGAAGTCCAGGCCGCTTGTGAAGCAGCTCAGCGAGAAGTCTGCCTACTTGATGTTGCTGGATGGCGAGAAGCTACGGCGCGAAGCCCCAGCATAAAGACCTTCGACGGCTCAGTAACCAGATTGATTCGAGGCGAATCGGCCGCGGTTCCGGCGTGGACATCATCGCTGCGTCCAAGTGTCGATCCCGGAACTGCTCGCATGCTTGGGGCCTGGGTTCCGGGCTTGAGTCCTAGCCTTCGAAGCCGGTGGCTCTGCCGACATCATCGAGATGACATGTTTCCCACAAGCTGTGCTCGACCGAAGATCTACGTTTTTCAGAGTACATGACGTGAAGTCGGAGCGAATTTTGAAGTTGCCGAACAACGGAGACCGTTCAGATGGGTACTGGAGTTTCATCGCCAGGTGTATTGGTGTAGGGTCAAGGCCTGGAATGCCATCGTCAGAGAGGAGAGAGTCGAAGAAGACTAGTGTCATCCAAGGTCCTGGATCGCGTGGGGGGCGTTGTGTGCGCAGCCACTTCTGCTTACTCGTGATGCCCAGCCTTCCTGACTTGTTGCAAGCTGCTTGGGCCTTCTGATCGTGCGCTTCTCCACGCCCTATGTCAGGGGCAAGCTCGTCGGGGAAGCACAGGTGCAACCCGAGCTGGATTGCCACGCGAACGGCGAGGGGGTGCCCTGCCTTTGAACATCTTTGAACCAGAGATACTTGCAGCAGGTAGCTCTGTCTCCCTCTCGCTCTCCCTGTCTCCCTGTCCGGCGTGGTTCGTGGTGCAGGGCTCCGACAGACTTGAAGCATCTGGCTGCAGGTACTGCTCATGACAGTGGCACCTGGCTCAGCCGAGAGGTCTTGCAGCTCCGTGGGCCATGGTCCGCTGTCCGCTCAAGGTGCTGACCCCCGACATCAAGAACCGACAGCTCTGGCAGACTGCCGGTGATCTCATGAGCTATCGTCTGGGCAGTGCCCTGGCTGCACATCAGCGCTCGTCGCATGGTCCGTCAGTGCTTTGAGTCTCTGTGAGGCCCACAGGTGCTCTGTGGTTTGTGCAGCATGGCAGTGCCCATGCGTGAGCTCAGCGCCCATCAGAGTCACCAGTGCCGAATGGTGCTCTCGGCCTGCAGCGGCCTCGTCGGCATAGCCGCATGTCCACGGTCTTTCCCTTTCCCTGGGAATTTTAGGTCCTCGCTGCAAGAAAGAGGTCCGCCTCTTAGAAGAGTGGCCCAAAATTTTGCCTGTCAAAGACTCGATACAAGGTGCCGATTCGTGAGCTGGCGGCGCATCAGGCACCTCTGCCTCTCTGCCTCTTCCTGGTCCCCTTGTTTTGTCTGGAAAGCGTCTGCACAAGGTCGGTCCACACTGCCTCGGCAGCTCCAGCATGGGAACACAGACGCTGGAGACCCTTGCCTGCACCGCCTGCGAGGAACCAAGACCAGGCTTGGCTCCTGGTCCCACCTTCCCTGCACCGAGGAAGAAGGTGCAGGATGCACCGTCCCAGTGCAGTGCACCTGTGCTTCTACCGGCAGGCCAGTGCCGCCACGGTTTGGGGTTTTGGGGAGTCGTCTTGTGAAGTATCCGCACAGCCTAGCACAGCAACGTGGAAAGGTGTGCAGACTGGCTATGCGCTCTATGCGCCAGAGAACCTTCGCTCAGAGGCCTCTTCCGTCCCATGGGCGCATGCGGGTTCGGTTCCGTTCGGAGAGAATCGCGGGCAGGAGCCGGTGCCAGCCTTGGTTCCTTCCGCTGCGGTGCGGTGGTCGCGGCCGGCACCGGAGGCCGGAGGACAAGCCCACGAGCCCGAGCCCAAGCAGCGGAGCAGCGGGAAATGAATGCCACTTTGGCAGGCCCGGCCCCGGGAGTACCAGCTCTCCATCTTCGAGTTCCGTGGCGGCGACGCCCGGGAGCAGTGGCTTCCCGGCCGAGCATTGGATCTCTCGCTCACCTTGCCGCTCGCGGCCGAGCGGCTTCTCAGGTCGCGGCTTCGAGTGGAGCTGTTGGAGATGTCGAGCTTGGAGAAGCAAGGCCACAAGGGACAAATGGCTTCGTTAGAGCCATTGCAAGTTGCACAAGCACTAGCGGCAAAGACAACTTCATCATGCGCATCAGTAGCCCGCCCTGACATGCAGCATGCCGCTCACCGGCTCTTCTCTTCAAGGATTGCGGGGGGAGTTGCGCCACGAGCTGACGCATCTGCGCCCTGGCACGAAGTACCGCCTCGAGCTTCAGCCACGTGCCGGGGACCCAGAGAGCAGAGGGGAGAAGAGGGGAGAAGAAGAGGGGAGAAGAGAGGCGGAGAAAGAGGAGGGGAGTAAAAAGAAGTAAACTCAGTAAGCCAAGAGCCAAGCAAAGCCGGTGGGTCGCCCCCCGGCCGCTCGGCTCTTAGGCCCCGGATGGAAGCCTGGGCCCTGCGGCCGCGATGGTGCTGACCACCCTGAGCCGCCTGGCAGGCGCGCGTGCACGCGCGCACGCGCACGAGCTCCGAGATTCATGAGAGCTTGTGATGTCTCGTGCGTGTGTCAGGCTTCGAAGGCTTCTCCGCAGAGGACAAGGTGTGCCGCCTTGGCATGACACCGGGAATTTGTGTCAAATCTGTGGTGTTCTGGGTGCCACATGAGGCCACCCTCGAAGCAGTTCCGCAGCCTGCCCGGGTCATTGGCTTGGTTGGCACTCCGCAAAGAAAGAAAATCCGCTTTTGAGTCTGAGAGTTTGAGGTGGGTCGCCCAGAGTCCATCAGCCTCCGGGAGCAATCCACGCAGGCGGGTCTGGGCTTCGTCCAAGGCGGGCGGAGGGTTCCCGACATGTGAATCCCGAAATCTGTTAAACGTTCCCGAAGCCGAAGGAGCCTGCAAGAGCGAGATCTCCAGAGAAATCGGAGTGCAAGCATTCCCGACCGTGCTGGAGGAGGTGCTACCTGAGACCTGGCACGACGATCTTGACGTTGGCTTTCCTTGGCTTTGCCAGGCCGCCTGCCAAGTGGATCCGATTATTCCCGTGACCTGCTCAGGATCCTCGCAACCTCGGAATTCGCAGAATTCGAAGTGCAGCTCGTGATGGTCAGGTCACACAGGAGATTGCATGCGGTGAGGAGTGGGCCTCCTACACCAGCACCGGCACACAATGCAAGGCTTTACGGCTTTCTGAATGCTCTTCTTTCAGTGTAGAAGAGATGCCGAAGGGTCACTGTTGAAAGTGCAGGCTCCGACAGCAGAGACTTCGGTGCAAAGCACCTCGGACACTCAGAGTTTGTGGAAACGGCAGACGCCTGCATCTCTGGTTCGAGTCCTGAGGTGCATTGCAGGTGGGACACAGCTCCTGCCAGGCCTGATCCTTCTACACAGAGGGAGAGAGATAGAGCGAGAGTCAACAGACGGCCTGCTCCCGCGGGGGCATGCCCTCAAGCCTGGGGAAAGAAAGAGAGAACGAGTGAGTGAGTGAGTTTTCCTGGCGAGAGATGGAGAGATTGATGCCAGCCCGCCACCGGGGTTGAAATCCCAAGTCTCCACATTGTGTGTCGAGGTCAGTGCCCGAACCCCTGTGTCTGTGCTGGTAGGGTGCAGTTTGAAGTGCAGTGCATTTTCTGTGAAGAATTACATAGGGGCGAGGCGCACTGAGAACAGTCGTGGAATACCCACGTGTTCTCAGAGCCTGGCATTCGGGGCAGGAGCAGTAGTGGTGATGCAGTTGACACTCTGTGAAACTTGCGGTAAGATACCGAGCTCAGCCTGTGGAGTGGATCGAAAGTCTGTTGCACGTAATACCGTGCGTCCCTTCAACCAACGGGCTGCTCCCGCGGGCCATGTCTTCAAGCCTGGGGAAAGAAGAGAGGAGCGACAGAAAGAGAGGTTTAGGGTTTAGGGCCTAGGGTTTCGGGCTACTCCGTTTTGCTGTTTGTTGCCACACACGCTCGGGCCGAAAGGTGCGGTAACCGCTAGCAACTTCTGCAGAACCTAGAACGCCTGAAACGTGAACATGGAACCTCGTGCCTGACATTGAGAAGCCGTTTGTGTAGGTTTAGGTATTGTTGGTCGAAATGGCTTGGGGGTAAGCCCCAGTAGCGACGCCAAAACTTGAGTGAACAATGAACGAAGTCAAGACTTGCTGTGGGAGTGGCCTAGCTGGTTTTGGTCTTTGGGGGTTTATCTTTCTCTCTGTTTGACTTCGACCAGTTTGCCACGCGAGCCTTTTTCACCAAGCTTCCCACACAGTATGGGGGGCGCTACCGCGCAGGGATGAAAGGTAGCTCCCTCACCCTCTACCGCTTGCGAAGAGACAGACAGTGACAGAGGGAGAGAGAATTAGTTTTTGCTCTCTCTTTT
Source organism: Symbiodinium sp. CCMP2592 (assembly GCA_905221615.1). NCBI lineage: Eukaryota > Dinophyceae > Suessiales > Symbiodiniaceae > Symbiodinium > Symbiodinium sp. CCMP2592. Next base: position 322,117 of record CAJNDT010005853.1, read on the forward strand.
TCCATAGCTACTTCGTTTATTCTGGGCCAGGGGGTATGCATTGCACCTCTCTTGTAAATTACAGTTCCTAGCAGGGGTACAATCCAAAGAGAGACGACCCTTGCTACTCCGATCACTCCGCCTAATTTGGGGATCGCAATAGGCGACCCTCCTGCAAGCCACCCGGGATCGCAGAGTGACGGCCCTTCCCTTTTCCGCTTGATTTTGCTTTTCAGTACGAGTAAACTGTGAAAACATGGCCTGTCGATCCTTTAGGTCTGAGAAATATTCAGCTAGAGGTGTTTCAAAAGTTACCACAGGGATAACTGGCTTGTGGCAGCTAAGCGTTCATAGCCGCGTTGCTTTTTGATCCTTCGATGTCGGCTCTTCCTATCATTGAGACGCAGAAAGTCCCAAAGTGTCGGACTGTTCACCCGCCAATAAGGAACGTGAGCTGGGTTTAGACCGTCGTGAGACAGGTCAGTTTTATCCTACTGGTGAACTAGATTCTGCGACATCACGAAACAGAAGACCTTCTCGACCACCATATGTGAAATTCTCTTCCAAGAGTCCAGCTTGGCAGAAACCTGGTGGGGTGCACAGAACGGCGGACCCAGCTTTGTTGTTGTTTTGCACTCGGGGACTCTTTCCCCTGTCAACCACTGACCTGAGTCCTCTTGCTAGCAATTTCTCACCGACAAACCGATCTTGGACTTTGGCGTAGCGCTGATGCGCAGGGAGGGGTACGTGCTGCCCTTATCCCCGCAGACCCAGCAAGCAAGCAAGCAAGCAAGAGAGACCTCCACAGCCCGAGAGCAAAAACAGCGGAAGAGAGCTCGTCAAAGAGCCAGGCGCAGTTTCCTCCTCGGCCCATCACCGGGGACCGCATGGCAGAGTTGGAGATGGACATGCAGGCAAAGAGCAGATGAAGAGCCCTTCGCCAAGAAAAACTCCTTCTCCTGGTCAGGCGGCACTTCCTGGCCCTCGCGCCGTGCTGCACCAGGCGCTGGGACTGGGCCCATTTATGGGCCTATTTTAGCGGCTCTCACAGCTCGGAGAAGCACCAGGTGGGGACCGCCGAGTTGATGCGACTTTCTTTGGCTGTCCTGGCCAACCTTCTGGCGTGCCTTGTCCTGTCTGATCTCCACGGGTGCTCCGGTGGCCTCGCTCTGATTGCTCGCTATTCTTCAAGATCCAAGGCTGGCGAGCATTCTGCTCGCGGAGATCTCACTGGAGGAACTACATGCGCTTCCACGTTGTTCGCTTCGCCTGCCCTTGGCCGTGGCCTTCCGACACATACCGAATATGCACAGTGTCGCAACAGCTGATGACTTGATGCCAACACAGCCTTGTTGACCGCATATGGCAGGAGCTGTGGCCCATGCTTTCCGTTCTCCTCCTGGTGATTCCCCTCAATGGTTTGGAATTTGCCTTCTTCGAGGCCTTTCGATGTATGGTCGCTGAAAGCCGCCGCAAGTTTCAGGTACTGCAGTAAGACGTTGCAGCTCAAGGGCATCATCTGCAGTACGTACCTATTGCAAGCATGCGCGTGCTAGGATACATCGCCGAATACTGTACCCAATGCATGAAGCTCTTGCAAAATCAAAGTCTTCGCCGTTGTGACGCATCTCTCCGAATGGCGCCCGCGCCGTCGGACGATACCTTGTTGCAGCTCTCTGTGAAGGAGTTTAGAGCTGAGAGCTTCCAGCAAGTGCAGAGCTCCGTCGGAATTGGCGCAGCAGGAGCTCGCTGCGGCCATTGCGTGTGAATCAGTTTCTGCGGTGCAGGCCCTCTTAAGTTTCCTTGGGAGCTTTGGTGTTCAGCTTGCCTTGTCAAGGTGCTCACGGCGTTTCGCCGCCGTGCAGAAGTGATCCACAGCGCCTCGTCCGCTACTTTCCGTGCACAATCAAGCTGCCGTGATATCCACAGACACGCAGGTGCCTGCAACTGCGTGCTGTGCTTCGTGGAAGAGTCGTGGCAGTGGGCGGAAGAAGCCGCCACCTGGCATGGGTGCAGCAGCGGAGGGATTCAGTGTTGTTTACTAGTGACTCGGGTAAACAGAAACAGCAGTTGCGGCAAGCAGCTTTCTTAGGACAACTACCTCCGGGAGACGGGGAACCTGCTTGGGCCCCTGCATGGCGTGCCCTGCTCCATCAAGGATCGCTCTTCCCATGAACCCGCCCCTGTTCGTGCCTGCGGGCTCTGTTGCCGACAGGACCACGTGGCACTGAAGGGTCACCCGGTCACTATGGGCCTGCGTTCACTCCGGGAGCAGCAGGACGAAAAGTGACGCAAGCTGCTCCTTCGATGTGTTTCAAGGTCTTCTAGAGGGATGCTATCGTTGACTCGTTGGCTGGCGGTCAACAGGGATGTCCTCTGTCCCCGCATGACCGCTTCCCATGCGCTGGTTCATTGTTGAATCGCTTGGTATTTGTGAATCTCCACCCGAAGACCTGAAGAGGTAGAAGCCAACCTGCGCGTCATAAATGCATGCATAGATGGAGGGATGGATGGACACAGGCATGGATGGATAAGATGATGTTAGCCGTGGCAGGGCTGACTACGTAGCTGCTTCACACGATTCGGGACACTCGATCTCCAGACTTTGCTCTCCCGCTACAGCTATAGGCCCTGTTGTTCTCTGGAGTGCAAACAGGAGAAGAAGCCGATCGGCCGCTCCAGCACGCTAGCGAACGCGCTGCGGGGCGCCGGCGCCGTGATCTTCTGCAAGACCACAATGACGCAGCTGGGCGAAACATGGGGAGGCGGCAGTCCTGCACATGGTGACACCCTGAATCCTTGGAACACTCTGCGCACTTCTGGTGGAAGCTCCTGCGGCGAGGGGGCTTTGTTGGGTGCTGGTGGCTCACCTTTTGGCATCGGCTCGGATGTTGGCGGCAGCGTTCGGATCCCTGCCTCGTTTTGCGGCATCTGCGCGCTGAAGCCTACGGCCTTCCGAATGACCTTCAACTGGGAGACCGGCAGTTTTGTGTCTACGCGTTGCATGAAAAGGTTGGGGCGGGTAGGTCTGAGGTGTGTTGTTGGGATGTAGTTTTGCAGGAGACAGGGCAGACGATCCTCGGACATGCAGGAGACTACGGGGTGTCCTGGAAGCATTATGGCATTATGAGGAATGCTGCGTCAGCCGAGATGCTGCGAATAGTCATAGTCGTCAGTCTTTCCACCAGGTCCCTGCAACACCCGGGCCCATGGCGCGGTATGTGGAAGATTTGATCGAGGTCTGCGCAGCAGTCTGGGACAAGCCGTATTACGATTCAGACATACGTATTCCACCTCTGCCGTTTCGGCGAGAGGCGACGGAGGTCAAAAGACCACTGCGCATTGGCTGGTATACCGATGGCTACGTGTACCCAGAACCTTGCAGGTCAGTGGTGCGTGCTGTGGAGGAAGCGAGAGACGCGTTGGCCGCAGCCGGTCACACCCTCCTTCACGTGCAGCCCTGGGATGCTTGCCCTCTGGCCGACATCATCGGCTGTGACATTGCATTGGAAAGGTTGACGGACACTGATGGCGGGCTGGTGGTTGGAGCAGTGCCACTGTCTTCTGGCAGCAACGACTCGCATCCAGACCATTGGACACACCCGGCATGCCAGGCGGGCTTGGATTCGGTCAGCGACCTTCGTTGAAAGCACTGGTCTTTGCGGTTCGCAACAGTGAACCATGAAGCTCCAAACGACAACTAGCACGAGCGCTGTAGGCAGCAACACGGGAGTAATGACCAGCCTCACCGCGGCTCCACAGAGATGTGGAAGGTATCGCCTTGCGGAGTTGTGGTGGTTGTACCTGCTCGTGTGTGATTTCTCCCCTTTCTCAGAATGCCAAATGTGCAGGGTGCAGCAGAGGGTTCGGGTTCGAGAGCTTCAGGAGGTTTGGTTGCTACAAAACTTGAGCTGTTTGGTATCTCTTGGTTGCCATGTCACCTATGTGGGTCTCATTTAAGGATGCTCCGAGCCTCAGCAGCCCGATCGGCGATGGGTCGTTCTAAGTGAGTGGTGGGCAGGGTATTCTGAAGAGTTTGCAGAGCCGACGCATCGATGCCGCTAGCCCCTCCGCAGGCTCTGGTCCCCAAGCCGGGAACGAAGTCAACGGTGCACACGAAAATGCCTCCGACGAATACGCCCAAGCGATACCAGGCGGACAGGACTGTGGAGGGAGAAGCTATCCGCTTTACATGTGCTTGCACTTGTGCCTACGCTGCAGGCAGCCATGGCTGCCCGTGATCGGCTTCGGGACAAGTTCGCAGGGTTCTGGAAGGCAAACGAGCTCGACCTTCTTCTGTGCCCTGTTTTTCCTTTCCCCCCACCTCCAGTGGAAGAGGTAAGGAAGGGCAGTGGTCGGTATATTCACACGCGCGTCTACAACTTCCTGGACTACGCTGCCGGGGTGGTTCCTGCAACGCATGTGACCGAGGAGGACCTACTACAGGAATACGATGCCAAGACGGATGACGCACCTTTGGCAGAGATGGCCACTCGAGCTGTGGAAGGCTCCCTGGGTTTGCCCGTGGCAGTGCAATTGGCCCCATGACCGGGTTTCAGATATTTTGCCGTGGGTTGAGCGCCAGTGCCGGAGTGTCCGGAATAAGATGTGTGGCACAGTTTGGTGCTTAGGTCGCCCCACCATGGCGGGAGGAGCTCTGTCTGGGTGGCATGCTGGAGGCAACGCTGTAGCAGAGATTTGTGTCGTAGAATCGTTTCGCCACGGAGCAACTCGAAAGAGGTCCAGCGGCTGTTGGCCTTCGATGGAAATGCGCCGCTTGTTTTGGAGTTTTGAAGTTTGACTGACGTCTGGAGAGAGATAGAAAATGATAGAACATGCCCACTCTAATACTAGAACGTACAGTATGTACTTACTCTCTCTCTCTCTGTCTCTCTCGCTGTCTATATATTTAATATGCTTGTGTATCTACCTGTACCTGTACAGATAGATAGATAGGCATGATAGACTGTACATGCGAGAAGTGACTTCTTGGCCTCTTGGAGCTCAGGCATGTCCGCTTGTCGCCCATTCCGCGGCGGCCACCGAGCCTCGGGGCTCGTCCCGAGTCCTGGCCCGGGCCTTCCCGGCTTTAGACAGAAGCCAGCGACAAAAAGGAATGACATGATGAGGGTTTAGGGTGTGGGGGTTTAGGGTTTGCGGGTTTAGGGTTTGGGGGCTTAGGGTTTGCGGGTTTAGGGTTTGCGGGTTTAGGGTTTGGGGGCTTAGGGTTTGCGGGTTTAGGGTTTGCGGGTTTAGGGTTTGGGGGTTTGTGGGTTTAGGGTTTGCGGGTTTAGGGTTTGGGGGCTTAGGGTTTGCGGGTTTAGGGTTTGCGGGTTTAGGGTTTGGGGGCTTAGGGTTTGCGGGTTTAGGGTTTGCGGGTTTAGGGTTTGGGGGTTTGTGGGTTTAGGGTTTGCGGGTTTAGGGTTTGGGGGCTTAGGGTTTGCGGGTTTAGGGTTTGCGGGTTTAGGGTTTGGGGGCTTAGGGTTTGCGGGTTTAGGGTTTGCGGGTTTAGGGTTTGGGGGTTTGTGGGTTTAGGGTTTGCGGGTTTAGGGTTTGGGGGCTTAGGGTTTGCGGGTTTAGGGTTTGCGGGTTTAGGGTTTGGGGGCTTAGGGTTTGCGGGTTTAGGGTTTGCGGGTTTAGGGTTTGGGGGCTTAGGGTTTGCGGGTTTAGGGTTTGCGTGTTTAGGGTTTGGGGGTTTAGGGAGGAAGCAGCGGAAAAAGCGCGCTCTGCTTTTGCCTTCCTTGCGGTGCCCTTGTGCCCCCCACTTTGACACTGTTGCAGATGTTCCTTCCCAGCCGTCGGGCGGCTTCCAAGTTGCGCGTCTGGCGCCGGCGGAATGCAAACCTCAACAGGCAGGGAAAGGGAAAGGGGAACGGTTTTTGTGGAGGTGCCAGTGGCCGATTTGTTCTGAGGTTAATACAGCTTGCGGCGCTGGCGGTGAGCGATGCGCTACGGCTTTATCGGGCTGCTCTCCAACCGGGAGGACCCAGGCTGGAAGCTAAATCACACATCTTGTGAAATGAGGCCCGAACCATGGTCTTTCTTTTTTATTGCGGAGGTTCACGGGCGTTTTGGAGCCAAGCCAAAGAGGCAAGACAGACCAGGCCACATATACCCTCCGATGCAACAACGCTGGTAGTTCGTGCTTGCTTCTTCTCCTTTGGAACTGCCGCAGGTGCAAGTGGCAGTCCTTCCCAGCGGTGCGGCCAAGCCGACTTTGACCCGAGTTGTTTCCAGCCGCGTTCTTGGAAGGTGACAAGACTGCGAGTGCCAAGTCCGTTAGCCAGGCTTCGGATGGCAACGCATGAGTGGTGTTACGTTCGTGGGTAGACTCAACCTAAGTTTAAGTGGGGGTCATCAACAGGCAGCGAGTTCTCCGGACAAGTGGAGGACCACCGTGCAGCCACAGCATGTCGTAGCATTGTGCAGCTGAGTGCCGCCTGTGGGAGGAGCTGGCTAACACCTGTTCCGGCCTTATGTTGTGGTGTCATGATCGGTGGCACAGTCCACATCCATCGCGAGCTTTTCAGGACGAGCTGTGCGGCGCCAGATGCCCCGTCTGTAGCCGCTCAGCACCGGAACAATATAGCTGGCCGACCCTGACAGCCTTTGGCTTCAGGGCTTTGGATCGTCACAGATCAATTTCGGACGGCAGGTAGGCAGGGCAGTGCTTTTGACAAAGGTTGCACGACTCCACTGCCACGAATGGCTGATTTATGGCGGAGCACCCGATTCGGACTGTGCCCCAAGGACACACTTACATGGAGCACATCTTATAGGATCCGCTACAAAAATTCGATGGCACGTTGGCATTGGGCTTTCTATTGGGTTTGCGCTGGTGGCCTTCAGCTGCGGGCCTCGATCGACCCCCTTTGAATCGTGAGAACCAACCATTGCAGATAGGTGAACTGTCAAACAAATCACAATCCTCACACACACAAGATGCAGGTGAGAGTGGTGAGATGCATGAGAAAAATCAGATGCCGCAAACGGTTCACATTTTTGGGTTGTGCAAACTCGCCGTATGCCGTCAATCGGAGTGTGGCTGAATTTTTGCTACATTTGACCAGGCACGCGGCTTAGAACAGATATCGGAGATCGGTCGTGCCGTCACCAAATGATGCGCAAGAAGCGTTACAAGAGCTCCGCCATACCATGTTTGCATGCAGCGTGTCAGGGCATTTCTCCTGCTGGTGTCGAATAATGAAAGGCTGTTGACTCTGTTGACCGTGAGTTGCAGCAGGTACTGCAACGTGCCACAGCTTGCTATCGCGCTGTGGCATGGCTTGCAAACAGGAATCTTCATGGTACCTTGTTGGTGATAATTTGCATTTTGCGTGCTTGAACGGACTTTTGCTTTCCTTGGCTGCAAGTGTAAGGATGCTGCTTCTCAGACAGCTGCAGAGCTCCGACACCTGGGGGGTGGCGACGTCTCTTCACGTCTGTGCTCGGGCTGCACAAGAAAAAGCCACACGGGAGTTTCGGGGCCCTAACCTTAGTAAGGTGCCATCATTTTAAGAAGCCCCCAACTTCCTCCCCAATGTTGCGATGTCAGTTTCGAAGGTGCCTTGTCCGCACACGGCCTGGGGCTTCTGTGGATCCTTCTGCGATGGATTCAGAGCTCTGGCTGCACCTGAGAGCAGTGCCTGGGATTGACGAGGATCCCTCACATCGAGGTTGTTAAGTGCTTAGAGACTCAGACGTTTAGACTAGAGTTTAGGGTTTAGGACTATAGCCCGGATGTGTCCAAGGGAGGTATGTCTGAGTAATGTGGTCGAGTTGGGTCAGGCCTCGTTCGCTGATTCGCAGCTTCATGATCCGGAGAGCGCTGCAGCAAAGAGGGTTGGTTTGCCGCGGCTGCGGAATTACTTGTGAGTTAGCCTGTAAGAGCTCACTTGACATGGAGGGTTCGACTGTGTCTGCTTATTCTCTGAACACACCAGTGTCACAGTGTCACTCACATCAGTGATCCTGTGATCTGCATTCTCACCGTGTCTCTACGCCGACTTATGGGCAAAACCTGCAGCTCTCTCAAACATGAGGGTCATGCATGTTTGTGATTCCTCCGTTGTGCTTAATGGTAGAGCCCCAGAATTAAGAGAATCAGCTGGCAACACTTTGATGATCTCATCGTCGTGCTGCAATGCTGGCCTGAACCGGCCGCCGGTTTTGGCTAACGCCGAAGCTCAACGCTAAAGGACTGGAGAACTTGGCTAGCGACAATCTTGTCGATAGCTGCAGTTGCGATGTGCAGCTGCCGTCGTTTCCGAAGCGTGTTCTCGTTTAGCGACAAAGTTTTATCGCATTACCTTGCTCGTGCCTTCATCCGGGTTACACTTTTGCAACAACTTCCCGGGAACGCAATCGGAAGCCTTCTCTCAGGCTCGGTTGCCGCCGGCGGGCCAAGCACACGAAGGTGCCCAGGCCAAATCCTGGAACGATGGGGTTGGGATATCTGGCACAGGTTGCCGAGCTCACATCAGACAGCATCGAGAAGACATTGCAGCTGCAGTGGAGGCCTTGCCGTTTGCACGTCGGAGAATGCCTGTTTGTTTAGCATGCTTGCTGGACAGGGGTATCGAGGATGTGGTTTGTGACGCCTGGAATCTTGTCTGCACAGCCTGTCCGCCATCATGGCATTCTTCGCTGTAGCAGCGCGCCAAGGTTCGTGGTTTTCTACAGCTTCGATAAGAAGAACGTCTTGCGCGTGGAGATGCTTCCTGGGAGGCGCTGGTCACTTGAGTTCTCGTGCACGGGGTCCGGGGTTGATTGGGGTCCGAACCCTGAACCTCCTCTGTAGGGTTTGTGACTTGGATCGCACTAACAAAGCTCCGAGCCGGCTCGGCTTTGCGGTTCGACGGACTTCTGACAATTCGTTTTAGGGTGTAGGGGTTTACGAGCATGATTCCGGGGTACAGGTTTTCACCTGTTGGGAGTTTTGAAACAACTGACATTTCCTTAATTGCAGCAGTTGGGCGTTTCATAGGGCTTGGGAGCACCCCTTTGCCGACAAAATGTGCTTATTGTGCGGTTCCAGGCCTGTCAACTTTGATGTGTGACTTTGTCTGTCCATGCTCAACATCTCCTGAACTAGGGCACTAGGGTTATATAGGGTTTCTGCAGTCAGCCCAACCTAAGTGCAGCGTTTGCCAGACAGACATCATGCGGCCAGACCTGTATCCACCTTTTTTTCAGGTTGCGGGCCAACCGGCAGCTCCTTTGCGGTTTCCATGACTGCCAGGGAGCTGTTAGTGTTGTCGGGAGCAGGGGTCCCAATGTGCCCAAAGGATCCGGTCATTCGGCATCCGAGCCATCACTCAGAGTCAAAGATGTTTTCCAAACAGACAATGAGAAGCCTCACAGACTCCACGTTCGCAGAAGTCTTCAGCACGCGTTCCTGACGAGGCCATCGCAGGGCCAGTGGGCTGAGAAGAACTGCCTACAACTGCCGCTGATCTGCAAGTTACGTTAGGGCTGGAATGAGGTAGACGGGCCTGAGATTTTGACGGCTGGGTCGAACAGGGGTGCCAGAAAGACTTACTGTAGTGCAACTGAACTAATAGCTGTACCTCGGGTTTGCGTTTTGCAAACTTGCATGTGGCGACAGCCTTATTCATCACTGGCTTGTTTTTGTCTAGCAGCAAGATGCGATATAAAAGCCGACATACGAAATGTCGGGAGACGTAAAAGGAGGATCACTCCGATGAGAAAAGAACCAGAGGAACATTAACTTCCATATCGAAATGCTGCCCAGTCTCTGCAGCTATGCACCGCATGATACGGTCCCAGATCAGCAGACGAGCCCACAGCATTATAGGGCTTGAGCGCAGAGCATTAGAGGCTTTCAAACACGCCGAAGCTTTGTATGTGGGGTGTCAAGGTCTAGGTTTGGCGATGCTACCTTGTCTCGAAGCAATTGCGTGTGCGCTCCAGCAATTCGGGACCTCACCCAAGTACGTAGTTTCACATCCTAGTGCTGCAATTCGGGATGCAGTTTCCTGAGCCTGAGGCACGATGCTCCGGCTGGACATTTTTGGGTGTCGGTCCTGTGCTGGCACCGGGGCTGTGACCTCAGAAGATTCAGCCCAGCAGGGAGTTGTTCCAGACTTCTGTAGCAGCTTGATGCACTCAGGTTCGCTCACAATGCCGCTGGCGATGGGGCACTGCGACATCCCAGCGGCCCTCTTACCTGGAATGACGCGGGAGGAACGTTCGAAATTATCAGCAATGGCTCGCAAGGCCGTCGAAGCAGAGCCAGGCAGGTCCCAGGGTTCGCGATGCTGTGTCAGTGCGTTGAGTTGGCCATGGGCATCGCAGGCCCCTCCCGGAAGCGCGCGGATGTCGCCGAGATCGGCACCGACGCAAAGCCCTGGGAAGTCGTCGATGCAGGCCGGAGCCCGTGGGCGGACTCGGGCAGGAACTAGGGCATTCGGGAATTCCCTTCGCCAGGCACCGATCCAAAGGATGTCATCAGGCCTGTGGCACACGCAGAGGCCGGGCCTTCAGATCCGCTTTTGGAGGGGATCATGGTATCTTCTTCGCAGCTCGAAGAGGTGCAAAACGTGCCGGCATCCGTGGATGCGGCAAGTCAATTTCCGGCAGTGCTTCTCCCAGCGGAACCCGGCTGAGAGTCTTCGAAGCATCGTTGCTGCGCCGTGAGGTTCCCGTGGAGTTGTGCGATGCCTCCACCACACCAGAGCACCCTGACAGCACGCAGCTTTGTTAGGTTATGATTCATGGTGATTCCTTCGCTGGGCGAGCCAGGCTTGCGTCTGCCAGCCCGAAACCGAGCTTTGCCTTCCCGGGCCGGTGCCACCGCCGCTGTCGTAGCCCTGGAGAGCCGAGGTGAAAGGCGAGTTGCAAAAGTCGGAACCAGCCTCGGCAGCTTCGACCTCCCAGTGCAACTCCAGTGCCAGGACGGAAAGCACGAACCGCCTGCGCGGCGCATAACTCGCATAACCGTGCATAGCCCTAACCGGCGTCTCTCGAGGAGATCGCTTCTAGCGAGGCGGGCTCCAAGGGTGCCAAAGGAGCCTCGAAGTTTGCAGACATCACTCGGTTGGGGACCACGCAGGGGCTTCAGAACTTCAGAGGACTCTGGCTAACCTGGCTGCCTCACGGCTTGGTGGAGGCCTCCCTTCTTTCTCTGAGAGACGTGGAGGGGAAGCCGCCTCTACGACCTCCGACCTTCTGCGACTGCAGGCGGCGCCGCGGCTAGTGGTGCACGCGCGGCGCATCACGGCCACGGCGGGAGGAGACGAGCCAGGTCGGAAATGAAGGGAAGCTGGAGGAAGGAGGTTGCGCCTGTGTTCGCGTAGGCTGCAGAAGTCCCTCTCAGATCCGAATCTTCTCCGGGTTCCCATGCTAGCTGAGCGAATCGCAGTAGAAAATGCTTTGTACCTGATTCTGCATGTGAACTACAAGTGTTTTTTCCTTGCTGCGGAACTTTGCAGCTTCATTATTTCATTACAGCTTCCAGCAGAAGGCGAACCCGGAGCACGGGTTCCCGCGGCCATGAGCTTGAACCAGGCTCGTCCGGGTGTTGCTCCCCCCTAAAGTCGCTGCATGCCATCTCCGCTTTGCGAAGGCTTCCTTCGAGCACTTGGAGGAGGGCCGCTTCGAGCTGGTGCTGAGCTGCGAATTGGGCGCCTGCTCTGCAGAGGCCTGATTGCGTGGTCTGGCAGTCACAGAAACGTGGTTTAGTTTGGGGCCTTTAGGGCGCGTAGGGCTGAGGGTTTACGCGCATGATCTAAGCAAAGTTTACGGTTTCTTTCCGCGAGCCAGGTCAGGCGATGCCCTCACGATCGCTGTGGGAGACATGTCTGGGCAGACAAGCTCGAGGCCAGGCGACCGCCGTGCGCTCCAGCGCATACCTGATGTTCCGAAGATTCCGAACGCGTGCGTGCAGGATCATATCAGGTCAGAATCTCAGTTTTTAGCCCCCGCTCCCAAAAGGCACAGCGCAGCTCTTAGGAGAGGTGCAAACGTGCCGGCATCCGCCGCATCCGCTTCTGCTCTGAGGCACTGCCCCTGGCGGCCTCGTCAGTGTCCTCGTGCTCCCGTGGGGCACCAGTGTCGTCGTAGTTTTTTCGACGTGTCATCTCGTTCCGTTGTCGATGAGGTCTGTAGTTGGCAAGGGTGCGAGGATGAACTCCAGGAAATGCTCGACACGAGTCAGGACGATAGTCGTGTCTGTCAGAAGGAAGCATACCCTGCAGGAGCATTTGCACGACTGTCCTGGGCGAGAGATCCCATGTCGGCACTGTATTCGGCCCAGCAGAGTCGGAGTCAGGGTCGCCTTTGACGGTGCCTGAGATGAGATCTGGCCTGCGCTTCTGCCAGGTGGCCTCGGCTGTTGGTGGGTGGGCCCCGGCCAGGTGCGACCGGCTGCAACCGGAAAGTTGCAAGTTGCGCAATCATTCCCTCGCCAGGACGAGGAGCGGCACTTGGAGGAGGACTGCCTCGACCCCAGCGTCGCGGATCAGCGCAGCATGTCGCGCCATTGCGGAGCTGAGGTGAGCCCCAGCGGCTTCTGAGGATCGTGCGCCCGCTCAACGAGCTGCTGAGCGAAGCCTGCCAGCGGCCTCAACGAAGTGACAGGGCTGGACCACTCCAAGCTGCATGTCTGAGGCCCTGACTTCCGTAATCCGGAAGTCCTTCGCTTGCAGGCCGAAATCGACTTCGGGGAGTGCTTGAGGATGCTTGAGGCTTGAGCCGTGCGGCAGTGCAGTCGAGGCGAAAGCTGTGGCCTACCGACGCTCCGTCACTGGCCCAGTGTCGAAGCAGGACGCGGAGGGAAAGCGAGGCGAAAGCAGTCGGGCGAGGGAGGAGCGATGCACTCCTTCCGAGGTTTCTGCTCCTGGGGCGCCATGGCGTGAGCACCGCCCTCAGACTTGGGGCTATCGGATATCGCCTTCAACCATTTTTTTGCAGGTGGAAGACGCCCGGTCGCTGCTTCTCATGCCGAAAGCCGGTCGACCGCCGGGAACAAGGACAGCTACGGAGCATGGGACCGTGAGGGCCTCAAGGTTCCCGTTGTTCCCTTCAGCCGCAGGACTGCAGAGCGATAGCGGCGAGCATCGCCTGTGCTGGTCCTGTCTGTTCTGGCCTTCGAGGGGACTTTTGCTGTCTCTGGCATTCCCGAGTGTTCCTGGAAGTTGCCAAGGCCAAAACACGTTGATTGGCAGCATTTTAGAGACAACGCCTGACGCCGGAATGGTGGCGCAGCAGTCAAGCCAAGGAAGACCCATGGCGATTCCTAGCCAAAGATCATGCGGTTCGGCAACCGAACGCGCCATGAGGGGTGCACGTTTGCACTGGTGGCCAAGATGGCCGACAGTTGGGCGTGCATGTGCTAGGGCCACAAACAGAACGGTAAACGCCGGTCCCTTCCTGGCATGCTCTGCGGTAGCTGTGATCTGCACATGCGGGATGTGACAACGTGACGCAGCCTCTTTTCTTGTCAACTTTAGCTTTGTCTGAGCCGAGTGGGCCCCGGGTCATCTTGCGTTCTGCAGCGCACTTTCCTGCATCGGCTCGGGTCGATGCCAAGGCGCAGCCCCCGGCACCAGCAAGTTCCTTGTTTGGGTCGCCTTACAGTATAAGTAGGATCTTACGATGAAGAATCCAGATTTCGATGCCTTGATCGTGCTTCTTAGCCTTTTCCACTCTGCACACTTGAGCGAAGAGGGAAGCGAGGTGGCTGGTTTTCATCTCGGCAAAGGAGTGTGTGGATTTGCGACGTGGTTCCAATGAACATGAGGAACCAAACCTTCTGCCCCATCAGTGACGAGACTCTGGGAGAGGTTCTTTGCGTGTGCCCGGCCAGCTTGTTGTGGCGGAGATCAGCATGACTGTATCTTAAGCCAGGCCGTTGATGAAGCCTGCGTCTGCGCGAACTCTTCGCACATCCGGGAGCTTGCTGGAGCCTTTTGGGTATCCCGATGTCCCTATCAATCGGAGCATCAGCATCCTCAGAGACAGATCAGGCAAACGTGACAGTGGACGGCCTGGCGTGCTATGCTTGTGAGCCGCGGCGACCACCGGCTTGCACAGAGGCTGGAAATGAAGGGTCCAGCTTGGCCACATGGATGTGGGGATGTTCAAGCACTTGACAGGCAAACGACCAGTGCACGCCCGAGGCATGTGAATGTGGCAACCCCTTGACCCACGCAAGCCTGTCATGTTGCGATGTTGTCAGATCTCAGGTGTCTGTTTGGTCATTTCCCGCTCGCAGCCTCGCCAGGTGAAGCGGGATGCGACCACGGTGGACGGGAGTCCATGCCACTATTGTCCAGTCCCAAGACGTCCCTGGTCCAAACGTCTTTTTGATGTGGACGTCCGGCCAGGCGAGCCAATCGGAGGAATGGCCGGCATCGGACGGCAGCTGTCCTTAAGGGGTGCAGCGGCAGAGTCCTGAAAGACAGAGGTCCTTCGCCGATTCGCTTCGAGCCGAGGCCCGAATTCTTCATGGTGGTCATGGTGCTGGCCTTGATCGCCATGTGGCAGCTCCTGGGAAGGCGGACTGGACCCTCTGAGGATTCGGAACCTTTGCAACTCTTCCTTCCACCGTAATCACATGGACACAATACAGAAGTGGCTTGGGGTCGGCTGAACGTAGCGAGCACTCGCGGCTTCGAAGCCGAACAGTCGAGGAGTGCGGTCACAGCCTTCGAATTGGCGCTCGAAGAAAGCTGTGCAGATCAGCAGTCCACCAGAAACATTCATGTGGGAAGGGGACCGTCGTTGGATGTGGCGAAGCGTTGTTGCCAGGAAGCCGGTGTCGGGAAAAAGCAGTTTGCGGCTTTCTCGACGGCAGGCACGAAAGACATGCGAGCTCATTGGTGCTGCAAGTCGCTGTGGGCCTGCTCAGGGTGACCGAAACCGAGCCATACGAGTACAACAGGAGCCGCTGCGGTTCTACGAAGAGGCCAAGCCGAGCCCTGCTCCGGAGGATCCCCTGAGGTTTTTCGCGCGCGACTGCATCGCCAGGTGATGTTCATGGTTGGAGACTTCTTCGATTTCGTGGTCCGGGGCTTGCGGTTTGCCTGATGGATGAGACCCAACTTCGGAGCGAAGGTGGACGGTGCCTGGGAGCTCTTTCGCGTGGACCTAGCCTCAGCTCGACCTGTTTGGGAGTTTTTGAGGTCCGGTAAGAGTTTGGTCATCAAGGCGTGGGGTCTTCTCCAGCGCCTCGCGGCCTTCCTTAGCAGCGTGCGGATCTCGAGACCGTGCAACACTGGTTAGCTTTTGCTCAGCGGCCTCAGCGAACGTGGGAAACCTGAAATGTTCCCAGGCTTCACCACTGAAGACGGTGAACGCGATCAGGTCGTGCGAGCCCTGGGCTTCAGGGAGACATCGAGGCAGAATATAAGCCTGCACTGCTACTGCTGCCAACCTTGTCTGCTGCAACCTGCAAGTCGTACAGCTGCTGCTACTGCTGCTCGTTCTCCTGATACTGCTGCTCCTGCTACTCCTGCTCCTACTCCTCCTCCTCTCCTCCTCCTCCTGCTACAGCAACAACAACTACAAGAACAAGAACAAGCACCTGGTAAATCTTGCTCATCTTACCAAGCTTGCCAATCTTGGTGGGGGTCAAGATAGTACACAATTTTGGTAATCTTGAAGTCTTGGTCGTCCAGAGGGGTTGCAAGATTGCTGGTCAAGGTTGCCAAACTTGAAAAGTGAGTTCCGCTTAGTGCGGGGGACGCGCATGCTAATCTTGCAATCTCTTGCAATCTTGCAGAGGGTTTAGGGCTTAGGGTTTAGGAGTTTCGGGGTTTAGGGTATAGGGTTTAGGCCTTAGGGCAGGGCCGGGTAGGGTTCAGGGGCGACGGGTTTGGGGCTTAGCGTTTTGGGGCTTAGGGGGTTAGGGTTTAGGGTTTCAGGTTTTCCACGGGTGTAGCAGAAACACAAGATTACAAGATTGTGCGCGACCCATCCCCTAATCGGAACCACCACCAAGATGGGCAAGCCGGCAAGCCTGTATGCCAATCTTGCCCCCCCCCCCCCCCCGCAACACCGAGCAAGCTTGGGAACCATGTCAACCCCCACCTAGATTGTACGCCAATCTTGTCCCAAGATCGGCTCTAAATCCCCGCCACACGGTGCTGCTACTACTGCTGCTGCTACTCCTACTCCTACTCCTACTCCTACTCCCACTCCCACTCCTGCTCCTACTCCTACTCCTACTCCTACTCCTACTCCTATTCCTACTCCTACTCCTACTCCTACTCCTACTCCTACTCCTACTCCTACTCCTACTCCTACTCCTACTTCTACTCCTACTACTACTACTACTACTACTACTACTACTACTACTAGTACTACTACTACTGCTGCCACTACTCGTACTGCGGCCACCCTTTCCGAAGCATTGTCTAGACTTGCCAGGTTCATCCGACCAGCGAAGGACGACCTTGACTGGGACGTGGTGGCCACCCAGAAGGAAGCGAAGCGGCCACTGCGGAGAAGAGTCGAGGCCTCCGTCCTGTGAGGTCCTTGAGCAAGCTGCAAGGCTTGAGTCAGGAAGCCAGAGGTATCCAGCATCCCTAAACCTCTACTAGAAGTATCCAGTATCACTAAAGCTCTAGGCTTTGCATGACTTTGCACATCTTTTGAAGCCCTAGAGCTCAAACTCCTAAAGCCCAACTCTTGTCATGAGTGCCAGGCCCCGACAGCTGCTGATTCTGCGGCTGGCAGCGCGACTTCAGGCTTGGGACAAGGTTGCCTTGAATAGGCCTACGAGTTTTAGGACTGGTGCCTTTCGTGGTGTACAGGTGCGGAGTTCAGTTCAGGGGCACTTTTGTCCAGTGTACCCGACAAGGTAGTGTCAGCACAAAGGTTTCTAAGCATCTTTCAGCCGTCTTTCGACCTTTTGCAGGTCTTGGGCCGGTGCGGCCATCCGCTCAAAAGGCGCCCGCACCCCGGCCGGAGAAGGCTGGAAGGGCCCGATTGGCCCGATTACGGTGGCGTGTCGGGTTGGGAGGCATCTGAGCTGCGTCTTCCCCCTTTCTCATGATCAGTTCTGCGACGTATCCGTAGTTTCCCAGAGCAAGAAAGATCCTGGAGTCGTTCCGGATTCCCAGATCACTGTAAACAAGACAGGGTTTTTTTTCCAGCACGTGGGGATGTCGCCCCAGCCCCAGACTGGGCCAGTTAAACCGGCAATCACCATGGTCTTTGTCATGCTGACTATAAGAGATGATCTCCCGGGCCATACGTCGATGAGCAAGCACAGTCTTCTTGATGCTCAGAGTGAGTTTTTCTGGAAAGCTCGGTCCGGAGCGGGCTGGTGGCTTAAAGAGGCAGCATCGGGTTGAACTCTTCTAACAAAGCTCTGATGAAACTCGCCCTGACACTCTTTCTTCCGTCTGCTGCCCGAAGCACTGGTCCACAAAGCCTGTTTCATCGCAGCCGGGACGTTCTGCTTCACAACTTCGTACTTGTACGCAGAGAGCATCTCCAGAAGTTCTATCAGTCTCGCAGAGACGCTGAAGCTGGGAGCTTTGTGCAGGCTCCCGAGAGGAAGCTTTCGAACACAAGCCCGGAAGTCAGCTGGGGCACAGGAGTGGCTCTTTTCAAACTTGCCCGGATTGAGGCACCGCATCGAAGGCCACGGAGCAACAGGAGAAGGCCTCACGGCGGCATGTAGCAGTGATACAATGTGGAATGTGCATGGTCCCCAGGCGAAGAAGGTCGCCGAGAAGGTCTCCGAGAAGTCGGAGAAGGTCTCGGAGCCGAAACCCAAGAGGAAAATGGAGCGTCAGGCGCGGAGAGTGGCAGAGCCACATCCGGCGGAACAAGTAACTTTCAGTGCCTTTTTCAGGCAGAGTCCCGAGCTCCAAACGGCCGGACGCCGGGAGAGCGTCGTGTGAGGTTCAAGCAAAAGAGGAAGCCCGCAGAAAGCCAAGGCGCCACGAAGGCGTCACCTGCAGAGGCGGTGGAAGCTCTTAGAGAAGCCAAGGCTCCGGATGTGCGGGTTTCCAAAGTTGGATCGGACACGATGGGGATTCGAGCGTGTGCATGGCAGGCGAATGAGAAGGCACGAAGCCAGTGGCTTAAAGAGGGGAGGGGCGCGCGCGCGGCGCAGGTTGCTTGTGACATGCCTTGGCATCCGAGGACCGGGACCCAAAGCGAAGCTTTGTCCTTCCAAGGTCGCGGGGCTCGGGCTCAGGGGGTGCTCTGGACTCTGGGCTGGCGCTCGGCTGATTACGGTGGCAGGTTCTCGAAGAAAGGGGCTCAGGCCAAAATGGTCCGGCGGCCGACCTAGGCCGGGGAGCCACCAGGACAGGAGTCAGAAACACCTTGGCCTTCACCCGACAGGCAAAGAGAAAGAGGCTAGTCTTAAAGTTGACAGTCAAGAGGCGCATCCCGCCCGTCTCTCCTTTCCGGTCGGCATGGGCACGTGATGAAGTTTCAGGTGGTGGCGGAGATGTGCACTTCATGTGCGCAAACGGGAGTGCAGTCCGATCCTCTTCCCCCTCGTGCCTTGTTCGACTCAGAAGGGTCGCGTCTGCTTAGGTCCGATCTTCCAAAAGACGTGCATTTTGAACTGTGCCGGGCTGAGCTTTTATCCCCCGCCGAGACGGGCACTGACGGATGCATCAAGGTTCCGCGTTGAATCTGTCTGCTTGAAATCTGCCTCGAGAAGTCATCTGGAAAGCTCCCGTGCAGGCCTTCCCCGTCTCCGCTGTACAAGGCAGCAATTGCTGCCGGGTTCCCAGGGGCCACGTGTGGAGTAAGAGCGTGTCAGTATGTGTTTTGTGGTGTGCATGCTTGCGAGAGCTGAGGTTATCAAGGCAAGTGCTGTTGAAGCCGCCGTAGAGGTTGAAGGGAAAAGTTTCATGCAGTCGCGACCTCAGGCCGTTGCCTCCAGTGGAAGATGATTCACACACTAGGACTAGGTGCCAAGTCAAAACGAATCCTGCGAGCTCGGCTGCCACAAGACTGGACTTGAGTAGAATGTATATATGCATATATATATATATACACACACACACATCGCTGAGAAGTGCATGCTGTGCTTGAATATAGGTGTAAATGCAGGCAAATCAACCATGTGGCCAGGGGGCCTCACACACCCCTTATGCCCTGGCGAAGAAGAGCAACTTTCACCTCCCCTGCAAAGCCCCAATCCTAGCGGCCGGAAAGCTTAGCTCGCCCCCTTGTACTGGCGACGAAGAGAAACATCTACATTGTATGTTACCTGTATGCGTGTATGTATGGATGGATGGATGGATAGATGGATGGATGGGTCGATGCATGGATGTGAGCGTGCATGTTTGCACGGATTGCTGAACGGATGCGTGCATGGATGGAGGGTCTTTGCAGATTGATGAAGGGATGGATGGCTGGATGGATGGATGGATGAATGGATGGATGTAATTACATCAAGCAGACAGGTCCCAACGAGCGTGTACGGTGATTCACAGGAATGGCCAGTACACCGATGACATACATCCGCACTGTCAGTGCAACTGTGGGGACACGGACATAGTGCAATTGGTTCAGACTGATACATCAATCCATACATGATGTTGTCGTAGCTTGAGAATCGTATGCTGCACGTATCTGTTCACGACCGTGTACGAAGGTGGGGCTTGAAAACGTGTTGTTGTTTCAGCGTTCCGTGCACGGCCAGTACGGGTAGTGAAGAGACAACCAGAAAAGTTGATTTTCGTGGAAAGTGGGATGTTGTAAGTTGTAGTTGTGAGTTGCTGGACTGATTCTCCTTCGCCGGAGCCCTTAACCAGCAGATTGGTGGTGTCACTGCTAGTCTTCTTTGCTCCTCTTCCAGCTTTTGCCGAAGCACCCTTGGATCTCAGCGATTCAAAAGATCAAGTGTGTCCTGCTTACACTGCGTTGCATTCGCGTGGGCACGAGGGCATTCTAAGGCTTTGGCTGAGCGATGCGGGAATCGGCTGTTTTCCTGTGAGAAGAACCGAGGTCAAGCTGCTTGGACAATGCTGGGATAAGCATGGAGTGTAAAATACGGCGGTGCTTCAGTCAAGACATAAAATTGCAGAATTTAATACACTACTGCACTGTATGTCCAGTCGATGTTCTTACAGACTTCGCAATTCAGGCAGATGATGTGTCATGCTTGTGCGACCAACATGGCTAAGTTACTGCTGCCATTTTGCTGTCCCCGAGGTCGACAACTACAGTGATGCTGGAGGACGTTTTTCGCTGAAAGCTGCTTAGCCGTCGTTGCAAGCATCGAATCGAGCTACGGAGGAGTTTGAAGGTTCCACGGAGGGCAGCATTGCTCCCAATGACGACGACACGGCCCAGAGTGAGAGCGAGGCCGGGATTTCTGCCATATTTCATTATTCAACGGGACTTTTTGGTCGGCGAGTGCATACTATGACCAGGACCCCCTGAGCTATCTGAGTCCCACGCACCCCACAAATCGCAACGATCCTGTCCAGGACTGCGACAACCGCGGATCCTTGAGGCTTGTTTGAGTGTCGGTGAGTTGGGTCGGAAGTTCGGGATGCTTCGAGCACCTGGTCCCTGAGCTTGTCAAGCTTGTGGCAGCTGAGGGCGAATACTGCAGCTGCTGCGGCCGCTATCCTGGCCGCTGTGCCCTCAGAGCTTGGATTTGTTTGCGCGACGAATTCAGCTTGTAGCCGAAGGGTGTCTTCTTTCAGATTGAGAAATTCCGTGTTCCAGCAAAGAAGAGGTCTAGATGAATCAGAAGCCACGGCGATGCCACAGCTATCCATCTGACAATGCCAGCTGAAACCTTTCTTGCTTGAGGCCGCTACAGACAAGCGAGCTGCTGCACTTGAGCTGCTCGATGCCGTGTCCCTACATACCATCCTCGGCGAATGGTGTATGGAGTTTTCGGATTCCTGTCTTTTCGAAGCTAGATACCCGACAGGCTGCTGCCATGCCGACAATCGAAGTGCGGACGTTCCTCTCTGAGCCGGACATGGAGGCCCTCCTCTTATCCTCCCAGCTCCCTCCGTCGCATTGGGCCCTTGCGACTGCCAGGCTCCAGTCATGAGGAGAACGGTGAGCGACAGTGACCTCGCTCGTGCGCGGCCGAGCTTGTATGGCAGCGGGCTAGTACTGCCCCGTTGCATCCCACCCCATCCTTCGACTCTTCGCTTTCCTCCTTGCTTCCCTGGCTGCCAAGTCTACTGCTGAGCCGACCTGAGCGGTCGTCAAGGTGAGATGGAAATTGGGTTGCCTAAAGCGGCACTCAATCAGCGAAGTGTAAGCGGCAGTGTGCTTGCTTTCTTTCGGCGAGGGCCCCCAAGTCCCCAATCTCCTGTGAGAAGCTTCCGCAAACTTCGCTGAGTTTCTGCATGATGCCCTATGCGCACACATCCCTGTGCATCTTAAACTCGATTTGCTTCACCCATTTTGGCAAGGCAACCTTTGCCCACTTGGGTTATATAACATGTCGGCACCTTGAAGAGTGGAGTCCGAATTGGCTTCACTATGCAGCTAGGCTGCAACTTCCTGTTTGAAATTGTGGCGGGGTCTTCCTGCCACCTGCCTTTCCAGTCAAGTCTATGTGCAAGCTACGCTGAACGATGTTATCCCCAAAGAAAACCAAGTGTGTTTGACAATCCACGACCCTTGGACCATAAACAGACTAACGGATACACTTTTGGCGACAAGACCGCAGAAGTTGTGGCCCGCTGTTCAGTTTTGCCTGGCAGGCCTTCTGCCACCGTGCGGGAGTTCGATTCAGGCAGTTCGAAGATTTGACCTCTGGGTCCTTTGGTGGTTTGGCAAAGTGAACTCCCTCTGTGGCCCACAGATTCTTTCCTACGTGAGAATTTCAAGGCGTTGCACGCGGCAGTGTTTCGGCGGTCATTTCTCCCCGGATCCTTGGCGAGTTACTTGCGGGAGCGGGAATGAACCAATCGCAGGTGTCCTAGGAAAAGATCGGGGCCCCCCGACTAGAGTCCGAGATGCATCTTCCGCCCCCGTGTCCTTCGGCTAGCGACTCCTTGAGTCCTGTGGTGCGAGCCCATCTTCAGAGCAGCCGATTTCCGAGACTGAGCAGGGTTGGCTCTTTGAAACCATTCCTTGCTCGGAGCGAAGCATGCCGCCTTTGCAGCAGGAAGCAAAAACCGTGGCAGCTCCCGGAAGTTGTTCCATCTCTTGGGTCGGAGGGTTTGGGGTTTCAACTTGTTTGAAGTGCATCAAGGAAAAGGCGATCTGCACCTGGGGGTCCATGTCGGAGGCTAGCACAGCACGGAGGCATCAGGCTTGCTTGCACCTCTGTCTTTGAAGCCTTCTCTCAAGCAGAAGGCTAGCTGTAGAGAACAATCTGCAATGTGTAGAGTCGAGATTTCCCGAAACTGAATCGTTTTGCATGTGCATGTTGGCCAGATGACGCATGTGACAAGGAGACATTGCAGCAGCATACGAACATCTTTCCACTTCCATGTTCGTCCTCAATTGCTGCGCAGCTTCAAGGGCAGAGAAGGCGTCTGGTTCAGGGGCTAGAATCCAAAGACTGTCACTAAATTCCTAAACCCATGAACTCCTAAGTAGTCCCAGTCCTAAACCGCGAGACTCAAAACTAAACCCTCGAGCCTGTGCAGAGGCGAAGGAGAGCGTCTTTGACAAGTTGCTCCTGGATGGCTTCTCTCAGGTTGCGAGCAAGGGATTGCTGTGCCGCACCGAGCTCTCAAAGCCCCAAACCGGCCCAAGCCCTCCACGAAGCCCTATAGGGCCTAGACCCCAAGGCGCTCGCAGACCTCCAGCATCGTTCGCCGGACTGTCGAGGCGCACTTTGTAAAGCCCCTTTCCGTGTCTTTTTGCAGGTCCCGACTTCATCAGCTTGAGAGTTTCATGTCGGCCAAGTTCGAGCTAGGGCCCATAAAGAGTGCAGGGGCTTGAAACGTGCATCATGCGCGACATCCTGAAAGCCTATAGGGTTTGCTCTCCACGTAGAATGAACTGGCTTGTGGCAGACGCTAGCTTTCGGGTTTCAGCCCCTCTCCCCCTGTGCCTCACCACCACTGCCGCAGCATGCCACAGCTGCTCCTGGTATTACTTCAACTGCAAACGCTCGGCCGGTCAGTAGTTCTCGCCGTGCTGCAACGGTGTTTGCGCGATGGCTGGCAACGAGTGCAATGCTAGCAGTTCGTGATGTTACTAATGTTAGCAGTCTGGCAGAACGCGCAGCAGACCCAGCGTGCCCCGACATACCGATCACCATGGCTGTAATGGTAAGGTTAGAGGGACAATCGCAAGCGTCTCTTTGGCAGGGGAATCTCGGACTGGTTCTGTCCCACTCCCCGGATCATTTCGCGAAGAAGCGGCAAATGACGGGTCGGGCCCCCAATGGGAAGTTTTCTCATGATCTCGCCTTGCCAGGATGCTGCGTCATAACGCATGAACACTTCGAGATGTCCTGCTCCACATATCTGATGGTAGCTAGCAGCATCTAGTTTTGTGCAGCCCGTGTGTCCAGGGTGGCAGTGCTGAGGGTTTAGGGACTGGGGCCGTTTTTGGTCAGGCTTATTTGGCTATGTTTTCGGGATTCCAGGCACGCACAGTTTTTCAATTACAGTGTGTGTGAGAATCAGCTCCTAGAGTCTAGAGGTTGCTTGTCGTCTTGGTATATGGATGGCCGAGACAGACGGCTGTCAACTGCTTCGAGCTTGTTTTGGGGAGAGCACGGAATTGGAGTCCTGGACCAGCCACGAACTAGACTCACAGAGTATTGCAGCGCGGGTAAGCGCGATTCCTGCGACACACAGTCTCGCAGCTTCAGGTGGCGACAAACAGGTGGTGATGTCTGCTGATCCGGAGGCCTTCACGGGCTGGCATGATGTTTCCTGCTCTTACAATTGCGCACCTTCAGAGATCAAGCACATGAAACAGCCAGAGAAGGACGATAGCAATGCAAGCAGCCAAGGCCAGCAGCAACAACCGCAGCAGCGGCAGCAACAGCAGCAACAGCAGCAACCGCAGCAACAGCGACAGGGACAGCAACAACACCAACACCAGCACCAACAGCAACTGCAACTGGAGCTGCAGTAGTGACTTCTGAAGTCGCTGCTGGCAACCCACTTTATGCATCATGCGGTGTTTCTTATGTAGGTGGGACGCGCCGCTGGGCTTTGCACGGCTCTTTGTCTTCTTGACTCTCACTATAATAACAATGGTCATCGTCGTCGTCGTCGTCATCACCATGTTCTTAGAGCCTTCTTCTTCTTAGCATATCGTCATCCCGTTCATCTTCTTCATCGTCATATTATATCGTCATCATCTCCCTCGTCAGCGCAGTCATCGTGTTCGGTCATGATCATGGTCAACCATTCACTAGCATCCTTCTCCTACCATGCTCCTACTCTTCCTCCTGCGCCTCGTCCTCGTCCTCCTCCTTGTCCTCCTCCTCCTTGTCCTCCTCCCCTTCCTCCTCCTCCTTCTTCTCCTCCTGCTCCCCCGCGTCATCATCAGTCATTTCAGAATTGATCTTCCGTTTCCTGGCCTCCTCTGTTGCTTTTCAGGCATTCAACTTCAACAAGGTCCCTTCGGACGAGCTCGTTGGGGTGCCTCGCCGTGCTTGGTGGCCCGATCTTTGACATGTCTCCTGGCGAAGCTCTTGAGGTCGAGGACTCTTCTGACTTTGCAGTGAGTGCAGCGGCCACAGAGCGGTGCCCGAACGCGGCGCGCTGTTGCGATGCAGCTCCAGTTTTGGATGCTACCAGTAGCCGCTAGCCCCTCAGGTCCTCGCATGCGGCTCCCCGCTAGCGATCGGTCACATGCCGCGAGCCCAGTGGAGCCCGGTCACTGGGTGAGCGAGCTCCGGTTGAGCTGAGGTTGCTAGTGCCACGGAGGGATGCGGCTGCTCCACAGGCCCAACTGGAGCCGTCGCGAGCCATATAGCCGTGGCCTCGAAGCACAGCTTCTCGAAGAGCGGATTTCCGCAGGTGCTGACGACGGAGCTCCTGCGTTGCGGGCTGGACCTCGTCGGCAAGTCTTGGAGGAGAGACTTCCGGCTCCTCTTCAACTCAATGCACTGCACCCAGAGCGCCAGAAGAGAGTTTCGTCTCGGGCCTCTCTGAGTTTTGAGGTTGGGCTTTGCTTCGGTGAACCACTTCCACTACCATGGCCTCTACTTGGAGTACTGTGGCTTTAATCAAAGGCTCGCAGAGGGCTGTTGTTCGCTGGGCTCATCTGATGCCCCATGGCAGAGGCAGTTCCCTGTGGAGCGCGTGGAGCGTTCCACCGTGGGCGGTGGCAGAACATACGGTCCGGAGTGGTTGAGCAGTTGAGCATCTCAGCTGAGGTAGACTCAGAGCATGTTTTATCGTGTAGCATGGAAGGCAAGCTCTGTGTTGAGCTCCTGGCAGAGTCACAGTGGTACTGTCGGGGATTCGCCCCGATCTCAGCTTGCCTTCGCTGGCGTTTGCTTGGGTCCGGTCATAGAAATCGCTCCCAGGTTCTCACAGCTGGCTCTGCGATCGGTGCGGTCGGCGACCCCCCACCTGCAGACCTCGAGGCAGCGACCGTGCGGTGTAGGGTGGGCGCCGCTTCAATCTGTCCTTGAGGCCTTGGCTACTTTCGCCGGAAACGTGATCGGACTTTTGCAGTCGAGGAGCCAGCCGTCAACTGCAACCTTCGTGACTACACGAATCGGCTCCTGGCAGGAATATCCCTCACAACGCCTCGGACTCGGCCGCAGCTGCTCACAGCTGCCCAGGCTTGCTAGCCGCTAGCCTATGCGTATGGCCAATGAAGTGTTGAGGTCATGATCACGCCATACCAGGGCGAGCGGAAGTCAAGGCCCCCTTGGACTGCCATGTTGACTTTTCCGCTCTGGCTGAAGTCTGACCCAAACCCGCTGCCCAAGCCGCTGCTCGAAACCGGCAAGTAACCTTCAGGAACTTCGATGACATCTTTGCAGAAGAGACCTGGATGCCGCTGGCAGCATCGCCCGAGGCCAGCCGCACATTCATGCAATGCCAGTTTATGATCTTGATCGTCCCTGTCGTCATGATAATCACGTCATCATCATCGCCGTTGCCCGATTGTCGTCGTCGTCGTCGTCCTCGTCGTCGTCCTCGTCGTCGTGAAGCATGTTGACGATTATGCAGCCAGGCCAGTGCATCCAGACAACACCCACCCCCGATGATGATGGTGGGTTGTCGTTGCAGGTGCTGTTGCTGCTGCTGTTACTGGTGTTTGCTGCTGTTGCTGCTGTTGCTGCTGTTTGCTGCTGTTGCTTGCTGTTGGGGTTGGCTTTGGTTTTGTGGTTGCTGCTGCGGTTGCTGTTGTGGTTGTCTGTCGTTCGTGGTGTTGTGGTTTGTTGTTTGCTGTTTGTTCTTTGTTGTTTGTTGCTTGTTGCTGGTTTGTGGTTTGGTGTTTGTTGTTGTCCAGGACACAAAGCGTTCAGAGGCATTTCGAAACAAACTCTAAAGGCTGCGAAGGTTCCTCGGTCACCAGAAGTTCAGTGAATTTCGTCAACTGGCCCAGCCACGTTCTTCTACCGGCTGGACTTCCCTAGACATACCATGGAGATTGCGATGGAGAGTCATCGTCTAAGTCCCGCCCTGAACGCTAATGTGTTACGTTGTTTTTCTGGCTGTCATGCCTTATTTAGTGTCGTTGTAATTGTAGTTGTCATCATCTTAGTCTTCATTTGCACTGGCTACTGCAGCTGGCTGCTGTTGTAGATGGTGCTGCTTTAGAATTCGTCATCTGGTGAAGACGCAATTTCCAAGACTCCGCGAGGTCTACATCTTCCCAAGGCGGCCAGAGGGCAAGCTCAGATCCTTGCAGGAACATGTAAGAACCGAAGCGACATAGTTCTGACAATCAAACCAAGCTTGCTCCTTGGTGAGTCTTGAACTGTGTGCTGATTGAAGTTGTCTGTGCTTCTTGATTCGAGTAACCGCAAAAACAGCTAGAGCTGTCTCTGTCAAACTTATGTCTCCTTCCTCCTGTTTGCTGCTGCTTCTCCTTGTCGTCCTCTTCCTCACAGTGCTGCCCCGCTCCTGCTCCAACTGCAGCTGCTGTGTCATGATCGGCTGTCGTCTGCCAGGGGGACTCGTGAGGACACCATCCGAATGGATCCTCCTGAAGCCCTCGCAGAAACAATTAATTACAAGTGCCCGGCCCCGCAGTCACCCGAATGGATCCCGCGAAGCCGTGCAATGAACAAGTACGGCTACGACGACTGCTATACTACGATTACGACTGACAGTACGACTGTGGGTTGTGACCACGACACTGACTGCGACTACGGCTACAGCTACCGCCGCTATCGTTGAATACCGAATGAAAAGACAGTGTTGCGACCAATGAGCCACTCATCCGCCGATCCAGCCTTCCCTTATCTCGTTGGAGTTTGCAAACTCGACGGGGACACAGCGCAAAGCCAGGAAGCGCAACTACGAAGCTGCAGAGCAGTTCCTTCTAGGGTTTGGGAGTTGCGAATTTAGGGTTTAGGGCTTTTTGGGTTTAGGGTTTGCCAGCAGCATCTGCGTTTATGCGTTGGGGTGGCCAAGTTCCGTTTAGGGTTAGGATTTGCAGCATATTCTTGCCAACCAGCAGCTCAAGGGGTTTAGGGCAGTTTTGGGGAGTCTCGGGTTTGCCAACCGAGATTTTGTTTAGGGTCTAGGGGTTGCCAACCAAAGCCTTCATTATTAATCCGACTGGGGTTCAGGGTTCCTAAACCAATGTCTCCTTTGGGGTTTCCGTTGACATACATAGTACAAGTAGTTATACTTATGTAGTTGTTCGTGTGCTGCATGCAGTGGCTGTTCAGTATGTTGAGTACGGAGCGGTCTTGCCTTTTCATTGCAATCGTGTAGTTGGTCTGCTAGCACTACCCAGGCTTCACGGCTGCCTCGATTTCTGTGCTACTATTTTTCGTTGGCCATGCTGTAGCAGCTGCTGCTTGTACGGCTGACCTGTTTCAACATGTTCCAAATCGCAGTCAGAATCATAGTTCAGCAGCAAGGCATGTCTCCTTGAGCCTAGGAGAGGATAGTGGTCTCAATGCTGCCATCTGCGAGATCTCCGGGCTAATCATGTGTCACGATGCCGGGCGCCCACGACCTTCTCATGGCCCTGACATGATAAGCGATGCTGCATGTGGAAGATGCAGCTTTCCTGTTTTCAGGAAGACCGTTTCCAGCAGTTTGATGAGGATAAAGTTTCGAACCTCTTCAAGGAGGATGCTGCAGTGTGTTGCAAATCTTTAAGTAGCCTCGCTCTCACAACTGCATGGCTTCTCCAGGATGTGTCGCTTTCTGGCGACGACTTCGATGATCTAATTTGCAAGGCCGTTCATCTTGGTATTGGGTCCTGTCTGCAGAGAACGGAACGCCCTGCAGTCCAAGATTTGACAGGTGGCGTGGATGGTTTCTTGAGCAGGTGGTTTTCCGCGTGCAGCCCCCACCTTTGAACAGGGGGCTGTCCTGCGGACTTCCCCCGAGATCTCTTCGGGTCCTCGCCGAAATCGCAGTTATTGATTGCATTGCCGTGCATGCACAAAAAAGGGGATCTCCGACAGTCTGACAGCTTGCATCCGGATTGTGGGATGTTTGTGTTTCATCCAGCTCTTTCTTGAGCTTTAATGGCGCATCCTTCAGCACACTTCGGAGACGATCGCACCACGCAGATAACAACGCCAACCATGCAGACCACAGGAGGAACACATAACATCACACAGTAGAGCCTCCAGCGCTGTTCGACATGGCGGGCACAGGCCTCAAGTTGAGTGATTGGTCTCCCATCGAAGCTTGAGCAGGCTGCTGTTCGTTTACGGTTTGCAGCTGGTGTTGACATCATCAGTTGCTCATCTGTTTCATGAGTGTCTAGCCTCTAAGCTAGGAGGCAGCCTTTGCTGCGGCAGGTGCCGATTCAGGTTCGCCCGCAGCGCTTTCCTGAGCTTCCCAGCATTCGGTTTTGTGAGTGCTTCTTCTGCTATGTAAGCTTTTTCTGCGGTTCGGTGTTAAGGCCGGCAAGTGGCGAATACTTGCAGGAGCCAGCGACTCAAGCTAGAAGCAGCTGCATCGATCTCGACAGGTCTGCAGTGAGAGGTTGTGTCGGAAGCCGGCTGCAGCTGATAAATAACTTGACTTGCTTGTGTCAGATGTTGCTGCCTTTTACTGGAGGTCAGCGTCGTCTCAACCTCTGTCGCACTGTATGTTCGGTGCCGCACCTGTGGTTTGTGCGTACGTACGTCAATGGCACGCCATACGGCCCACTCCGCAAACCATCCCAGGTTTCATCACCTTCTCACAGTCGCGAGCTTGCGTAGGACCGGGCCAACACGCGATGTGCTGCTCGACTTCTCCCGCGCTCCCTCCCTCCCTGCCTACCTCCCTTCTCGCTCTCGCTCTCGCTCTCGCTCTCGCTCTCGCTCTCGCTCTCGCTCTGGCTCTCGCTCTCGCTCTCGCTCTCGCTCTCGCTCTCTCTCTCTCTCTCTCTCTCTCTCTCTCTCTCTCTCTGTCTCTCTCTCTCTCTCTCTCTGTGTCTCTGTCTCTGTCTCTGTCTCTCTCTCTTGCTCTCTCTGTCGCTCGCTCTTGGCTTGTACACGTGCATATACATGTGGAAGTGCAGCTTTACAGGCAGGTATGCAATGCATGCGTGCATGTACATAAACCCGGATGCAGATGCAGATGTGGATCTGCATGCGCATGTACAATATGAATATACATATACATATACATACTAGACTATACAGTGTACGGCTGGATATGTACAAGTAGTACACACGCACATGCACGTATGATGAAAATGGTATGCACGCGATCAAAGGCGTACAGAAACAAAGGCAGACTGACACTCGCATCTGACAGGCAAGCGCGCATGCACACACAGATCCGCCACCAGCGCCAACACCAACAGCAACCGCAACCGCATCCTCCACCGCCACCGCGACCGCGACCGCGACCGCGACCGCAACGGCAACAACAACGGGAACGGCAACAACAACAGAATCAGCAACAAAAACCACAACAACGACACCAACAGCAGCAACAACAGCAGCAATAGCAACAAAGAAGAACAAGACGGCACCACCACCACCACCGCCACCACCGCCGCCACCACCACCACCACCACCACCACCACCACCACCACCACCACCACCACCACCACCACCACCACCACCACCACCACCACCACCACCACCACCACCACCACCACCACCACGAAAATCTGTTGCAATGTGCGACATGATCCGTCCCGATATCTGCGTTTGCTGTGGCCGCTTCGTTGGACCATCGCACACACAGCAAGCCGATTGTCCCATTGCTGAAATCGACTTTCACGATGATTTCTCATGACATCGTTTGTTAGAGCAACATCCCGGGTGGAATCGACCCCGCAGAGTGGCTTTCAGCGTGCAACAACAGCAGCAGCAACGGCAGTGGCAACGACAACGCCATCAGCGCCAGCAGCAGCAGCAGCAGCAGCGGCAGCAGCAGCAGCTGCCACAACATCACACTAGAATCTGTCGATGCTCTGATTGATGAGCTGGTTGGTCAGAACAAAAAATGTGGTGCTGTGATGTGGCTGATGGAGACAGATGGCTGCTTTCCCTGATTGGGGTTCACTGTGCAATCTGGATGCCACGAGGGCCCATCCTGTTTCAGCAAGTCCAGCTGATCACGCTGGGTGGGCTCTGTAGCTTCCTTATGAATCCAAACTGGCAGCCGCCGGATCAAAGCATCACCGAAGGGGAGCAGCGCGAAACCGGAGATTCAGGAAATGAATTTCAGAAGGATGCGTCGGCCGAACCGGAAAGTCGGTCGGAGCTTCAGAGATTATGATTTGGGGTTTAGGGCATGGGACGTTTTCGGGTTTGAAGCTTAAAGTTTGGGACTCAGGGCTTAGTTTAGGGTCAAGGTGATTTTGCCTAACTGTTTGACTTGTGTTCCAGTGTTTTGCGAGTTTGTCTTGCTTCAAGTTTCCCGTGCTTCTGAAGCCTCCATGAGGCATCATCATGGGGCACTTGGTTCACCCAATGGCTGGGTAAGTAAGTCAGCAAGTATGTATGTATGCATACATGCATATGTGTATGTGTGGGTATGTGTATGTATGTCCGCATGTATGTATGTATGTATGTATGTATGCATGATCATTGTACAGACGCGCACTCACAAACATTTTTCATTTACATGAAAAGCACGTAGATTCGTAGGTACGTAGCGGGCCCTGTTGTTTTCCCAGGTGCAGCTCGGCTTTAGTGCGGTTGGGCTGGGTTTGGTTTAGCTCGCCAAGCAAAGCCACACCGAACCTAGTCGCACCAAATGCCGAGACGCAGCGAAGAAAAGCAAACCGTTCTGCCGTAGATAGCTGGATGATCGGATGGATTCATGGCTGGATAGCCGGATGCATGTACATATACATATAACATTCTCGGATGCAAAGATCCACGCATTTATGCAAGACTCCGACAGACGAGCCACGGGAACACCTGTCTTCTGGGTGTCTGCCGTCTCCACGAAGAGCTCACCGAAGCACAGGAATCATGACTTCATCACGATGCTGGTGGATCAAAATCCAGTCCTAGCCCCGCTTTGCTATGCCAGGTGCTCGAGCAGTAGGCTGATGCTTCATTCCGGGTTCCTGCTTTGCCGCTCGCTGAGATCGCAGTCCTGGTTGCCGTGATCGGGATCACCTGTCCAGGTTAGAGTTTGCTTGCTGGGTTGGTCCGAACAACCTTGCTTCCACATCGACTGCATTCTTCGTTCGGCTAACCTGACAGGTGCGACGATGCTCAGCTTCCTCGGCGGGGTCTTGTTTAAACAGCCGCAGTCTCAGACTTGAAGTAGCAGTTTTGCAAGCAGAAAATGCGTTGAGCAGGCCCTATGCCAGCGCTTACGCATATTGCGGTTACATTGCAGGGCACCGAGTGCCGAGCTTTACCGTTTACCAAAACACTACTGCCTTGTCTGATGCTCTCAGATCGGTGCGACGATATCATACTTTGTCACGACCTTCGTGTTGGGAGACTACATGTGCGTGCCTGAAGGGGGCTTCTGCAGCGACGGCACCCTTTCTGTCTTTGAAAAGGCGGAAGCGCCTGGCTGCCAACTCTCAGCTTTACCAGAAATTCGAGGCATGCAGGACTCTTTCGAGTGGACCGGGCGTGTTTCAGATACCCGACCAGGCCAACGTGCGTCGGAAGCTTAGCATTAGGCCAAGCAGGTCACAGGATGCCACAGGGCCAGGGAGTCTTAGATTCGGCTCCCAGACCCGACTCTGCCAGAGCCCCGGGCCCCCGGGTTCGAGCAGGTCGCAATGCTTTCGCCTACCTCGTGGCCGCTCGCTACACAATGGTCTGGGAAGCCCAGAGATGGAGATGCGGACAAAGCGAGACGGCTTTCTTCGGTTTGGACCATCCAGGTCTTCCCATTTTTCTTCGTGAACGGTGCAGCTGCACTGGTAGGAGTTCGATGCAGGCGCCCGCCTTTATAGCCTTCATTAATCCTTTCAGGTAGAAGGGGACGGGAAAGGACCTTCATCGCTGCAACTTCTGTGAGCTGCATCCCCGGGTCGGTGTTGCCCCCGGTGGTTTCTCAGAACAGCCGGGACGGCTGTCGCCCATAACCTCTGACTCTGAGGTCATCTACACCACAGCCGGCGGCGCGCTGGCGAACTTGTTGCACAAGATGACCGACGATGAGGACCGGAGCGAGTTGCTGGAGAGGCTCCGACTTCCCGTTCCGCGATCATCAGGAGCTGGACAAGACACAGCTAATCTGGGCGGCACTCAGCGACCCGAACGTCAAAATATGCATGGCCGGTGTCACATGCGCCCTTATTGCCGGGGCCCGAACCAGCAAAGGACAGAGGAATCTGCTATCACTGCCATCGTGTGAGAAGTTTACAAAGAGGTGGTTGCTATCATCCAGCTCACCCAGTCTGATGAAGAGAAGGCATCAAAGGGCCCTGCTCTCAACATACAGTCGACCAAGACATGCCCTTTCTGCAGTGACGACCGAGCCGGTGAGGTGAGTAGTGCACTGGAGCTTCCGGCCCTTCGGTGCTGCATAGAGTGAAGGGCTGTGAGGCCAAAGATCGGTGTCAGGGAGGGGACCACGACAGGCCGCTCCATTTTTGGAGCGCCGAGTGCCATGGAATTCGGAGACGAACAAAGCTTTCGCACAGAGCCCGGCGCCTGTGCCTCTCGGGAGAGTGCAGAGCCCACGATCTGTTTTCCCGACTGCACGGCCTCGCAGGAGCTTCGGGTTGCAGTGCATCCCTGAACTCCAAACTCGCATGAGGCCTCTCCAGTCTGGGAGAGAGAACCGTGGCGGGGTACAGAGCCTTCAGTGCGAAAAGAATTGTTTTACAGTAGCCCACATTTGCAGTCAGCTCTTTGCACCGACGGGGGTCTGAATAGATCCTACTGGCACCGAGGCAGCTCCTTGCAATTGATGTGGCTCAAAGTTGCATGCTTTGGGGCACGCCAGCATGAGGCACTAGATGAGCTGCAGTGCATGCACACGGATGTGGACAGTCTCATTAGCGGCTCAGTCGATGTTGATCTCAGGAGGACCAACACATCCTTTTTGTTAGCAGGACCGCCTCCGCAGCATAACGTCCGTCTACACATGGACCGCCATCATCTGCGGATGCCGTTGACGAGGCGACTGCAAGCAATGGTGGGCCTATGAAAGTCTCAGTCTCGCGAACCAGGGCGAGGTTATTGTGCATTCGCGGCACGACAACATGGGGCAACATGTTTCGATTCCGGGGCCGAGCGAGCCGAGTCCCAGCGGCGGCCGTTAGAATCCGCGTCGCAAAGCCTGGAATGAAAGGTCTGTGAGGGTTTTTTCGGTTTGTAGGGCGTTTTGGTCCAGGCCCTGGAGTTTGATGAAAGCGAGCCGTGGCAGCGAGTCTCGGACGCAGATGCGGAGACCTGCGGGGGAGTACGAAGCTCAAAGGAACTCGTGCTTTCAGCGGCGCACGTTTCCTTCCTGACACAGCGAAACAGCTGCCAGGTATTGATTTCAAGGTCAAGATGTTGGTTTGAACATGCGCAGTTCTCCAGGGCTGGGGCAGCAAGCCCTTTCCGGGTCGCTTTTGAAAGGACTTGGAAACCTCTTCTAGGTAAGCGGCGGCTTTGAGGCTTTTCAGATTTTGATTTCGCGGCTTCAGGGTGAAGCCTCCGAAGGAGCAGAATGCGTCAACACGCCTGGCATTCCTGGTGGTCGACCGTGCTCGGATGTTGCGCCGCTCAGGCACAGGCAAAAATGCCATTGCAACCCTTAAGCGGGTGTGGAATAAGCCCGGTGCTCACATGCCCTGTTGTCGGCAGTGTGAGACAATTTGGTGCAGAGGGTATGCGTGACGAAAGTATCAACAAGGAATGCAATTTTGGAGGGAAACAGCCGTTGATTAGGAGATTGGCAATAGAATATGCTGGTGGCGTCCACACCAGCCTGAAGCATAACTTACACATTCACATACTGTCACGCAGTGTCGTTGAGAACTGCGCCCGCATTGATATGTACCAGTAGGTTCCGAGAAGATCATCATGGCTATTGACCCTAACGCACACTGGCGCATCGAGAGTTCTGGGACCTGCGAGGCCTACTCTGCTTGGCAGCGCCGCTAGTGGCGTCCAAGCTGGTGCAAGCTGCTGGCTCTTTCGGATCCTCCAAAGACGTGTCCAAGCCAGCGACTTGGCTTAGCTCGAGGCCAAGGTTCCCGTTGCCGTTGGAGCCACAAGATGACAAGATAAGTGGCCCACTGCGGTGCGACTTGAGAGTGCAGTGCAGCAGAGGCGGCCGCCAAACCATGCAACCCTGACATCATACTACCCACCGCGCATCACAACCATCATCAACAATCCGGCTCCTGCTAGAGCTCCTCCTCGTCATCATCATCTTTTTCATATTCAGAATCATCATCGTTATCCTCCTCCTCCTCCTCCTGCTCCTCCTTTTCCTCCTCCTTCTCTGTGCCGGCGCCGTCGTGATGTCAGCATCCTCGTCATCATCACCATTCCTCCACCATCGTTATCGCCATCGCCATCAACATCATCAACATCGTCATCATCATCACCACCATCAAACCATCACCGCCACCATCATTATCATCATACTGGTTTTCCTGCCCCTCGTCACAGCATGATCAAGACTGTTCTACGTCAGTGCCGAAACCCAAAGCCGTTTTCAACAGAAGCGTTCCTGCACCCCTCGCAGACAGCACCCGCCCAGGCCGCTGCTCAAAGCGTTGTTGCTTTCCGTGGAAGTTGTTATGATGTCATCTATGACGAGACTGCGACCCATATGGCAAAGTTTGCAGTTTGGACTTGTAAGTTTAGGGCTTCTGGCCAAGATCCGTCCGAACCTACAGCTCAGGAGAAGGGTGGACCGCAAGATCTCGGTCGCCTCGTCGTGTGCCCCTATGGCTCGCCAGCGACAGGTGCCCAGACTTGTCACGGTGATTGGGACTTGCCTGGATCGTTCATGTGATTCGCTTTGACGGTTGAAGAGGAGAGACATGGCCAGCACCACGAATCATGTTGGGTGTAACACGAAAATTTGCAGTCGTAGTTTATGATCCTCTCGACTGTCACGGGTACTCGTACCAGACTACAACTTCTGCTATTGTAGTTGTTACTAGTAGTCGTAGTATTGACGGTGGTAGTAGTAGTGGTGGTAGTGGTACTACAAGTACTACTACTGCGAATGCGACGGCGACGACGACTACTACTGATGGTTCTTGTACAGTGGGGCTTGTCTTCAGGTGTTCAGCTTTTGGCAATGAATGCTGATTGGATTGAGTGGACGAGTCGAATGCTATGGTGAGGTTGCAGCGAAAGGTGTATGCATTGCGCCGTGCCGCAGTGCCAGTGTTATCCTCGAAGTTGATTCGCGGAATAATGTTTCGTTAATCGCAGTAGTGGTCGTTGTGGCAGTAAAAGTGGCATTCGCTTTGCACGGAACGTTGGTTGTGGTTCGAAGGGCCCTCAGGGCCCTTTATCGGCCTTGGCTTGCGTTGGACATCTGGGCTGTAGCCGCGACGATTGCGGTGCCAACTGTTCCCCAGATTGCTAGTTCTAGATTTGACTGCAACATTGGCTCTCGGAGAACTCGCATAATGTCGACTCGCAAGCAGATGCACAGCACTGTTCGCCTAGAGTAACGTCCCCCACCTCCAAGCAGGCTTCCAATGGTGGTAAGCTCCCAGGTGACGTCGCTGAGTGCTTGGATCAGGTGAACCGCATAGCTGCCGAGCGAATCAAGAAGGACGGCCTCATTCGAGAAACAGGGCCTGCGTGCAACAGGTGGACAAGTTGGTAATTGACAGATTGCCTAGTCCATCCTAGTCCCCCGTCCAAACTGTGCTCAGGACATCGTGGTCCTGCTGGATTTCACCGATTTCGTGCGACTCGGCAAGAAGTGCAGGCTTTTGCAGGCGCGACCCCAGCTGGCAAGTTCGGTCCGTGCAGCTTGGAGTCGAGGTGGCCTTCGCCGATAATGGCATACAGCTGCTTCTTTCCGATCATTCGGGAGCGATTGCCAGCGGAGGACGGCCGGACTGTTGCTACTTCAGTCGACTCTGGCCTGTTTCAACGATTCAACAGTAGATGCAGGAAATCCTTTTGCAGATTCGAGTGCCGACACTGGGACCAGACAGAGCCCTGTAGTTGCCAAAACTTTGGGCAGTCGAGACGGACGAAAGCTCTCACGAGTCCTGTGTTAACAAAATGGCAGATGGCGCAGACACAACGGCCGTCAGCACGCGGAAGGAAGTGACTCTTGCCAGCCTCTCATGCTTCACCTTCAAGAGCAGCACCTGTC
Source organism: Symbiodinium sp. CCMP2592 (assembly GCA_905221615.1). Lineage (NCBI taxonomy): Eukaryota > Dinophyceae > Suessiales > Symbiodiniaceae > Symbiodinium > Symbiodinium sp. CCMP2592. Next base: position 358,854 of record CAJNDT010005853.1, read on the forward strand.
AAGATCAAAGCCTCTCTTGGTTCTCAACGAACGAAAGCAAGTGCAGATGAAACTGACTGCCCAAGCGCGGAGACTCACATCAGCAGAAGGCTTCAAGCGATTCGGCCTTATGCCCAACTCTGGCCTACCAAAGCACAGTCCTCCCAGAGAAGCGCTCTAGGAGGACTGCAGTCAGAATGCAGGAGCTCCGAGAGAAGACCCAGGCCTTTGCAATCGTGCAGAAGGAGCGCTTCTGGATTCGTCCTGTGGAAGCTCGGTCAAAGTCGGATCGTGATCAAAATACAGACCTCGACAAGCCTACTGCAGCCAACAGAAGGTACAGAAGATCAAATTCGATAGTCTCGCTTCAGAGCACGTGCAAGCCCGTCTTGGTGTCCGTAGCCGTAGCAGTCCGTGCTGGCAGCTATGCAAAGCCAAGTGCCAAGTGCACAACACGCAACCTGCACAGCCTGCACTATGAAGAGACGGTGAAGCATCTGAGGGAGCGAGAGCAGCAGTGGTTGTGACATCTTGAGCCCGGAAAAAGCAGCAGCACAGGCTGCAGTGAAGCCTTAATTGGTCGCCTTGGTCATGATGGACTAACTACCGACTACCACAAGCAGAGCAGCTAAGGTGGATGCTGTGCTCCTCATGGCGCAGCCAGAGACAGCTCCAATCTTTGCTCAGGCCCACATCCTCAGTGGTTTGCGACTTGCTGCTCGAGGTGATTTTCTGTACGTTAAGCTTCAGCGGAGCCTATGTTTCCCACCTGTATTCCTTGCTGCGCACATCCTTCAGGACCGCCACGAGGCCTCCGATCTCATCTCAAAGCGCTTTGAGAGCCATGCGGCAAAGTCTGTGCCATTGATGGTTTAGGCTTCAGATGCGGGGCGATGCTCCCAGGAAGGTCTGCTGTTAGAGGGTCATAATTAAGGCTCTGCACGTTCACTCTTTTTTGGGGCCCTTTCGTTGGGTCCGGAAGAGGAGCCGGGAGACTTCCTGGCCCTTCTCGATCCCCTTCAATTTTGTAAGCTGCGAATTCATTGCAATCGAGCCTGCGCGCGCGTTAGGATTGTTGCAAGTTGCGGTTCAGGTAGGGATCTGTATATGTCAAGCGAAGTCTCCGTACATCTGAGGGAACCATAACATGGAACAACCTCCACCTGTG
>CAJNDT010005853.1:365000-520204 GCA_905221615.1 Symbiodinium sp. CCMP2592
TGTCTTCCCGTTGACTGCTGCCGGGCCATACTGCTGGAGCTGGCTTGCTCGTTGCGAGACGAGCTCAACAGCGCGCATACCCTCAACGGTTGAGCCTCAACGGGGCAGCTCCAATCGGTGCCGGCTAATTGTCGCTGCTCTTGACATGGGGGGCATTGGAGTGCTGTGGCCGCTACCTTGTCCGTTTGCTGGCTGGTGTGTGCCTGCACGCGCTGCCATGCGCTGTCATTCGGTCCTCTCCTTAGCTGCCGCGTGCGCTTCGCAGCCAGCCTGCTGTCCTTGCCCCGTACCGGCACGGCCATTCTTCACGGAGAGTTGCCACGTCTGAGCGACATGATCGCCGAGTCGCCTTCCCCACCCCCCATTCGCCAGCCGTGTGGTGTGAACGCGCGCCCTGTTTGCCGTACTTTGCCGTCCATGGTCACTGTGGCGTTGAACCGGCTGTGCGCCGACCGATGTCGTGCAACCCGCAGAGCTTGCCCGCTCACTCCGACAACCGGACTCAGCCCTGCCAGACCACTTTGGGCAGTTTAAGTACTGTGCTCACTTGATGTGCCTCGCATGCTGGAAACTGCTAGAACAAACTCACTCAAGAGTGATTGCAACCGATGCCTCTTTCAGACTTGCCTTGGCGGCCGGGTGAAAACACTTGCTCCGTCGAAGCTGTGTGTAGCTGTGCGTGCTTGGGCTGTGACCAACAGAGGGTTATCAGCGCCGTAGCGAGGCATCCGTATGACAACGTCCACCACCTTCATCGTCAGGGGGTGGACCCATGTCATCATCATCGTATGCGCCATGTGATGTGATATCGCATTCCTCGAGCTTCACGAATCCATGGAGGAGTCGATGACGGTGGGACACAATGTTGCATTCCAGCGGCCCTCGATCTCCGAGCCGAGCACTAGCAGCTTGGCACAATTCCTGCGCCTCCTGGCAGGGCAACATTTGCTGCTGCCGTCCTCAGCCTGCAGCGGCCTGCCGCGATTACTGCCTGGGTAGCGCGCTGGCCAGGGCTCATCGCAGTCGTGAGAGTGCGGCAGCGGAAGTTGTCTTCGAGGCAGATGTTATTTAAGGAAGCCATGCCAGTATGCATGCCGTCTTCTCCGCGGCAATTCCATGTTGCGTATCAATGCCATGCCGATTGAGGTTGGGGCCATCCGCGACAATGTATACTTCGGGAGGGGGAGCTGCATGGTTGTTGTCCGCGAGCCGACGTCCGTCCGCGTGCGTCCGCCAAATTTCGCCTCTGCCGCCAGCACGGGCGCGGGATGCGATTGTTTGCGCGGCGAGCCGAGCTAAGCCGGCACCAGCAACTCGCGAAGCGTCGTGGTTGTTGACACACAGCTTCGACGGAGCAACTGCCTTCACCCGGTATCACCCAGTCAATTGAACCAAGGCATTGCCAAGGCAAGTTTGAAACAGGCACGTCTGATGCAATCACTCTTGGGCTTGTTCTCGCAGGGTTCTAGCATGCGAGGCACATCAACATGTGAGCACAATACCCAATCACTGGAACATGAACAAAATTGTACAGACTTGTGATTTGACTGTCAAGATTGCAAAGTTTGCGAGCACTGAAGACTGCACAAGCATGCTGAGGCAAGATGTTGGTGTCAACGTTGGTTACCGCTCAGGAACTTGTTTTCACAGAGCGCGGCCAAGAAAATCCTCAAGTTTCGTACATCTGCCGAAGGTCAGGAACCAGCAGCAACATCATGCGGAAGATCAAGCAATACGTGCGCATGATTTCTGAACATAAAAATCAACGGTCAATCAATCACTTGTTCAACCATGTTGAGAGAATCGAAGCATGCAAATCTCAACCAAGCGGGTGAACCTCCAAAAGCCGTGAGAATTGTTGGAACTCGTTTTCTCCAATGCTTTCGCCATGACATCCGCGAGGTTATCGTCGGTGCTGGTTTTCTTGATGTTGTTGTTGGGATCAATGCTGACATCGTGCAACGATGACAAAGGCACACCTTGCGTTCGCTTCATGTATTTGAGCACGCCATGGGCATTATCGATAGCTGCAATGCCTGTTGCTGAGTCGGTCGTGATGTCTAATGGAACCCGGTATCCCAACAAAAACTCGAAAAGATCGTGTGCATAGATCCCGTGGCGCTTGAGACCTTCAGCCATGGCGGTCACTTCCGCATGTAGTGCCCACAATGCGATTTAATGCGGTTGCTTTTTGTCGATGCGATCGCCACGCAAATGTTGCACGAGTGACAACTTGCAAAACAGCTCCTGACGTCGATCGCCTTGTGGATCTGTCGCCCAATCAGAGTCGACCCGTACTACTGGTTTCGGAGTGCGATGCAGCGCATCAACAAGATGAGAACCAAACGAAGTGCACCGGATCGAGTCGCCGCTAAATATCCCATCAAGCGATCCAGAGCCGCATCCGGTGTTTTTGTTCTTTTCGTGGTGTGCCGACCCAACCATCCGACGGCACATGAGATCTCAGGACGACTGTTCCTAGCTATCCACAATCCGGCCCCCACATACGTCTGCAATTTGATGCAAGAAAATCTGTTTCGTTTCTACTTGGGACTTCATTGGCGGCTAGTTTCACAGCCGGTGTGTCGTATCGTGGAAGCCTGTAAGCACCAATCTCGTCCATATACTTTCGTGTGAATGTGTCGATGTATACATCCTGCTTCACAAGGAGTGTGGCAACGGCACTTGGCAACGGCATGGCAGGTCACGTGACAAGCGGCTGACGGGTTGAGGCGGGTCCGCGAAACTAAAGTCCCGCCAGCTTGAAATCATCCACTAACTCTTGGCTTTACGTCCCGCTCTTGCACGCTGCCGCTGCGGACTTGGCACTTCCCGCGCTGGAGGCGTGGCGTGCGGACACTCGCGCTTGCGGCTGGTGGGACGAAGCGCGGGCAGCTGCTCATTGGTCCCGAGCCCGTTGCGCCGCAGGACCTGGCCGCAACGTTGCGCCGTGCGGCCGAAGCTGCACCGGCGCATGCCCACCATTTCCCAGACCTCCTGGCGCGGATCGAAGGCGCTCGTTTGCCTAGAGAGCGCCTGCCATGGGGCCTAGGTTTTTTGAGTACTATATTTTTTGGTCTCATATAGAATTGTGTTATGCACGCATTTATCACGCATGCATTTACGCATGCTACTGTTCATACAGGTGTAACATTATGCATTACGTATGTGCATGTATATATACGCGAATGCGCAAGCACATTTATTCTTACAGATACGCATGCAGGCAAGCATAAACTCAACAACCCGTACATGTGTTTTTATAAATTTGCATTATCGTGGAATGCTCTACCACGACAATCCACCCAACCGCTTCCAATCAGTAGTTGCCTCATGTATCATTTTAGCTTGTATGGACTCGTTGAAGGCTGTGGCGTGGGAGTACTCAGTTCAATCTTTATTGCCATATCTCAGTACGGCCGCACCCCACAACAATGCACACCTAATCTGACCGTGGCAAGGCGGTATTTCTGCAAATTGGCGAAAACATATACGACTACACACGCGTGCTTCGTCTATTGTGCGGTGCCATAACATATCCTGTCGAGTATCGGTGAATCCATCCATGCTGAGACCAGCATTTATATGAATGTACAGATGGATGGGTAGACAAATAGATAGATGGCTAGATAGATGGATAGATACATGGATAGGCAGATAAATGGATAGAAGATGGTCTGATAACTTATCTACACGTGAACGGACTTTCTAGAGCACCTGGCATCTATTCTATGACGTGGTGCGGCAGTATATGACATAGTATACAAACCCGACATGTGTTCAAAAGATAAGGCCTCCACGATTCCTTATGGTCGAGGCGGCCCCCGAGTGCCTATAAACAACAGGATATTGCTTATAAGCAGAAGCAGGGCAGAAGGCCTGCTTGCAGGCAACCGGACCGCTTTTAAGCGGACAGCCTGCTTATAAGCAGCCGGATTGCTTATAGGCAGACAGCCTGCTTATAAGCAGCCGGATTGCTGATAAGCAAACAGCCTGCGTAGAATCATAAGCAGTCGGACTGCTTATAAGCATAACATAAGATACATGAGACAGTAGTCTTGTTAAAATAGACCCTACACTTAAAAGAGCAGCCGCAGCGGAAGGTTGTCCGGGCACGTCAGCTGTGGCGGAAACATGCGGAAACCAAAAAGAATAAACAAACTAAAAAAACAAAAAAAAACAACGATTTCCGCACTAGTCTGAAGGATTCCGATTGGTGCGGAAATATGTTTTTAGTTTTTTTGGTTTGTTGGGTTTTTGTTGGTTTTATTTTTTTAATTTTTTTTATGTTTTTTTTTGGTTTTTGTGTTTTTTGGTTTTGCCGAAGGTTTAGGGTGCAGGGTGTAAGGCTTGTGCTAGTGTAGTTACGGCTTGCTGGACTTCCACAGGTCCAGGGGACCTTCCGAAGCATGCAAAGCTACCCTGAAGGATAAGTGTCGAACAAGTAGTGCAAAAAGTGCAAAACAGTGGGTGTGCAAAAACCCAGGCCCCGTGGCAGTCCCTTCTGTTTGCCTAACAGTGCTCGGGTCCACATCGGGTGGGCTGTTCGACAACTTCGCGAGTCGGACGGTTATCTGCTCACCCGCCGCGAGCCGCGCCACAAGGGGGCAGCCCCTAATTCTGACAGCGGCGCGGCTGGTCTCGGGCTGGAAGACGCATTGGCACCGCCGGTTTCGCGCATTGGCAGGGCTTTGTGGGAATGGCTCGATGGCGTTTGCTTTCACGCCGACGCAGCGAGGCGGCCGCCGGCACCCCGCCAATCGCTGCCGGCGGATTTGGCATTGTTCCAGCCTCGAGGTCGAGAGGCTCTGCTTGGGCGATCATCCTGCTGAGACGCAGTCTGTGTCCTCCTAGTGCTTCTTAGTTGCTTCTTTGCTGCTGCGAGAGCAGCTGGCGGCACCCGAGCACACTACTAGCTACTTCCACATGCGTTGTAGCGCAGTTCGTTCTTTGTTCGTGCTACTTCCACAGGCGTTGTAGCCCCAATCCGTCACGAGAGCATGTAGGATGTTGCACTTCGCATCCCGAGCCCTTGCCCAGCCGGCCGAAGCGGTGCGCCTCACACCGGCAGCACTTGGAGAAGTTTTGCGCACGGCCAAACAGGGGACCGCTGCCGGTTTGTCCGGCGCCGCCGTCGAACACTACCGCTTGTTGCTGGAAGATGGCGATGCACTCGACATGTTGGCGCAAGCGGCCACACAGCTGGCAAATGCTCACAGCCCACTAACATCACGTTTAGTCCGTATTGATGGGCAGATGGCGAATCAAACGAAACTGTGTCGTGCAAGCCTCCAAATTGAACGCTCGTGCCCGAAACGTATAAACCGTAGCCGGAGTCCGTAGCTTCGGGTCAGAAGTCATGTTTCAAGTGCCAACCCCGCCCACCCCGGCCGAATCCCATCCCGACCCCGGAAAGGGGTGAAGCTACTATGCCGGAACCGGTACTCCGCGCCATGGCACTGTCGCGCTTGACGGCGCTCGCAAAACCAGTGGGTGGCGTGCGCGGGATCGCTACCGGAGACACGCTGTGTCGCCTTGTCACTCGAACGCTGGCCCGGCAATTCGCACACGTGTTCGACCGGGCAAGTCGCCCCTACCACTTCGCGCTGCAAGCCGGGGCCGGCACAGACTGCTATACAAATCGTTCCAAAAAAATTGCTAAAAAACTCACCCCCCCGACGGCCTCCCTGTGCCTCGTGCAAGGCATCGTGCTATGCCAGGGCAAACAATGTTGGAGCCAACGCGTCGCCTTGCTCGCAGCCTTCGCCTTGTGGCACGTGCCACACGTAGGTGGAGATGCCGCCGTACCAGGCGCGCACGTAAGGCACCAGCGAGGGGGCGATCTCGCGAAGCTTGGACAGGAAGGCCGCGCGGGAGACGGTGTCATAGGCGCATCGGCCATCAAGCGAGACGACTGTGGCATCGGCATCCAGCTCCGTCGCGGCTCGCGGCATGGCTGCCAACCTCGTCACCACCCCGCCTCGCGCCCGCGCTGCCCTCGACGACGTCACGGACATCGTCGAGGCGCGCGCCGGTGTCGCGGCCAACCTTGGCAAAACGCGCGTCTACCGCGCGGCCGGCGGCCCCCCCCCGCCCAGACGTGTGGTGCGGCGCAGCGGACCCGGCGAATCACGGTTTCGTCGTTCTCGGCGTCCCCATCGGCAGCTCTGCATTCGTGCGCTGCCGCTTGGGGGAGCGGCCGCAGGCAGAACACGCTTTGCTGCAGGAGCCACAGCAGCTGCCCGACCTGCAATGCGCGTGGCTTTTCCTGCTGTATTGCGCGAGCCCCCGGGCGCAGCATGCGATACTCACAGCTCCGCCGTCTGAGTCCAGCTTGTACGCTGCCGCGCACGACAACGCGATATGGCGGAAGTTGCAGCATCTCCTCGCTGAGCCTGACGCCGAAGGCGAAAGCTGGGATGCGCCAGCGTCGGCCTGATGCTGCGGCACGGTGAGTGCGCGTGCTGTCAACTGCTGACGGGGCAGCGGCGCCTTCATGCAGGGCCGCGGTAGCCGCAGGTGCAGCCCTGGACGCCGAGGGTTGGATTGAGCGCCCCGACTGGCGCCCCGACTGGCCCATCCTGTTGGCCGCAGCAGGCTGGCGACGCAGGTGGCGGGGCTGAGCTGTGCGCAGGAGCGCGCCCTGGCATGCACACTGCTGGGTGGCACCTGGCGAACACCGGCGCAGCCGGGTAGCTATGGGCAGCCGACACTCCGCGAAATCGTCGAGCTGTGGCATGGCTGGCGGAGCTTGCGCTACCTTCCTTGCTGCCGCTGCGTGCCCCGTAACTGCACGGCTGGCGCCGCTCGTAGCGACAGTGGCCGACCGACCTGACCACTTCTTCGCAGACGGAAAAAGGCGCGGAAAAACATCATCGACGAAACGGCCCATGCCCACATTGCCCACAATGTAGTCAATGTCACGAGCCTGCAGCCAATGCTTTTAAGCAACAGCCGGTCGTCAGCATGATCTTCCCAATCGCTGCTTGAACGTGTGAGTCCGTAAATGGCCATGTACAAGAGATGCACAGGACAGCGCATCTCCATTCGGATGGTGTGCGGAATTCTTTCGGCACCTTCGCAGCACTTCGTTCGCGACCTCGTCCGCCTCCGAGCCCTCCGCGCACCGCCCGCAGTGCGTCGGGCCGCGTCCTGTGGGTGGGCGCGACGTTGGTGCGGAGCCTTGTCTGTCTCGGCCCAGCTCGCCGCAGCATTGGGGCGCTCGTGGCCAGCCGTCCCAGCGCCGGGGCCGAGCGACGGCCCAGCACTGGACCGCACTGGACCGTGTGCTCGCTGCTGACGGGGCACGTAGCCGCTTGGCCTTGCGGCCCTTAACCGGGACCGCGCGTTGCAATATGATGCCGTAGAAGTGTCGTAGCTACCGGATCTTCGTGCAGTCGGAAAAGTGCGTTGGAAAAAAGTTGAAGAATTTCGGTGCTGTTTCTGGGGGCAACTGCAAGTCAAGGAGGGCGGAGGTGCCAGTGCCAATTGCAGTCTACGGCGGCGAAACGCTCTAAGCACGAGCAGGGCGGCGGCTGGGTTGACGAGCCTTTTGCCACAGCGAGTGTCTGCAAGAAACTCGTGCAGCGTTGGAGGCGGCCCCGCAGCACCGAATTCCGACTCGAGAGGGAGCTCCAAAGTGGCAGCTCGCGACGTTGCGCCGCACTGGAGATGAGGCCACTTCATCGAAGAACCGAAGCATACCGATGCGGCTCAGGCGGAGTTGCGGACAGCAGTCGACACCGCTGGGGAGCAGCAAACTCGGGGTAAGAGCGTTCCTTGGCCCGGCGTGCATCGGTTAAGGCTGCGCCAGCAGTGTCGCCGAACGGCGGCGAGGGAATCCGGCTGAGGTGAGGGGCGAGACCGGCATCGTGTCAACAGCTAGCGGCGAGCCGCCCCACAAAGGTAACCCATTAGCGATTACCTCAATTCAACGCTCGTCATGTCTGGATGCGTCGAGGTTCAAGTCCCGGACAAGCACGTTGGTGGCAAGAGTCGCTCCGGCCTCACGGGAAACCCGAGCTGCGGCGCGCTCAAGGGGAGACCCCGTGCCCTAAGGACACCAGACCGAGGGCAGGCAGCAATGTGGTCTCCCAGAACATCAAGCGGGCGTCGACAGTGGCATCGTGCAGGAGGGGCCAGGGCGAGAGGGAGCCGCAAGCGACGGAGGAGCAAGTCCTGGAAGAGCACAGAGTCGAGGGTGAGCTCGGGGGCAGTGGGGCGGACGGTGAGCGACCTGGCAGGAAAGGGGCCAGACTGCGAGCCAAGGTTCGGCAGGGTCGACCGTGCTTCGGTGTCGTTAACGGGCCTCGTGCGGGCAAGTCCGCCCAGCATGGGACAGCAAACCAGCTTTTGTTGTTTCGTTGGACCGCGAGGTACAAGAGGTCCCTGTGCCACCTGCGCCCGTCACCAAGGTCGGCCACAGGGGGGAAATCAAGCAGCGAAAGCGTGGTGCGCGGCCCTTCACGGAGTCCCCGCCCGTTTACGCGGGGCCCTCCACACACGCCCATGCGGCCAGGGCTCGAGCCAATCTCAGAACGAACGTCGCCGCAGCAAGAGCTCCGAGGCTGGAGGTTTTTCCTTCTCGCGAGTCTGCGGACGTCACTCAGGAGAGGTGTCGAAGGCAATGCGTCTTGAGGTTACCAACATGTGATTGTACAGTCCGTGAGTGCAGCTGCCCACGCATGTCACATGACGAACTTGTTGCTTCAACCGCAGGAGCTCCTTTGGCCTCAACCTCTTGTAGGATTCAGCTACGCTTTGACATAGAAGGCCTTTTAGGCTTTCGTTTCGAGCCATAGGCTCCTGCTGCGGAGTGCCGGACGCACTTATCACGAGAACACCGAGACGGTGCGAAAAGAGAGTGACTGAGCCCAGCTTTGCGATCTTGCTGCCGGCGTCTCATCGACGTTGGTAGCGGAGCTGCGACTCCGGTGGGACCTGTGGGGCCATTTTGGACGCCAACTGGCCTGAGTTTCACGAGAATTCGATCATGAACGATGAGAAAGGCAGCAAGTACCGCTGTGCCTGGGACGGGGATGCGTCGTCCTGGCAAGACTATGTGAGAAAGGCAAGACTCATGTTCGAAAGGACCCCGAGGAAGCGGCGCCACCTTCTAGGCCCGGAGCTGCTTTCGCAGCTGACTGGACGTGCTTGGGTGGCTACTCAAGAGATTGATCACACCCTTCCTGTTCGCCGCACAGGTGTGATTGATCTGCTGCAATACCTTCAGGGGAAGCTTGGAAAGGGGGTGATTCCCGATGTGGGGACCCGCCTCGAGGCCCTGATCCTTCGTCTCCGGCGTCCATAGGGCAATCAATGTCAACGTGGGCGAGCCGGTTGCGAGAGGCCTACCGCCAGTTGCAGATGGCTTTGGGGCGAGTACTTAAGGGGCAGCGCACCGAGGACCCTGGCTCACCGAGGGCTCCTACGACAAGTTCCCCGGTGCCCCGGTTCTTCATCGCTGGTGTGCGACAAGCCCTCGTGATTGCGCTTGAGGCGATCCGCGCTGCACAGGAAGGTCGTGATGAGGCAGCGCGAGTCCGGGCATGGAAGCTCTTCCTCCTCTTGCCGCGATTGCTCCTTGCGCGCTCCGCTCATTCCGGGTCCGAGGGCCGTGCAGCGCTTGTCCACCGGATCGAGCTGTTCCGCCAGAGCCGCTTCGAGGCGTTGCACGCCCAGTCTGTCGCCGCCCGCGCGCTAGCGAGGCCCCGGCGTGGGGGCGAGGACAGCGAGGAAACCCGCGCAGCTGCCGCCTGCGCCAAAGTCAGACGTGGCGAGTTGTCTCGCGCGCGTCAGACTCTCACTGCGGCGGCCCTCGCCCCCGGGAATGCGGATACGCTGCGGGCGTAGACGGACCCGGCTCGGCGCCCGCCGGAGCCGCTGCGCGAGCCGGCCCCCGACGTCCTTCAGTTCCAACCTGCAGCGGAAGTTCACCTGTCGACATACCAGGTTGGGGAGGCGTTGCGTACTTCCAAGCGCGGCTCCGCTGCGGGACTGTCTGGTGCCACCGTCGAGCTGTACAAGCTGCTCCTGGATGATGCTGATGCTCTCGAAGCCTTCGCCTTCGCGGCCAATGTCGCCGCCCGCGCGGAAGCACCTCAGATCGTGCTCGATGCCCTTGCCCTTTCGCGTCTGACCGCCCTCCGTAAACCAAACGGGGGTGTCCGAGGCATCGCCACCGGGGACGTGTTCCGGCGTCTCGTGTCCCGTGCGCTTGCACGTGCGTTCGGTGGAGAGCTTGATGCTGCCACCAGGCCCTTCCAGTTCGCCCTGCAGACTCGCGCCGGAACGGACAGCTTGGCGGCGATGCTTCGTGCCGCTGTCGAGCTCGACCCCAGGACCACTGTCGTTTCCCTCGACGGGCGCAGTGCTTACGATACCATCAGCCGCGCGACTATACTCGCCAAGTTGCGCGACACCGTCCCGCCGCTCGTGCCCTTTGCCCGAGCCATGTACGCGCGCACCTCCATTTACCTGTGGTGGGACAGCCATGGGCGAGTGCACGAAATCCCGCAGGCCGAAGGAGTCGAGCAGGGCGACCCCCTCGCACCGGGGCTTTATGCGCTTGGTCAGCACGATTCGCTCGTTGCCGCGAGTGCTTCTCTGCGGCCCGATGAGCGCCTCGCTGCGTTCCTGGACGACCTCTACGTCGTCACCGTACCGGAGCGCGCAGCGCCACTGCTTCGCGTCGTCACCCAGGAGGTCGAGCGAGGCGCCGGGGTCGAGGCAAACCTAGGCAAGACGCGAGTCTACAACGCCGCCGGCGGGGACGCCCCACCCGGCATCGCAGCCTTGGGCCCAGACGTCTGGTGTGGCAACCTGCCCCTGGCGCAGCGTGGCTTCGTAGCTCTTGGCGTGCCCATCGGTCACCCCGACTTCGTTAAAGCTCAGGCCGCCGACCGCCTTGAAGCTGAGACCGATCTGCTCAGCAAGCTCCGGCACCTCCCCGATCTTCAGAGCGCCTGGCTCTTGCTCGCTTTCTGCGCCGCGCCTCGAGCGCAGCATCTGATCCGAAATGTCCCTCCTGCAGACATCCTTCCGTATGCTCGCGCTCATGATGCTGCAGTCTGGGCCGTCGTTGCCTCTTTGCTGGGCGACCCGGGGCCCAGCGACGGCGACGACTGGGCAGCTGCGCGCCAGGTCGCTTTTCTGCCGCCGAGCCTCGGGGGGCTCGGCCTCTTCGCGGCTGAGCGGGTGTCGCCGGCTGCTTACTGGGCGGCGTGGGCAGATGCACTCCCGGTATTGCACCAACGATACCCCGACGCAGCAGACAGGCTCGTGCGCGAACTCGAGGGCGAGCCGGTCTCGCCGTGCCTGCGTGCCGTCGCCGACGCAGCACGCCAGCTCACTGGCGTTGGCTGGGCGCGTAGACCGGACTGGGCTGCCTGCGTTCAAGGCGCCGTGGCCCCCACAACTGACGGCGAGCTAGGGCTTGGAGGGCCCGGCTGGCAGCGACAAGCGGCTCTCGCACTTCACACTTCCTTTCGAGACCGCGACTTGCTCCCAGCCTTGACTCCTTCAGCTCGTGCCCTCCTTCACTCCCAGTCCGGTCCGCATGCGGGAATGTGGCTGGCGGCCATCCCTTCTGATGCGGCGACTACACTCACGCCCGACCTCATGCACCTCGCGCTGAGGCGTCGCCTGCGCCTGCGCTTGCCCATAACAGGCCGGCACTGCGGCGCGGAAGGCCGCCATGGCTGTGGAGCTGAAGTCGATGCCTACGGGGACCATCACCTCGCCTGCCCCCGGACCGGCTTGTTGCCAAGACGCGGGTTCGTTGTTGAGCGAGCCTGGGTGCAGGTCGCTCGCGAGGCTGTTGGCCCGGAAGGTCGGGTTGTCCCGCAGCAGTGGCTTGCGCGCACTACTGCGCCGCAAGTCCACGCCGACGATCGTCGCCGCCTCGACTTCGTTGTCTACGGAGCGACGACTAATGGCGAGGCCTTGTGCTGCGACGCCACGCTGGTGTCCCCACTTACCCGTGCTGGTCGCCCCGTCTCGGGTGCTGACGCGCGGGCGGGAGTCGCACTTGCTGCGGCGCGACGACGCAAACTCGCGCGCTACCCGGAGCTCACCCGTGGCGGGCCTCAACGGCTCGTTGTCCTCGCTGCTGAAGTCGGGGGGCGCTGGAGCGACGAGTGTCAGCAGTTCCTCCGTACTTTGCTCCGGCTCCGGGTCCAACGAGCCCCGCCGCCGTTGCGAGCCTCCGCAGCCCAAGGCTGGGCACGCCGCTGGTGGAGTGTGCTGTCGGTAGCCCTGCAGCGAGCCGTCGCCAGCTCTGCGCTTGGAGTCTGGTCCATGCCGCCGCTGCCTGGAGCGCCTGCCGTGCTTCCACTTGGCGACGTGCTTGATCTTGCGGATGCGAGCGCCCCCAGTCGGCTGCCGCTCCGATAGTGCAACGCACTAGGGACCGAGGGGTAGTTTAGACGGCGTTGGGACAGTTCGAGCAGACGCAAAAAGGCGCGGGAAAAAAAAAAAAAAAAAAAAAAAAGTTCCCCGGCTTCACCAGAGGCAGGACTGTTCTCGGGATCGTCCGAGTTCTGGGACTCAGGATGAACCACAGCATGAGTCCGTGACAGAGGCGGAGACTTTGCCTGGAGATGGCGTCCTTTCTGATGACGATGACGACGATTTGGTGGAGACCGAAGAGGCAGATCCGACCTCGTCCTGCGCGAGATGCTGCTACCTCTATGACCTCGCTCGAAGACCAAGGAAGCAGGACAGTGACAGTGACTCTTCGCAGAGAGCTCTTCAGGACCTTAAACTGTGGGAGGAGTACACTGAGGTGCTGGAGGAGGCCTTGCCACCCGAATTGCTGGGGTGGCTGCTGCTAGGGCCGGCCTGAGCACTACGGCCCGATTGAGCGTGCAAGCGGCAGCCGGGAATAGTCTGGAGATGGAGAAGATCGAGTCTGCTTCGCGCTCGATGGAGGAGGAACTCCTAGGCCCAGAGTCAGCTCCTCGGTCACGTGGCGGTCCACACCGAAGGAGAACCTTCTGGGTTGAAGAGCAGGGCCACTGGTCCCTGTTGATGGCCTTGGAGGAAGACATGGCCGACGTCTTGGAGTCGGTAGAGACTTTCTATTATGGAGAAGATCACGGTGTGGATACAAGCCCGTGAGAGCACTACTACGGCGACGCCTGGGACTACGACACCGAAGAGGACATGGCCTGGTGGAGTGGCCAGGACTGGGAGCAGGATCCGACGGAGTCCCTCTCGAAGGAGGAAACTGCCGAGGTCAACGAGGCCTACTCCGTGGCGGACAATAAGCTCAGGAGCTTTGTGCAGGCGAGACAAGCGGTTAAAGCTCAGAAGCTCTCCCGAGGCTTCTACCCGTTCGTGCCGAGCTCAAAGGGCATTGGCGGTGGCAAGAAGGGGATGCGAAAAGAAAAGGGAAAAGGAAAGCGCCCGCAGAAGGGAGCCAGCGGTTCAGGCTCTCCTGCCAGCGCGACCTCAATGCCCATCCTGATGCGTGAAACTGCTTTCGCCATGCGGCCTGGAGACCCTTCTTACACAGGATGCTTTATCTGTGGGGATCGTGGGCATCAATTCCGAGATTGTCCGAGACGAAAAGGAAAGGGCAAAGGCAGCGTCCACTTCAGCCAGGAGGACCTCTATTGGATGGACGCGGACAAGCACAACCACGAGCATGACGCGCCGGATGACATCGCCTCAGATTACATGATTCAGGAGATTACCACGGCACCAGATCACGACATCTCGTCAGATTACATGATTCAGGAGATTACCACGGCACCAGATCACGACATCTCGTCAGATTACATGAGTCAGGAGATTACCGCGGCACCAGATCACGACATCCCCTCAGATTACATGATTCAGGATATTCAGGAGATTACAGCGGCCTCAGATCACGACATCGTTTTGGATTACATGATTCAGGAGGCGAACGTAGCTTCTCTTGGTCCATCGGAAATTCCTTCTGCTCATATCGAGGACACCGTTCTCCTTCAGGACCAGAGAGAAGAGGGTGAGATGGCCGGTATGGCATAGACTCAGGTGCCACAGAGACTGTCAGCAGCTTGCCAGCCTTAGAAGCCTTGATGAACGCTCGAGCGAAAAGGTCTGGCATCCAGGAGAACGTGGAGGTCACGAATGAGGCCCCTAAGCGGTTCAAGTTTGGAAATGGGGCTTATGGTTTGTCGGCATCGCACATTCTCCTGCCCCAAAGACTCGGGGATCGATGCGTCAAGCTCGGAGTCTATACGCTCGACGTGGTAGGCGTACCGCTGCTGATCGGCGTGAAAACCTTGTGGAGGCTCAGAGCTGTGCTAGATTTCCATCGTGATGTCATTGTGCTGGGGGCGGTTGACCCAAATAGAGGGGTCCCTTTACGCCGTTCTCGCACAGGTCACTTGCTGCTGGATCTGAGGGTAGATTGGATCAAGTTAACAAGTGCACTGGATTTCGCAAGCTAAGAAAACTGAGACGTCGTACATGGTGTCTGAAGATGCCAGTGATCCACGGAGTCCACATAGAAGCCCTGCTGTATGTGCCAGTGATGATGTTCAAGCAGAGCATGTGCAAGTCCGGCAAGCTGACGAGGTTGATATGTGTCTCTCGGCCCAAACCTCAGAACAGGTGGGTCAAACTATGAGACCTTTTGCGATCCTGACCACTTTGATTGCGGCTCATGGCTACTCGGGTCCAGCGTGCAATTCGAAGCACGGAGCAGGCGGTGAAGGGCGAGCTTCCGAGATCTCCATCAAAAACCTGAAGCATTGGTTGGGCAGCGGCCGAGCGCATTGCAGAGAACCAGCTGATGAAGATCCGAGAGCAGAGGCAACAATCGAAGGGATTGGCTCCCAAGGCAGCGGCCGGGTACAAGAACGCAAAGCCACGGCCCAAGGAGAAAGAAGAGAACGATCAACCCGACTGGTCACCTTCGAGCGCCATCTTGATCGAGGACGACCAGATGAAGCACCATCCTGGAAGGAAGGCAGCGCGGGGCAGCGATCAGACGGCGGAGAACCTGGAGTGGGACAGTCGGACTACGTGATGCCGGTGTTCCAGGACCAGGACCGGGTTGAGAAGCTTGCTGACGAGCTCGCTGCTCAAAAGGATTGGTCCATGCAAGGCATGGAAAAGTTGGTGGCGGCCATGCAGGTGACGAGCTCTCAATTGTCCCGGGGGATGCAACGAGGGAAAACCAAGGACTCGACCTCCGTGGCGCTCGGGATGTATTCGCGCGGATCCTTCTCCAAAATGACCAAAGGAACGCGCCAACTTCCTAAGGTTTGCCTGTGCATCAATGCCTGGTTAAGGGAGCAGCCGGAGCTTCGGGATGCCACTTGGACCTCGGTGAACATATCGGTGAACTCGGAGTCCAACCCTCACCGGGACGTTCACAACTTGAACGGCACCCGGAACTACGCAGTCTCATCCGATCTCATTCGGATCTCATGACGGTGTGAACTCTGGCTTCGTGAAGAAGAGGCAACGAATGAGAAACTCTCGGCGGTTCGAAGGTTGAGTTCTGGACAGCGGGCTTTGGGGACCCTGCGTCCCACGTGGCACCAAGTCGTGGCTTTCGACCCAGACACGTGGCACGCCACGATGAGATGGACGGGCCGAAGAGTGTCCGTGGTGGCCTGCACGGCCCGGCTGATTGTGAGGGCCCAAGCCGGCGTCCTTGGTGAACTGCGAGCTCTTGGTTTTCCTCTACCCCGAGTAACCCAGCAAGAGGACCTTGGATCAAAGAAGCCCGTCGTGCTGTGCTGGAGTTCGGCTCGACCGTTGACTCCACTATTGGTGATGTCCTGGAACGTGGAGGTTTTACATCCATTGGTGCCTCGTTTGCTGAAGGCTGTGATTTCAGTACCACAAAGGGAACTCAGATGGTCTTAGAGTTAGTGGCCAAGGTACGGCCTCAGTGGACAGTGTGCCATCTCCCTCGGGGCCCACAGGTTCCAGAAGACCATCCTCGACTTCATGAACTACAACGACGGTTCTATAAGGTGCTCGGGAATTTCCTCAAGGTGGCCCGCCGAGTGATGGATGACGGAGGTCAAGTGGTGTGGCTCCAACCACACAATGGGATGATCCAAGATGCTAGCAGAGAGGTGCGTGAGTTCTGGCGACAGTACCAGGACTATCACGGAGGGCATCCGGTCTCCATCGGAGCCCACAGGGTTCGCTCAACTTCTGCTGCGATGCTCCGAAGCCTCCCACATACTAACGATGGGAACATCGATGCGCGACCGAGGGTTGCGGAACTCCTGAAAGAGATCCACTTCATGCCGATTGAGGACGTGATGGTCACTCAGGCCGAGAAGGATGTCCTCGCTCAAATGGAGGAGAAGGGGCTGAGAGAGCTTATGGAGCGAACTCACAAAATTCATTGCCGACTGGGTCACCCTTCCAACCGACTCCTGATCAGAAACCTCAACGTCCGTGGGGCACCCCTCAAAACTGATAGCCGCAGCATCTCAACTTACCTGTGATCAATGTCAGGAAGGGAAGAGAAAAAGGCCTCGACCAAAGGTCCAGACGGACAAGGTCCAGACGGACCAGGCGGAGCGCCTATGGGAAGTCCTGCAGATTGACATGTTCCATCAACAGATTGGCGACTACGTGTACCACTTCTTAATCATGCAGGATGAGGCCTCCATCAGGAATGCCCACGTGAACAAGGCCACGGAAGGTTGGAATGTGACGTCCGCCTAGGTGGCAACCATTCTGGATGAGGCTTGGCTTCAATACTTTGGGGCGCCGAGTGTGCTCAAGGGTGCCCTGAGAAACCTTCTGGCTGACCATGAGCCCATTGCTGAAGCAGAGAGGGCTATCGGCGTGCTGAAACCGAAGATCGAGGCTTTCCTGAGGACCTCACCGGTTGATCCAGTTCGAGCGGCGCTGGCCATGGTGATGACCCACAACACGCAGGTCAGGATCCATGGATACAGTCCTCTACGATGGACCCTTGGAAGAGACTTTGGCCCTGGGAACAAAGTTGGGAATGACCCTGGTGTTCTTCCTGCGATGGCGGCTGCGGCGACTCCGGGAACCGAAGCCTTCATGAACCGGGAGCTGAGACTGAAAGCCGCTCAGTCCTTCCTGGAATACCGCGAGAGACAATGGGCCTCTCGTGCAGCTAACACCCATGCTCAACCTACAAGCCATTTTCTCCCAGGAGATTTGGTCTACTACCAGAGGCTGAAGCACCCCTCAGACCTGCCCTCGAACCGTTTGGTCGATCGACCGCGAATGAGAACTACTCGATGGTTCGGACCTGCACGAGTGCTCGCGACCGAGACAAAAGGGGACCCAGGCGATCGGAAACCTGCGGCCCAGGTGTGGATCATTGCCTCGGGCTGTCTGAAGAAAGCTCATGTATCTCAGCTCAGGCATGCCAGTGAGACGGAGAGATTGATATCCGAAGCCTCCGGGACTACGGTGTTTCTGTGGACGATGACGAGCCTCACGGCATCCCTACACCGAGGAGCTTACGAGGACCTGACCGTGCCACCTCGCGCTCCTGAAGATCTTCGACTACCTGACACGGAAGAACTGGGCGAGGAGCTGACTGAGGAAATTGACTACAGACCGGAGCCAAGGGAACCGATGATGGTGGATGAACGTTCCGAAGAAGAGCTTCTTCCGGAGGAACCCACCGCCGGGATCAAGAGGCCAGCTCCGGCACCCTGGAAGGCGATGCACGTGAGCTGGTGGAGGATTACGAACCCTTGGATGTGGAGCGCCTCCTTAACGACCCTGACTACCTCCCGACAGTGCTAGTGACTTCAAGGAGAACCTCGGAGAGCGCTCTGGGACCTGACGGGAGCGAAAACTTTCGAGATCGGCGAGCCCGTCATGAATTTCAAGAGCGACCTCTACATGTACGGCAGGAAGCACAAAACATGTCTGTGTTCACGCCCGAGAACGCGGTCTTCGCAGTCACCATCCCGGCTCCCAAAGACACGGCTGAATGGAAGAAATTGGTGAAGAACCCGGAGAAGTTCGCAGAAGTTTCCTGGGCAAAATCATCACCCGCACAGCGCGAAGCCATGAACGAGGCCAAAGGGATGGAAGTCCAACAATGGCTGAAAACCAAAGTGGCCCGGAAAGTGAAAGAGTACGTGGACCCTACTTCATTGATTCGAATGCGATGGGTGCTCACGTTCAAGAATGCTGATCCTGATGATCGGGGAAACCTTCAGATGAAAGCCAAGGCCCGAATTGTGGTGCTCGGCTACAGCTCCCCGAGCCTACTGAAGGAGCCGACCACTTCGCCTACGATGTCGAGGCTCAGCCGACAGTTGATCTTGAACATGGTTTGTGCCAAGGGATGGCGGATTGCATGTGCGGATGTCAAAACCGCGTTTCTACAGGCGAGACCTCAAGAACGACAACAACGGCTCTTGGCACGACCGTTGCCGGAACTGGCCGAGGCGATGGGACTGGCTCCACACACCGCTGTGGAACTCACCGGGTCAGCCTACGGGTTGGCTCAAGCTCCACGGGAGTGGTTCCAAGACATCCGGGAGACCGTGAAGAAACTGGGAGCGAAGGCTTGCCGAACTGACCCATGTGTTTGGAGAATCTACGATGACAAGGGCAAGGTTTGCGGAATCTTCGCCAGCTACGTAGACGACTTTCTGCTGGCTGGGAACATGGAGTCGGCCTCCTGGAAGAAGTTTCTTGATGAATTTAAACAGGCATATACCTGGTCTCCATGGGAGTGGGATGAGTTCGATCACTGCGGGATCCATCTTACGCGGTATGAGGACGGGTCGGTGCAGATCGACCACGCGGCTTTCTGCAAAGAACTGGCTGAACTTCCTGCTCCTCCTACAACCTCCCGTACTATGACAGATGCCGAGCTTAGCCAGGCCAGGGCAGTGCTGGGATCCGTGCAGTGGCGTGTAACCCAGTCGGGGCCACAGCATGCAGCCAAATTGGGCTACCTCCAGAGTCTGTTGGCGAAGAAGGATACTGAGTGCATCACCCAGATCAACAAGTTGGTGAGGGAAGTGCAAGCTGCGAGGCACTTGAGCCCGCAGGTGCAGCAGCTCAACTGGCCTGGGGAGGACTTGACCTTCATCGGCTGGTCCGATGCGTCCCTAATTTCGTCATTGGATTGGTTTCGGCAGAGACTGTGCGCACAGGCCAGGGCAAAGTGAACCTTGTGAGCTGGCGCTCACAAAAGCTGCCCGGGGTTGCCAGGTCATCGTTGGCAGCTGAATGCCAGGCTTTGTCCATCACGGAACAAGAGCTCATGTGGAGCAGACTCTCCTGGAGAGAGCTCCTAGGAGATGATCTGGAGTTGGGCAAGGCGACGGAGATCGCGAAGAGAACCCGCGCCCATTTGATCATTGATGCGAGAGGGGTCTACGACGCCTTGATGAAGGGGGCGGACTTCTCGGAGGGGTTCAACCTTCGGGATAAGTACTCAGCCTTGGACCTGATGGGGCTCTCGGACCAGATTCGGGAGCAGGAGACCGTCTTGGAGTGGTGCGACTCCGATTGGCAGCTCGCGGATGGACTGACGAAAGCCAGCAAGCAGGATGCCTTAAAACGCTTCCTGGCGAATGGAACTTGGAAGCTGAGATTGCCTGGAGCCTTCATGTCAGCTCAGCGGCGAAAAGCGATGGAGAACTCGATGAATGACATGATCATCCTATGAAAGGGCACGGCCAGCTCCTCTCACTGCCTGAGTGTTTTTGGGGGCATGTCGAAGGCAATGCCTCTTGAGGTTACCAACACGTGATTGTACAGTCCGTGAGTGCAGCTGCCCACGCATGTCACATGACGAACTTGTTGCTTCAACCGCAGGAGCTCCTTTGGCCTAAACCTCTTGTAGGATTCAGCTACGCTTTGACATAGAAGGCTTTTTAGGCTTTCGTTTCGAGCCATAGGCTCCTGCTGCGGAGTGCCGGACGCATTTATCACGAGAACACCGAGACGGTGCGAAAAGAGAGTGACTGAGCCGGTTACGGATAGCAGGGGCTGCCAGCATCTCATCGACGAGAGGAGCCTCGCCATCAAGGTTGGCGGTGTTGGAGATAGAAAGGGCAGCAAGCTGGCAGCAAAGGAGTGTGCAGCAGCGATGGAAAGAAGTCCAGACTTCCGTGTGACAAAGGCTTCAACACACGCAGCGCGCTGGGACGCGACAGCATTGCGCGCCCGCGCCTGTGGGAGCAACCGGGAAGTCAGCAGCTTCGGCACCCCAGCGACCACCGACTTCAAGACCGAGGACAACGAGGCGACACCGACGGGCGTCGGTGAACTTGGGGTAGGTACGCTCCTTGGCCCGACGTGCTTCGGCCAGGGCCCCCTGCAGTGCTGCCACGCCTGCGCCGGCGTACGCCTGGTTGTCCTTGGACTCGAAGTTGGTGGCCGCTGGAGTGCCGAAGCAACCACCTTCATCCGGTTGCTTGCGCGTGCACGGGCGCGCGGAGCAGCCCCTTCGCAACGAGCTGTTTGCGGCCGCCTTTGTCGGACGGTGGTCCGAGCTTTTGGCCACCGCAGCTGCGCGAGCCTTCGCAGCCAGCTTGCTGTCGTTGCCGCTTTCCGGCACTGCGAACCTTGATGGGGCAGCGCCCTTACTGAGCGATGTCCTCGCTGACTCATCCGAGGCCCCGCCGCTTGGTTAGTGGGTTTAGTGGTGCCCCGTAGCCTGCTGCACCGGGACCGCGTTTGATTGCTCGCAAAAGCGTTCGTCTCCAAAAAAAAACCACACAAGCCAATAGTATACGAACGGTTTGTTTTCTTCCCACACTTGCTTGGACAGGGACCAGCAGCTGTTGTAGACTGCTTTCCCTCGGGCTTTCGAGCTGTTTCAAGCGTGTGCTAGGCCTGCTCTCATAATGCCGAGCGGCTCGATGCTCCAGCCCTGGTGAAAGGGTCGGCTCGTGTGTTTCGCAGACTTACCGGCGTGCAGGGCCAGGGGCGTGATCGGGGCGCAAATCCGCTCGAGGGCACAGGTGGAGAGAGCGCAGGCTAATCCCAGCGACGTTGCATTCACCTGCGGCGAGGGGGCCTTGTACGTTCGTGTAGCACGCTTGTCGCAGATTTTCCTGTGCCCTGGGTGATTCAAAGCCGCCCTTTGTCATGTTCGTCTCACGAGTTTCGCTTCCTCAGTCACTGTAGCCCCTTACCAGCGGGTTGCGGCTTTTTGTGGAACGACCGATCTTCACTCTCGAGCGGCTTGCTGCCCTCGCGCAAATGTTGTGGTCTCTTCCAAATGGTGTCGAATTTCACTCAAAGTGCTTTGGCCGGTTTCGGTGGCCGAGTGGCTTGCAATGCTTGCGCCCATTTTCGAGTGGATGCTGTAGCTGCTTTATGTCGACGAGAGTGAAGACCACATTGAAGCATCAAAACTGTGTTAGCGTGCCGGCTCCGATGTGCTGAGCTCTCCGGGCCAGTCCGTTGAAGTGCTTGGCCGGGGAGCTGCACTTCAAATCCTGTCGCTTCCGACGACTGCGCTTGGACGCCTTCCACTGCCGCAAGCGTGATTGCTTACTGTTCTCAAATCTGTCGACGTGACGTCTCCTACTGAAGCAAAGGTGATTCGAGTTTGTTTGCGTCTCAGGCCGGTTGATGCTGCTTTCTACGTGCTGGATGTAAAGCATAGAAGCTACTGTAGGGGGTTGCTTGAGTGCTGGAGCGATGAGCCATTGTGTGATGGCCCTTGCCCGGGGCCGTAAAAGTGCCGTGGCGGGTAGTCTTGGCTCAAGCTTGCATCCGCTGTCATTTGCCGGTGAATCCATTGTAGAGGCAGATCTGTCTCAGCCGGTCGAGTTTTACATAGAGTTGCTCCTGTTGGGCAGGGATGCTGCGAACATCCGGGCGGTGCACACATTAGCTAGCGGAACAAGTTGGGGAGGCGCGAAGTCTTCGTCTTCTCGAGCACTGGGATCACTCAAAATTTGTGGTTTCCTTGGCAGGAGGTGAACCCAACCTTATGGGGCACCACCAAGACTTGGGCACGCCACTCCAGTCAGCAGCTAGGCACAGGCAGCTCAAGCTGTGCCGCGGGTGGGCGAGGTCTAGACCAAGTGCGCCTGGAAGCTGCCAAGGCTTGTATCTCATGCGAGCCGATTGCTGCTCGACCAATCTTCAAGTCACAGTGTGTTGCCAGCAGTTTGAAAGGAATGCGGTGATGGCTACGTCTTGGAACCTCCGGAGAGCAGGGGCCTGGGGAGGTTGAGTGCAAGAGGGGTAAAGCAAGAGGAGTGGGACTCAGCAACTCTCGGGGACAGGCTTTCGGCTGAAGTCGCCACGCAAATTTGTGATCGCACACGTCCGGTTCCGACTTCCGACCAAGGCATTGACGCTGCTGTGGTTTACAAGCCAGCCTGGCATGAATTGGGTTCGGTTTGTCGGCTCCACACGCTGAGGGCCATGAGTGCAAACATGGTTTGTGTGTGTACTGTATATGTTCTTTGACGCTTTGATGTTGACGCGTTTCTTAGCATTGGCTGGAGTGTGGCTGCCAGGTTGTACCGCGGTGCTACTGGGGAGGTGGCATGCACGTGTGGCATTCGGGAAAAGCAAGAGCACGTGGCCCAACAGCATGTTGTGACCGTCTAGAATGCAGGTAAACGGGCAGGCTCAGCGAGTGTGGGCCGTCGGCCCAGTAGCAGCTTGCGACGCGTTGCCGTGTTGCATTTGCCCAGCATTTATCATCTGTCACAGCATGTCTTGCTTGTGAGGTTGACTTCCCTTCGCTTGCCCCTCAATGTCCTTCCAGTAAGCCTGTGTATCCAAAAGGCATCCCTTGGCAACCAAAGCATTCACATGGGCGGATCCCGGCTTATCAATGTCGTGGGCAAAGGTTGCACTTGAGCTGGGCGCCCTATGACACGCCATGTGCTTAGTGCATGCAGTATCGTTGATCCTGCTGCTGGTATGTTTGCTTGCGCTCAAAGAGGCCGGCCCAAAAGCAGTGCCGCCTGTCGCTCCTTGACGTGGCATCCTGCACGGCCACTTCGGCCTCGTCTGGCAATGCACCTGCCTCAGCCAAAACGGTGAACCTACAGCGGGCCAACGGGTTTTCGGATTCGCCATCCTCTGATCACGAGGGGCACGGCGACGTCCTTTGCGTGTCTGCCTGAGATAAACTCACTTCTGGAGCATGCCGAGGGCAAGCTACTCGTAGTGAACATCATTTTGTTGTATCCTGAGATGGAACTTTGGGGCCATCCACCAGTTCGCAGCACTCGTTCTTCGCTTAGCATTGCAGGCAGAGCAGGGGCTGTGGACTGAAGGCGCCTTTCAGTTTGGGCAAGACTTGCCTAGGGGACGTCGTCGTACCGTTTCAAAGGCTCAGCACATTGCCAGAGTCGTCGCAGAAAATCGCTGCCAAGATCATGCCGGTGTTGGCAATGTGCCTCAAGTCGCCCATAATGACCGGTACAGCGACAGCCCTAGCTAGTAAATGCACGGGGTGTACCATCCCACAATACATTAATGGATTTGCTGGGTTCGACAAAACGAACAGTCGTCGAATGAGATTCGATTGAATCTGGCCCGCGAGCGTGCGCAAAATATCATAAGAGCCGACAGGCTTTTCGGTCTCCGAAGCATCAGACTCCAGAACCCTCCAGAACCCCTCGCAATGTATTTCTCCGTGCTCGTTGCTCCAGCACTTTTCGCGGTGGGGCCTCGTCAAGAGCATTTGGAGCTATCATAGCTATCTCTGGAGAACCACGAATTTCTCCGCCCAGCCCTCTACGCAACCCGACTATTCCTTTGCCTTCGACTCCACACTCCGACATGCGCTGGAAATGTGTCTGGACGTGACTGGATGGATGGAGTACCCGGTGCAGCAATTTCTCCGCTGAGGCGAAGCAGAGAGAACTGGGAGCAGCTATGGGATCTGTCAGCGCGATACGTACTCGCCTTTGGAAGTAGTTGAATTTGCATGCCTCAAAAGTATCCCGGTTGACGGGGTGTGTTGTTTCAGGCTACTTTTGGCAGTGGAGGCAACCGCCTACGTCACGAGCTTGGTTGATATTTCGGTGCAGCGCTGATGTTCGGCTGCAGCCGAGCTGGAGGCAATGCAAGGCTTCGCAGAGTCTTTGGAGTCTGATGCTCATCATACGTTGGGGTCTGCTGGGAAACAGCATGCGGCAGTGGTATGCAGGAATCTCTTGGCCAGTCGGGACAAGGAGGGCAAGAGCAAGCCAGTCCGGCATGTTTCACTTTGAGTGTTTGCAGGACTTTCGATGCAAATTCTTGGCCAGGCTAGAGTTCATCCAGAGATCACTTTTCCAGTACCTTTGGTGAACGCCTCGTGGGGGTGGATTCCCTCATTGGTTCATAGGACATGAAGCTTGCAAGCCTCATTGGGCTCAGGCGACATCAGGGCGTCCGCTTAGCGGAGAACTCTGAGCAAGCCTTGTACGAGGTGCAAGCACACCATGCGGGTTTCGCAAACCAGGACACCTAGTTTCGTGGCATCTTGTGCAGGCCCAAGCAGTGCTGGCTTTCAACCTCGATCCCAAGGCTGACGACGAAGTTGTGCTTGAACCCAGTGCAGCTGCAGCCTCGTCGTGGCAATTGAGGAAGGTGTCAAGTACCTCAAGGGTAAGCTTGGCAAATCCAGCTCGCTCGAGGCAGCAGTTGTTTCCAGTTCGGCTTTGCAATGCCTTCTGCACACGCTCTTGCATCACTCTTGCATCTGCTGGAGGTGGGCCAGTGGCTGGCGCAGATGTCCACGGTCAATGGAGGTTCGCTGAAAGCTTGCTCTGCGGTGCAGTGGACGAGCTAGACGTGGTGCGAGAGTCCCGAGGCCTGGACCCAACCCTGTTGGGAAACTATTTTAGTCGGAGAGATTCTCTCGAGGCCGTGGGCCCGGAAATCACTCGACCCACGTTGCATCACATTGCGTATCTTGTGATCATGCCTGTCAGCGGGACGCATCAGCGAAGCAGGTCTTCAGGGAGTTCGTGTGCTGTCTGGACTTCGCAGGGATGAACTTGGTAGTGGCTTTGCGGAAGTCCCGGTCTCGGCATGATATTGCCGAGTGTGAGCGTCAAAAAAGCCTGCAGTAAGAAGCGCTGCTGCCGCCATTCCTGAAATCAGAAAAGCTTGCGGTGTTGTAGCGGCCCAGTGGCTAGCCATGGGCGAGGAGATTTTCTGGATCGACTGATCTGCTGAAAGGCTTCGATATGCTTCGATGGTATATATGTTGTTCCAGCGTCGGGCGATCTCCAGCCGACGGATTCTCAAGTCTCCGCTCGTGCAGGCAACTGCTGCGATCTCCGAGGCGCGGAGGTCCCGGAAATGGCGGCAATCCTTGCAACTGTTCGCCGACTACATGGCTGCAGCGCATGCCGATCAGCTTCCCATCGAAATGCCCATCTACAATGCAGCAATTACGGAGCCTTGGTGCAGATAGCGGCACTGGTCCAAGCTCCAGTTTACAGCCTCACTCCAATGCCTGACTTGCGAGGCATGCGAGGTTGGCAGCCAGTGGGTCGAGGCGACCTGACTTTTCAGAATCCTCAGCGTCAAGAGCAGAGGGAGGGTCCGAGCGCAGCGGATCGTTCGACGGACGAGGCTTTGGCATTGCTGCAAAGAGCGGAGGGATCTGGCCTGGTGCCCACTGCCGCTCGGACTCGGCGCCTGTTCGGATTGTTCTCTCCTCGGGACATAACTTCATTTGGGGGAAGCCCAATATCTGTGTCATTGGCCTGCTCCGAAAATCAGCCGTGAAGTGGATCCTAAGTGCATAAGAGAGCAGCCTCGTGAAGCGACGCCTTCTGCCACGCTTCAGCTGAGGTGGTGTCTCTGACGGCCGCCATGCCTCTCGGCACATCTCGAGAGCCCGAGCCCCCACAAAGAGAAGAGAGGTCTAAGAGCCTTGCAGTGCTTCAGGTCGGCCTGCCGAGAAGGGCGGCAGTGGAAACGTGCCCTGGAGATCTTCAGCCGTGCAGCTCAAGAGGTCAAAGTTGACGAGGCCTTGCTGGGTGCGGCCATTGCCAGTGGCTTGGACCTAAAGCCTAAAGCACGACTAGTGTACCTATGAAAAGCTTCTAAACTGTGGAGATACGTTGCCTCAGAGGTGCCGCATCCTGGCAGCGATGGGAGCTTGCATTACAAATCTTGGCTTCGGCTCCAGAGTACCGCGTGATCCCAAACCTTCCAATGAGAAATGCCGGTCTTCTGGCATGTGAGAAGGGCCGACAATGGGAGCTGGCCTTGTCGATGCTACCCGAATTCACCCAGGCCTCCTTGATCACAGTGAACTCCGCGTTGTCCGCCTGTGAGAAAGCGAGACAATGGGAGCAAGCCTTGGCGCTTTTTGCAGCGCTTCCGCATCCGTGTCCGCTCGAGCCCGACTCGGTGACTTGGACAGTGGCAATCGGCGCCATGGCAGCTGGCCGCTTCTGGCAAGCGGCCTTGCGAAGCTTCTGGGAGCTCTGCCGTTCCGAACAGGCATCCTACACAACGCATACGACCACGCTCTCTGCCTGCGAGAGGGCGCTCCGATGGGAGGAGCATCGGATGGGCTTAGCGGGGAGTGTCTTCCTGTGCGTGCTGCAAGGATGCCTTGCAGCTGCTGGAGCTGTGGCCTTCGCCGAGCGGAAGCACTGAGGTCCACACTGTAGGCGGTAGAGTCGGTTGAGCTTTTATCACGTTTCTCCTAGCAGCCCTGGACCCAGTGCTGCCACCACCGCATTCCTTCTAATTCCACTGTCTTGCCGTTCTACGACGTGTCAATGCTTGTCCTTGCCAGCTGGCTTCCATCGCTGCGGCTCGTAGCAGCAACTGGAGATATGCCGTGAGCCTCGCGCTGGAGTCCGGAAGTTTCGCCCGGCATCATGCAGCCCAGTGTTTGGACCCTTGGCATGAATGCCGGTTTGGTAGATTCATCTTCTCCTTTGGAGTCGTTGCTTCACGGGTGATGATTGCTGTCATGTGGATTCGGCATTGTAGCCGGATGGCTGAAATCTTCTGACCTGCTGAACTTCTGGTGGGGAGAGTTTGAACTCGTTCTCATGTCGGAGACTCACTGACTACTGGAGCCTTCTTCCGCACAGTTTACAGCCCACTTTTACAGCCCTAGCAAGCTGCCAACATGTCTTCTTGCATACGTGATATGCCAGTGTGAAGGCTTACGCATGGGACGCACGTCCAGGGCAAAGCATTGTAGGCTTTTTGGGCCACGCAAAATTCTGAAGAACAGATGCACCACTTGCACCGAGTTCCTGAAAGGGTGTGCAGCGCATGTGTTAGGACTGTGTTAGGTTTGTCATGTTCTCCACTGCTTGTCGTCACGCTGCATTCTCTCATTCCAGTATCGTTGAGCAGAGGCCCATCCACGACAAAGTGCTGTAGCCCTTCAGCGCTTTCATGGCTTGTTCGTGTTGGCGGTGTGATAGTGATAGTGATGACGAATTCTGACTGACATCCAGTGTCATTGAGCAAATCATCGTTCCAAAGCTCAGGAGGGGGCTGGCTGTTGGGGCCACTCTGGTCAGTGCTTACCCAACTCAGAAAGCATTCTCGCAATACGTCGGCTGAAGGCCCCTGGTGCAATCATGCTACTGCTGCCAGCCTGGAATTGCTTCAAAGCCAGCCAGGTGTTCCTTCCGGAGCCTGGCAGGGCAGACACCTCTCTGCAAGCCTGCAGCGATCAACTGAAGTGGCTCGTGCACCCGGGAAAAGCGGCAAGCAACGCCAGCCGCTTAAGAACCGGAGAACAACCGGCGTAGGCCTTGTCCGCAGAAACCACCGTTACAGTTCCCACCCACCTAAGGCTTTGTGGACTTTGACCACTCGCGACTTCCAAGAAGCATCTTGCATGACCATCATGGGCGGGGTGATGCGACATGGGAGAAGTGCTCGGGGACAAAACGGGTCCGGCCTGCGGTGCTCGTGTCGGTGCTGCTTGGGACGATCAATTCCGGTGTGCTTGCAACTTATTGCTATGCACTCGGGAAGAGTAGCGTCAGACCAAAGCTTTGCTCTGTCGCAGGGGCTCGACTCTAGGCTTTAAACATGAATCCAAATGCCAGAGGCTCTAGCTTGTCTCTTAGCACCCAATCATATCTACCCATTCTGTCTCTCGGATGAGGTGCGGTTGTTATTGGAACAATAGACATTGCTGCACACACATACACTCACGCACACACCCAGCGGCAAAGCATGAATGGGCGACAACTCCTCACAGGTGCTTAGTTGACGCACTGGATATCGTGTACTTATTCGGCCATACATGGTCAAGACCCGTCCTTTGGCCTTGGCTCGGCCACGCCGACGCCTCCGATGTTTGCGGCGTGCCAAGCGCCGAGGCAAGCGACCTCCGTTAAACCGTTAAACTGCATATCGCGGTCATCTCGACAGGGATTTCTACATTTGCCATTCTGCTTAAGCCTAAGAGAATCTTCGGGTCGCCGGCTTGGTGGCCGAAACCAATGTGTTCTTTTGCCCGACAGCGTAGCGAAAGGTTTTTGCGAATCGTTTGGCCGGCCCAATGTGATGGTGCTTTGTGATGTTTGTCGTGGGTTTGCATCGCATGATGTGAGGTCTTCGGCAGGTTGGCCCCTAGAGTTTTCGTGGGCTTGTGTCTTAGCTCTTAATCTAACTGTAACTTGATTCTGTTAGCGCACGGCTGTTGTTTGTCCTGGTCTCAGCCTCGGGGCTACTGAGCTACTGAGTTAACTACTAACATGGCCCATGCATTGCGTTCTGGGAGGCGATCGCCAGCAGCAGCCACCGAAGCCTTTGTCACAGAGCGATCCAGTGACGACGCAGCCGGGAAGAAGCAGCTTCGGTGTTCCAATCCGCAAGGCGCGACAAGTGGACATGAAGCCGACCAAGCAATGTTGGCTCTACAGTGACAGTGGCCGGCCTTCAAGAATGCTTTGCTGCAGGCGGCAAGCCAAGATGTGCAGCGGCAATTGCGTGACTTGCAGGCGCAAGCTTTGCCACGACAGTGTACGTGCAAGCGAGTTGTGCCAATCTCGGTGGTCTGGGCAGACGGCTACCGGGGGGGGGCAGGTAGCCAACTGAAGCCCAGTGTTCCGACAGGAGCAGAGAAGTAGAAGCCATGGGCCATGGTGTCTTGAAGCCAATAGGAGGAGAGCCCCAAGGAGAGATGAAGTGGCTGACGTTGACAGCAGAACAGGAATTGCCACGTCCGCAAGACCCCCACACCAGCATTTCAAGCCCGGCGACAAAGAATTGCCACCCCGACCAGTATTACCGCCTGACAGGAAGCGATCATCCGAGAAACGTTGGGAATGATTCGCGCACTCTGACCAATGGACAAACGCCGCAGTCTTCAAAGAGCTCTGGCAGGACACTGTAAGGGCAACAACCTACCGTAGCTTGTCAACACCTCGGAGGCACGGAAAACAAACCGAAACAAGCAAGAACCCAGGACACAAGACGGCAAGCTGGAGTTAGCAGGAACCCAGTCCAGCCACATCGGACAAAGCAAGCAAGCCGGAGCACGCAAGAGCCGAGACACAGGACTCCGACTGCATCAGACGAAGCAAGCCAGAGCAACAAACAACACCATGACAAGGTCGACCGCTGAGACAAAGCAAAGAACCCAGGAGGAGCCCAGACAAAGCGGACCTGAGCAAGCAAGAGCCCGCGACGCGGGAGTCCGACTTCATGAAGCAAAGCACACTAAATGACTCGAGCGTGCAAAAGCGAAAAGCCTCCCCCTTCAAGCCTGTAGCTGCAGCCATCGTCGGAGACCATGGAAACCTCAAAGCCCCGAGCACGTGTGCAAACAGTGTAAGCCGGAACAGTTTGACAGTTGCCTTAGTGTTTTTTAGTGTGGGTTTGTGCTTGTTGTCGACAGCTCACGCCGAGAAGTTTTCTGAAAGTGTGTGCGAGTGGGTGTCGATAGTTGAAATTTGTGCTTAGCATCAGTAAGGTGCTCAGTGTCTGACTTGCCATCTAGACTATCTACACAGTGCGAAACTCTTCTCGTCGAACATTTGTTGGCAGGCTCGACATTCGACGACCTCCGAGCAGCTGAGGGCCCGAACTGCCTCCTGCATGAACCTTCGAAGCTGCTGCATCTTTGGGGCGTCAGGTTGTCGAGCATCTACAGAATTCCGAAAGGGCTTGTACGTAAATCTGTAGGTCCAGATTGCACTGGATGGATGCTGGGTGGCAACATGCTCCGTGTTCGGGCTGCGAAACAGCACGAGGCCGTGAAGCGCGCCCTCCCACGGTATGCTCGCATCAACACGCTGGCCCCAGGCAATAGGGATGTCTCCCCAGACCGACCTTTGGTGTGTTTGCGGCCTCAGGTGTCACCTGGGGCAAGGTCCAAAGGGAGCTTCAATGCAGCGGGCACAGCTTTTGGCGGCCGAGCTTGCGCGAAAAGCGAGAAGCTGCACGTCGTCCCTCCGGTCTCGAGCCACCCAAGGGCTCGAGCAACAAGACCTTCGGTTGCAGAGCAACTTTAGGGAAAGGGCTAGCTAGGTGTAAAGGTCGGCCCACGGATCCTTCAAGGATCTACTATCGGGACATCCACATCCCAGAGTTGCTGGTCTTCAAGCCCATGGGCCAGTCCCACACCGAGGACGACTCCCGAATGCACCGAGAGGGATCTTTTGTGCATCCTGCTTCAAAAACTCTCCCGGGCTGAGGTAGAGATGTTTGACGAGGGGGGTCTCATCTTTCAGCAGAAGGCAGGTGTGCCCTTGAAGCGACCCATCAAGGCGAAAGGCGCACTGTTCGTGGCTTTGGTGCAGGCCTCGGCGTTTCCAGCCCTGGCTTTGCAGCCACCCCCTGGTGCGCAGGACCCATCGCGACTCATAGCACCCGAAATGAAATGAATGTGAAGCCGAAGACTAGGGCGCCAAGCAGTCTACACACCTTGCCATGACGTAGTTGCTGCAAGTGCAGCCCATAGTTGCAGTCACGTCGTAGTCTTCATCCCCTTCTTGGGAGGTCATCGATGCCTGCGCAGCTCCAGGATCGAAGACCTCGCAGCTCGCAGCGGCTTGCTTCCCTTTGGCCCTTCTGCCTGGTGGGAAGGGTTGCCGAGCAGAGAGCGCTAGATGCGCATCCTGTGAGTGACAGCCCGAGGCGATGATGTGCAACCAAGGGACCATCTACGCGTTTGACAGAGACTCCAGGCGTTTGAAGACGATGACAAACTTGCTGGAGCAAAGACACGTGACTTGCGTGGAAGCGCGAGAGAAGGACTCAACAGAAGCTGCCACCATGAGTTTTGGCTCTATATCCGATTTGCAGTCAGCTTACATGCCGCACGCCGACCAGGACTTTCTCCAGGTGTCCAGCCGAGATCCGAAGTACAGCAACGTGACGCACTTTCTGCTTGATCCAAGCTGTTCTTCCTCCGGGATGACAGCGCAGCCCATCTCGGACCCATCTTCTCTCCAGGAACTCGCAGCGAATCAGAAGGCAGCTATCTTGCATGCGATGCATTTCCCATCCTGCCAAAGAATCGCCTACTCCACCTGTTCCATCTACGAGGACAGTGCCGTCATCTTTTCTTCGATTCTCGCATGTTTTTTTGCAAATTCTAGCCAGATGCAGTGTGGATTCTTGTTGTGCTTGATCTGTTTCGGCTTGGTCGAATTCGAAGAGGACGAGAACGAGCAGGTCGTGCAGCAGGTAGCTCTGCAGCAGATGTCGCGCAGCTTACAGAGGCACTACATCAGCTGTTTGTTCCGAAGGTGCTTGACACCAAAGAGGGAAAGCACTACATTCTCGAAGAAGCGCTTCCATGGCCCTGTCCTGAGCTACCCGTCTTTTCAGATGGGGCAGGGAGTCCGGTGTGGGCAGATGAGGGCGGGGACGTTGAGATTGCACCGGTATTCTTGTCAGACCGCAGGTGGCCGCGCAGGGGCTTGAAATTGCCACACTTCCCAGAAGCAGAGCGCTGCGTCCGCAGCAACTGGGAAGATCGAACCATCGGCTTCTTCGTGGCTTTGTTCGTGCGAGCGGAAAAGTGATGCCTGCGGTGCATGTACAGGGCGGCAGCGTCTGTTGTTCATTGTTCACAGTGCATAAAACTCAGCACGACCACCCCTACAATCTACAACTAGCGGCTGGCAGTCGTCCATTCTGCGCTTTCTGAGCTTGGGAGATTTCGGGAGATGATGTTTCGCTCATGGTTGGGTTCTTGCCAGGCTTAAGTAATCACCTGTGGGTCTTCTGAATCTCAGTTGCATATGTGCATATTAATATGTGGTTGCGCTTAGTAGTTAGTTGACGGCCAGTCTGCCTTTGATGCTCTCTGAGGCTTTTTGATACCTTCAAACCAGGCGGGGAGAGCCAGGCGCATGCCGGGTTCCATATGCTGCAAGTCAGGCAGCCGGTGAGAGGTTCCGCAGGCAGCATGTCATTCGAATTGAACGCCAACCGGGTGGGTTTTGGGCCTCTCGCCCAGCGGTTTGGGAGTTCAGGCAGCATGAAGCCGTGCCGGGTTTCCTTGTCAAGAAATCAAACATCAATAGTCCACTATGGGAGTCGGAGTCATGCACCAGGAGTGGACAAGCAAGGAGCATTCATGGCCTCGGCAGGTGATCAACAGAATACTTGAGCTGTTCGCTGACGCCTACTTTTTGCAGTGGTCGAAAAACAAGGACCCGGATGATTGCAGCTCGCCTCAGGGCCACTGTTGCGCAGACTCCCTGAGGACAAGTCTATTCCGGAAACCGCATACGCAGCTGCCGATAGCGTGTCGGCCTGTGTCGCTAGTGTCGCTGCCAACATAGACACGGTAGGACTTCGGCAGCCTATGTGATGCCTAGGTTCTCGCAACAGCTTTCAGCCTCATTATGCTGAACACCTCACTTCATGTAGCCTCCAAGAAGGCCACAGGGAGACAGAGAGACACCTTTGTTCTGTCGTGAGTTTTCTGCCGGGCAAGGCCGGCAAGTCGCCCTCTGCCTCGATGACAGCGACGGAGTTCGTGGAAAACACGCGAAGGGTTGTCAGACGACGCCTCGGCCGGTCAAGGCTCAGAGCCGCCTTGCGCCGCTGTTTCGACGCTACGAAGGCGAAGAAGAAGTTCCCGCAGCCGCCTTGCGCCAGTTCTACGCGGATGTTAAGAAGGCCGCGGCCCGTGCCCAGCCATGGGAAGGCTTGGTCAGGTGTTAGGCCGTTGTGTTCATGTCAGCTTGAGCAACCTGCGAGATCTTGGCTGACTGCCGTAGGCGGATGCCATCAGTGTAGTTTCCGTCGTCCTCATGGAAGAGCAATTACGGGATGCTGCGCAAGACAATGCCATAGTCAGAGAAGCCGGAGAGGCTACGCAACAAGAGAAGCAGAGACAGTTGAGGGACATGGGTCTGAGAGTCCAGGTACTGTCAAGGTCTGCCGGTGAATCTGAAATCTGAAGAGGAAGAGCCATCTGCAAGAGAGCTCACCACACAGCAGGTGGAAGAGCATATGACGTCGCAGTCTGCAGGCGGAGAGGCGAACTTCGCAGACCTCTTAGCGGAGGTTGCGACCTCGGAGGCAGATGGCGAGGCAGCCGTAGCCAATCCTCTTGCTGAGATATGGAGCCCCGACTCAGAAAGAACGGAGCCGGGAAACATCAGGGAGTTTAGGACTGCAGGCGCGAGGGTGAAGCTTGAGGCTCCAGTTGCTCCGAATGCAGCTGGAGATGCTGATATGGCTCCCGAGCCAGCTTCAGCATTGGTTCGCAACGCGGCCCCTCAGAACCTCAGTCTGCAGTTGATGCCAGTGGCATCGAGGGTCAAGAGGGAGGCTCTGGAACAGGAGCTGGGCCCTGTGGCCGCTGCGGCTTGCAACCTGGCCGTGGGAGTCGTAGCTCAACAGTTGGCGGCTGCTCATATACGGGAGCTGGAGAGGCAGGAGAAGAGCCACCAGAAGGAGATAGAGATGGCTGTACGTCTAGCGACGGCAGAGGCTGAAAACCGGATGCTGAAGGAGCAGAATGCAAGTTTGCTGCAGAAAGTTCCGGCAGTAACCTCCACGGTGCGACCTTCACGAGTCTGGAAGAGCTCCAGGCAGCCGAAGCCAGCCTAGAGGGGTTGGTCGGACAGCACCTGTTCGTCTGGAGTCCAGGCCTGAGCAGGCACAGAGTGCTGCCGTCTCTCGTGTGTACTGCTGGAACGAGGAAGTCCGTGCCTGTCGGCAGAAAGCACTGGCCCATGTACGTGGTACCCTGGACAAGCCTCGACCAGACCATGCAGAACTACATGGGTCG
The DNA here is from genome assembly GCA_905221615.1 of Symbiodinium sp. CCMP2592. Taxonomy (NCBI): domain Eukaryota; class Dinophyceae; order Suessiales; family Symbiodiniaceae; genus Symbiodinium; species Symbiodinium sp. CCMP2592. Next base: position 399,145 of record CAJNDT010005853.1, read on the forward strand.
ACGCTTGAGCGACCAGTATCCCGCCCCAGGCTGGACTGCGATCTTCGACGCCAGAGGTCCTGATCCTGATCGAGATTTGGAAGGGACGCCTGCCCAACGATCTGGGCGCACGCGAGCAGCGAACGCCTCCGGGAAGAGAGCTGCAAGGAGTGCTGAGGTTGCTGCTCCTGCTCCCGCGAGGAAGGTCCGCCGCAAGCCTTCGACTCAGTACCGAGTCCCTCGTTTTCTGATGTGCTTGTACGCATTCATGTCTCGTATATCTAGAATTTGCTATTTTCTGTATAGGTTCTAAAACAAGTCTGTGTGTATGCACTGTTCCTGCATATTTTCGCCAGAGGTTTTGCATGCAAGCACGTCCCGCAATCGCTCGACAGCTTTTTCTGCGATCTCTGCTTCGGAATCGCCTGCCAGCTGCTGCACGGAAAAAAAAGGACACGGAGTCCCATGCTAATTCGAGTATGCCTCTGAAGCATCATCGATATTCTAATCAACTTTGGGCTGCGAAAGCTGGTGTTAGGCCGAAATGTCCATGCAGCCCATGCCGAAGCCTTTGTTGTTGAGCATGCAGAGTGTCTCCTCGCATGTAGCAATGCCCAGGCCGCGCGTGGCTTTTTCTAGGTTGCCTGTGCAGCCAGACATCGAGGGCTGGCTGATTGCATCGTCGGCCAGTTTGACCATGCAACATCACGCTCTTCGGATGGCGCCCCCTTGTCAGGTGCTCCTCGGCGCTGAGGACCAAAGGCGGTTTTGGGCGGCCCGATGCCAAGCCGACTCCAGCTTTGCAATGCGCTATGAGTAGCATGGTCTAGCTTGACAGTTCATGTACAGATGCCGACAGAAAGGTACTGGCACTTCAACGGTTGTACCTTTTCTCGGACAACAGCGATGTGGATCCTGCGGATGCGTGTGACCTCAAGGATCACCCGTCAATAAATCATCGCAGCCAGCAGCAGAACCCAAAGCTAGACATGTGGAGCTTATTCGCTACATGCTTGAATGCGACAGGATGCCAGCGCTGGCAAAATCCTTGACGACGCCTCTGGGTTGCGCTTGGGTCACTTGGGGTGAGGTTGTGGGCGGTGGGTGCATCTTGAAGTCTGCCCATCCTACAGAGGCCGATGCAATGGAGCGTTACCAGATGCTGCAAGGAAGAGGAAAAGGCAAATGCTTCTGCTTCCCTCGCTCAGGCCAGGCCAGTTGCACAGGTCGGAATCGAGGAGGTCAGAACCGCCCGAGACTCGCATAATCTCGTCGCTGGCACAGGCCGTGGGCTGGCTGACCCGGACATGGAGCGCAAGTGTCTCAACAGTTTTGATACGTTTTGATGCCTTGCAGTTTGGAAAAGATTTGTGCTCTGTGGGCAACTCCAGGGCGTGCTTTTGCCGTCAATCAGAAGGCAAAGGGGGTGGTGCCTAAGTCGAGCTCGAAGCTTCATTGCAGTTGCTGTGCCACCATGATTCGTGAGATGCCCTGCCGCAGTCTGATGGTACATGGCTCTCCCAGCTCGGGCATCCCAGTTCACAATTGATCCTCGTGTGGCCCTCATCGTGACAGCTTTATGCTGACATGAGATGCCAGATCAACTGAGTGCCCGCTTGTATCGCATAGCTTGGGCCTGCAGTCCAGGTGGCGGAGTCGAGCGATTTGATGGTGACGCCGTCTCGTGTTGGTTGTCGCTGTGATCCGAACACGAATGTCTTAACATTGCCTTCGGAAGCAGCAAGGAGAAGTGGGTGAGCCTCATCGACTGTGGGCCATATTGACAACTCGCGTGTTCCGACATGCATGTGTGTCCGCTTTCCAGATGCCATCTGGCGCTTATGCTTAGAGCTCAACCTTTTGAGGAACGCTGGGAAGATGGCGTCTGCAGGTTTAGGAGAAATTTGATTTGATATTGCGCCAAAGCGTGCATTTCAGCGCCTCAGTGGCCTGAGAGGCAAGTAGATTTGAGATCCATGCCCATAGTTAGGGCTTCGCGTAGTGAGTGAGGCTTTTGTGATGGCGTTCTAGCTCGGTACAGCTTTGACAAGCATTGCAGTGGGGAGGTAGAGGCCGAGGTGACGAGGCGACAGGTTCGATTCTCGATGCTTCTTTCCGCCTCCTGCAGTGCTTCCTCGAAGCTCCGAAGTCTGACGATTTCAAACCCGTGAGTCGTGCCAGCACAGGCTAGCCGCCTACTCCCACACGGCTGGCGTGGAGCATGTTTCACTTGGACAGCTCGCCGTCGTGGATGTAGGGGAAGCAAGAAAAGTCTTTGCCGCTGAGCGAGTCTGCCGCGGAACAGCGAGAGGACCTGAGGGGATGTGAGGCGCGGATCGAGTCCTTTGCACTGAAGCCTCAGTTTTGGTTTAGACAACCATGAGATTCGCACACGGAAGAGGTGCTGGTTTCCAGTTCAACTCAAAGTAATTCTGGGATGTGCTTGAAAGCCCGCCCGCGGTCACACGCGACTCAGTTTGCGTGCGTTGCAGCAGTCAGCACGCAGAGTAGCTAGCTACCTCCAACTCTACGCTACAGCACTCCCGTCAGCCGACTCCTCAACCCCAAGAGCCCACCATTCAGCCCACGGAACTGTCTAGAGTTTAGTTACGAAGTAACTGTTGTAGCTGCTGCCCCGATGACTGCATCTGGGTTCCAGTAGCAGGCCACTCTTTCTGCCTTTGAAGACCATTGGCAGCTTTGGCGTTCTTCCATAGGGCGGGTTGGTCGGATGTAGAGAGCTTCAGACTTTGCGGCTACGAGAGTCGGATTTGCAGCACCGTAATTATGCATGCGCGCAAGTGCGGCATGAAACAGAATGAAGATCAAGCCTCTGCAGTGTACAGTAATCACAGGCTCTACTTAAACTTGTGCTTGATGTACTTCATCGCCGTGTCAGGAGCTACCCCGGATGGTGGCCCGCAGTGGGTCTGGCCGAGGCATCCGAATCCGATGTAGCCGCGAACGAGTTGCATATGGCCGATCGAGAACGCCCCTTTCAGTAGGCCGGGATCGGAGCCGGCGTCGGAGAAGCCGTCAGGGCCGTCAAGGCGCTTGATTGGGGTCACTGGGCGGTTGACGAATTCGCTACATGCATGTCTTGCACATGGAGTGTCAGAATGCCAGCCAAGTTCAGGCAGACCATCTCCACAGACACGCCGAGGCCCGACTGTCCGGTTCCATGTCCTGGCAGCTTGCAGTGCGTGGCAGGTCGAAGCAACAGCAACCGGCGCCGAAATGACCTAGACGGGCGCAGGCAAGCGAAATTCGAACCTACGAACCTGATGAGACCTGCTCTGTGCTGCTTGCTTGTAGAATCACTCAGAAGCACGCGCGCTTCATGGAAGTCGTCCAGAATGAATTGCGGTCACCACTCCCTGTCACATCAGCCCAAACCTCTTCCCCGACAGTTTGCATGGTGAATTAAGTCGAACAGCACCTACCTACCAGTCAGCGCGCTTTTGCTGCTTAGGGGTCGGGCTCACAACTCACAGAATACTTGCTAAACATGCACACACTGTCTGTTGTGCAGCATGTCTCGTGTTATTTGCTATCTTGTTTGGCTGACAACATCTTAGCAACTTCTCATTGGGGAGGCCTGATCGGTCGCGCCGACGCCTCGCAAGAGGCACCGTTCGTTCAAGCTTAGGCAGGCGGGAATCTGGAGTGCTGCGAACTGAGGTGGTGGAGACCACCGGAAGCGAGACGAGCGAAGTGATAGAGGTTCCAGAGGCCGAGAGTTCCTGTGCTATCTGCAAAGGCGAAGGTTTAGGGCTTAGGGTGCTGTCTCGACGAAGGAAACCGCCGTGCTCGATCAGACTCCGAGGACGAGCCCAGCTTCAAAAGGCTCCTGGAGGCGAAGCGAGCCAAGCGAGCGAAGCGAGAAGGGCGTGAGGAGACGAGCCAAGCTCCTGCGGTGCTCTCAGCGCACACGGCAGGCATGGGATGGGCCCTCAGACAAGACACTTCAGCAGCAGAGGCCAGCGAGGGCTCGCAGTCGCCAAAAAAAGATCGCAAGAGCCGGCGGCGCAGGCAGGAATCGCCAGATGGGTGTGATCAGTGCAGGAGGAGGAGGAGGTGGTTGAGGTCCACCTTCTTGTCGCAAGAACGAGCGAGAGAGAGAGAGAGAGAGAGAGAGAGAGAGAGAGGAGTGTGACACAAACAACTGAGGAACCCTGATACCTCATAGTCCAATACACGTATTTGGCCAATCAGGGTAACTCGTTGTTATTTCACGCCCTTCCAACCGCCCCATAACACATGGGGGGCCCATGAGGCCGAAGGGCCTCGCACGCCCTTCACGCCCGGCAGAAGAAGAGGAGGGAGAGAGAGAGAGAGAGCCTCAGAACCAGCGCGCACTCGTGCGCGGGAGGGGGCATTGCTTCCTCTTTGGCTGCGAGCAAGCAAGAGCCTCAGAGCCCGGGGGATTTACTCGCCCCTTAAGCCTGGGAGAAGAGGAGAGAGAGAGAGAGAGCCCAAATCCATGCAGCTGTCATCCACCTGTGGATGTCCTCGAAGTCACACATAGCTCAAACACAAGAACCTGCACAATTCGGGCATCATCGATCCGCTGCTCGGCTCTTATGCTCTTTTGTGCACGCTCGCGGGCCAGATTCAATCGAATCTCATTCTACGACTGTTCGTTCTGCGATAGCCACACCCGATGCGGGTACAGGGCGCATGCATAAATAATCGCGATCGTAGCAATAATTATTACCCGAAGCAGCCACGGCATCTGCCCCAACGAGCAGACTATAGACCCCTGTGAAATGCATTGTCGAACCCGGCAAATCTATTAATATACCCCTTCCAAGCCCCATAACAGTGGGGGGGCCATGTGGCGGTAGACGAAGCAGGGAGAGTACAGATGGGTACGGCCAAGTTGCTCGGAGATGTGTGGCATTGCCCTTCATATCTTTGCTCTGTCTCTTTGCTGACCTTCTGCCCCTCCTGCACTTAAGTTTGCTCTCACTGACTCCGCCCTCTCGCTCTCGCTCGCTCTTCCTCCCCTCCACCTTTCTGAGTCTCGCCGCTGGTTTCAAGATGTTGTTGCTGCTTTTGCCTGTATCAATCCACCCGCACAGCATCGGTAGACCCGAGTCAACGGACTCTGATTTTCGTGGTTGATCCCACTAGTTCAGGACGATCGGCTGCAATAGCATGTTTGCGGAAATACAGAAAGAAAGATAGGCGCAGCTTCTTCCTTACCCCCTAACGCCCGGGGGCATCATGCCTTGATATGGATGGGAAACCGGAACAAGAGGGAGACAAGTACTACCAACAGTGAAGGAGACGGAAGGATGAAGAGGAGGCCTCCGAGAATGGTGCGAAGGAGCCGCAAGCCGAAGAAAAGAATGACGGCGACGGCGATGGGGAGGCTGCGGAAGAGGAGGGAGAGGCAGAGTCCGGTCAGAAAGAGGACACGGAGGTAGAGGCCGAAGAGGAGGAGCAGGAGGACCAAGAGAAAGAGGAGGAGCAGGAGGATAAGGACGAGGAGAACAAAGATGATGATGAGAAGGACGACGAAGACGCGGAGAAGGAGTGCACTGAAGAAGCCAGCCAGGAGAAGGACGAGGAAGAGTCGCAGGCGGATACTGACTTGGATCCTTTCTTTCTAGTATTGAGCATTGTGGTGGCTCCCTTCCTGTCTCGAATAAAAGGACGCAGAGAAGGAGTCCGAAGCAGAACAGGAGAAGTACGAAGACCTCGCTGTTGATGCCACCGAGCTTGCTCAGTATTGGCAGCAGGCACGGCGGCACGGGATGCTTTTTTCAGAGGCTGACAAGGTGGCGATTCATTCGGCAGGAGACCCTGCAAGAGGAGGTGAAGGAAGCCGAGGTTCTGCTCTGTCTCTGTGACTCCTGTGGAATTCCATCATCCCCGCGTTTCACTTAGCCGAATGGCCGAATAGAGGTGGAGGTGCCCGCGATTGCTGCAAGACCTAAGGCCAGGCAGCCGCAGACTGAAAAATGCTGAAAGTGAAAGCCGGCGTTCCTGCTAGGTTCGCCCTGCAGCACGGAAGACTGCCACAAGCTCATGGGTCGTGAGCATGCCTGTCGCACACGTTGGTCTTGCCACCATCGCCCGCAAGGTCCCGTCTCCGGTGCGCAGCCCATCGGCCAGGCCATTCTTCTCGGGCTCGCTTTGCTTTTTGAGCTTGTCGACTCGACTTCTGCGAGCGATACGAGTCCTCATCATGGCAAAAGCAAGGAAGAGCGAGGAAGCCAAGGACGAAGAGGAGGCCAATACAGAGTTCAAAGTTCAGGGCTTTTCTACACCGCGGTTGCGGTTTTGGTTCTGTGTGGGATGTCGAATCATGCATAATTGGACTGCCTTGCTTTAGGCCGGGCTTCTGGTCGAATCATTTCATGTCTTGCCACGACTTGCAGGTGCTCTAGACTAAAGTTCTCGGTGCTGCAGACCTACGGGCTCCATGATGATGGAACCCCTTAAACCTCTCATATGTAGCTACTGAATATTGTAGGGCTCGATCCCTATACCCCAACCCTGAGTGATCTGCCTGGTCCACCGCCTTGGAATCCAGTTTTTCGAATGCTTTCAACAGAGAGATTCCAAGGAGAGGCTTCGCAGACCGGTACAGTTACTTTAAGTGTTGTTATCCTTTGTTGCTGAGATGTCGTGATGAGGCCTCTTAGTGTCGTTTCACTCTGCAGACTCGAACTCATATGCCTCGCCTGGTTTGTCCGAGTGTGAGCGCCGAAATCTCGCCTGGGGTCCACGAGCACCGAAGTGCAGCTGAGAATCTCTGCGTACTGCAGGAGTCCGTGGCAAAGAGCCATGCCTCCAGCGCCAGCGAAGATCAGTGGGGGCCTCTTGATAGGAGAGAGCAGTCTCGGATCTCCGAAGATGGGGTGAAAGAAATCCTAAGGCAGGAGAACTCGGCCACCGACGCGAAGACGCCCGCAGGCAGAGCTCAGAGTGCCAGGCAAGGCCGCCGGGAGCAGCCGAGTGAGACTCCTGTGAGAGGACACGGCGACGGGCACGAGAAGATCAGAGTCAAGCGTTCCCTGGTACAAATGGCAAAACTCAGCGATGGCACTTGGAATAATTACTTCGCTTTGCAGCCAAGGCAAGCGGCGACGCAGGTGGGGTTCGTGCAACAGCAATGGAAAAATTGGAGCGTGCGAAACGAAACGGCCAGGAAGCGACGGCCGGAGGATGGAGATCGCAAGGCGACAGATACAGAGGCCAACCTCATGCAGTCATGCAAGCCTGGTGTGTGAGCCATACGGGGAGCAACGCGGGAGAAGACTGGGTACCAGAAGTGAACATGTTAAGCGAGTCGTAGGAGAAGCAAGATCATGCGGACGTGGCTGTGGCCTCATTCTAGGCTGCTAGCCGAAGTACTGGATATTTTTCTATTCATGGAGTGCCCGAGGTGGCTATGGTCGTCGCAGCTGCTGATGAGCTTGCTGGCGAGGCTGTTTTGCACACTGAGCAGGTCTCTGGCAGTCTCTCCTGCAAACCACTGGGAGTGCTCAGGCTGCAGGTCAGAAAGAACTCCAAAGCATGACGAACAACCTGGACCACAAGGATATCGCCGGCAAATACTTCATCTCACGAGCAGCTGCCCTCGCGACTTTCACACTTGTGCAGATCATCGTACAACTGCTGAGCCAGGATGAGAAAGCCGATGATGCCAACGAAGGTTCAGAAGCTGCGAGTGGCTGATCGCTAACAGAGATGGTTTTGGAATGTTTTCCCGCATGGTTCACTTCATGGAGGCAGGCGGCCCGCTGCCCCTTATCTTACTACAGCTGAGGTGAAGACGGTGAAAATGAAAAGAAAGAGGAGGGCCAAGATGTTGAAGAGAAGGAGGCAGCACAGGCTGAGGAGCAGGAGGAGGAGCGGGAGCTTACTCTGAAGATCGCACTTGAGGCCAAGGCCGGGAGTTCAGCACAGCCTTGCACTGCCCAGAAGAGCTGGTTATGGAGCTTTCAGGCTCTCATCCAAGAGGTCTACCGGCGCCGCAACCCAGCCAAACTGGGGGAGGTCGGGGCCCTAAACCCTGAAGCATTTGCCGCAACTGTCCAGCTTCTTCGTGTTTTTTCAGCAGGTGAATGGGCTCATGGAGAGATATGCTGGGTCAGAGCCGTTGCCCTACCCCACCTATCGTCCCGCCGTGGCTCTCGGAGTTGCCTTGGAATTTGAGTTTGAGCGAGGCTGGCTCTCTACGAGCGGGTCTGCGAGAAGTACGGGGACTCTTTGCTTGTTTCAGTTCTGAGATGGCTATGGACATCTCTACCCGTTGTGGCACTTGCCACAGTGCCCTGGCAGGAAGAAGCGCAAGATATCGAAGGCATCTTCCAGAAGGCACAGCTGCTGCAGTGAACAGACTTCATGGCGATGGATATCGGTGTGTTTATGCAGAAAGAAGAAGAGCGAGAGAAACCAGCCTAGCCACGTGCTCGCATCTGTGTGACCGTGCATTGAACCCGGGCCTGGAGTCTCACGACGGGCCCGTCTCGTGCTTTCTTGTTACCTGTTGCTGCCCTGCTTGAACCGAACAGCGGACGAGGCGAACCGGATGCAATCGAGCCAGGGGACGGTTTGCGAGCAGAGTCCATCACTGATTCTCACTACTTGTTCTTTCCCCTTGTCGCTGCCTGGACACGAGGCTGAGGTTTGTGGAGGGATCCGGAGCATCACTGGAGTTTGCTCGGCATAGCACGGTGGGCCTGGGCAACCGGGCGAAGCCCGGTGTCACGCCTCAGGGTTCTGTTCACCGGAGCCAAGGAGCGATGAGTAGGGGGCTGTTGCAGAGGGATTACGTCAGCGACGTCAGCGACTGTGGCTGTTGTTGCTGCGGGGCTCTGGTCTTAAAGTCAGGCCAGCATACGTTTGCCTCGAAGCTTCCAAGCTCAAATTCCTTTGCGCATGGAGAGAGGGCGCGCACCCAGGGGGGCTAAGCCTTTGCGGACAACAGAGGGCGCTGAGGGCTTAGCAGGGGCTGTGAGCTGAAGCCATCAGACCAGTTAGGCCTATGCAAAGGAAAGGAACAAGATAGCAGAGTTTTCAAAGCATGACCTATGTAGGTTATCAGCCGCATCCACGCGAAAAAACGGTCGAGCACTGCTCGCAAAAAGTCTCCCTGGAATGGCCGCGCAAATCCAGTCCATGCCCCTGCTCCCTGTATTGAGTTCGTCAACGCTTTCCTTTGACCAAGCTACAGTTACGCTTCTTCGCTTGCCATGAACCGGAGAGGCCTATTAAGCACTGTCCCAGCTGAATTCAGACTCTAATTCAGACCCTAAAGACGTGCTGGGGCCCTAACTTCGGCGTTCCCAGCTCAAGAAGCACCCCGCAGTCACATCTCACATCACAGAGCCGTGACCCTCAGGCCGCTCAGGAGGTCGCAAGCAGACGAGCCGAACAGGCTTGCATTGCTTTTCGTGCACAGCTTGCATGTTTGCTTCTGCTCGAGCATGGATCTTTCGAGGCAACTGCGCCGGAAGAGCCCCCGCCCACCATTGCTGTGTGAGTCCCACAAGGGTAAAGGGCCAGCTATTGCTTACTCTTACTGTTGGATCTTATATGCTTCCTAGGCCCGCGCCAAGGGAGCATCCAAGCCAAGTCGGCGCAACGACGAAGCTCCAGGTGTTGCGGTGCCTTGGCAAACAGTGAGCCAACGAGCCTATCAGATTGCTGAGCTTACCAGGGTTTCCGTCTTTGAGTTTTCCAGCTCACAGAAGGTTTGCCGTTAGATGCGCTCCAAGGACGAAGCCGCAGAGCAAGAAGAAGCAGACTTACCAGAAAAGCCTGCGGACGAGGCCTGCTAGTCTCAAGCTTAGCAAGAGCTGCGTTCTTCATGGAGGGCCTGCTGCAGGTGTTGGCTGAAGCCATGCAGGAGGCAGTCTCCGCAAGTGGCCAGGGTTGCCCAGAGGGTTCCGAAGTTCGACAGGTTGAAGAAAGTAAGCGAGAAGAAGAGCCCAGCCGGCATCTCAGATCTATACAATGTGGTCTTGGCAGCTGGAAGTAGCAAGACTGAACGTGTTCCACAGAGGTTCGACAATGCAAGCAACCCGATTGAAGTTATTCCACAGGATTTGTTCAACAAATGAAGCAGCAAGACAGATGATTTTTTTTTTGCAATCAACAGTGGAACAGCTTCAATGCCAAGAACTGCTGGGTTTCGCAATGTTTCGCAGTAAGGCTTGATCGAATCATACCAAGCATCAGGAAATCAACAATTCGATTACATATATGAAGGCTTTATGAAGGCTTATTTCCGTAGTAGAGCCTTTGCGGATGACTTGCTTTTGATCTCATGCCATGGACAACAATCAACAATCAACACTCAGTTTGAACTCGAAGCACCTGCTCTGGGCAGTTCGGTGGCAGCTGCTTCCAGTCGTAGTCGTGTCATGTCGTGTCGTTGCCTAAAGGCCGCAAGAAGAAGCGGAAAGTCCGCAGCCCTGGTGGGGAAGAAGTGGCTCCAGAGTGCTTTGGCAGCAGCTGGCCTGAGCACCGTAAGAAACGGGACCGGGACAGCATGAGCCGCCCAGGCATCGAACTGGCGTGCGGAGGGTGAAGCGCAAGCGCCGAAGGCGTGTACCGAAGGAGCACGCGCAGGCCAAGGTGGAAGGGGAGGATGGCGACGAGCCGCCGGAGACCAAAGAAGTTGACGAAGCTAGTGAGGATGACCGGAAGAGTCAAGAAGAGCAGGCGGAGGCGGAGGTGAAGGCAGGGGAGGCAGCTCGGCGAAGCGACGAAGCTTCCGCTTCCCCTTCTCATCCCTGCACTGATTGATCAGATATGGCCCAGGTTGACGACACAAAGGCCGAAGCGTCTCCTGAAGTTGAAGAAGAAATGGCGGAATCAGAAAGGCAGGGTCAAGAGAAGAGCAGCGAGGCAGAGGAAAACGAAGAGGAGCATCATAGGGTGATCCTGGTGTGAAAACAACTAAGTACTGTGGTGTTTGTTGTTGGGCTCTTCAGCTCTCGGCTTTTCCGGCCCTCTCTCGCGCTTTTGAGAAGGAGCCATCCCCAGCTCCCTTCGTCGCCCCGGGCTGCGACCTCAGACCTCAGCTTGCCTTAGAGCTTTGTTGCATAGGGATCCTCGTGAGGCTTGGATGTTAAGGAGCAGCTCTAGACGTTTCTGCTCCTTTGAGGCCTTCCGACTCCTGGAACCAAAGCAAAGGCCGCGCCCAAGCGACGTCCGCTGGAGCAGAGCCAGCAGAAGGCGAGTCAAAGCCGGGTTTTTGCATGGATGGTGTCCCATGTTCTTTGCCTTTGTGAACCTAATGTTCGCATGCTGAGTGAAGGCTTCGCTGGAGGATATGTGCTGCTTTCGGACAGTCGATTCCATGCCAAGCGGGCCGATGTGAAAGGCAACGACAGTAAGCCCCAGAAGCACTGTAAGCCCTGGTATCTCGTCAGAACAAGTCTGAACGCTGCCGAAACCTTATCCAAAATCCTATAAGCCTGAACAGCTCCACAGTCCCTAAGCTCGCCCAGGGCGTTGTGCTGCTACCTTTTATGTGCATGCACATAAAAAGTAGAAGCACAATGTCCAGGAAACCTTATCCAAAATCCTATAAGCCTGAACAGCTCCACAGTCCCTAAGCTCGCCCAGGGCGTGGCAGACCTTGAGCCCGAGCAAGCGTCGCCTTCTGAGAGCCCGCGGCAGAGCGAAGGACTGACGATAGTCGGATTGAAAGTGCAGATTCAGCAAGGGATGTAGTGGTATTTTTGTTGTATCAGCCAGGGTCAAAGAAAGAAGACTTAGCGTTGCATAGCGATGACCGCGTTGGTGACGACAGTAGTGGTTCGTCTTCGTCCCGGCCTCACCGCTACGATCAGCCTCATCTCGCCATGATCACTATGATCTGATTGAGACCACGGGATCAGGGACCACTGCAGCTTGTTTGGACAGTTTTAAACCACGAAGGCGAGGCCCAGGACGAGAAGGAGCAGAAGGACAGCGAAGCTGAGGCTGGCATAGGGGTTTCTCAAGTGTGGTCTACTTCTAGACGTTTGGAACCAGTGAGACATGGCTAATCTGCGCTTGCGGCGGTTTTTTCCAGCGGCGAGCAGGATGCCAAAGAAGACGAGCAGGATGATGATGAGGAGGCTGAAGCCGTGGCCTGAGAGCTTTGTGCTTCACACGCGCTTTGCAGCGTTCCAACATTCCGACCCCTAGAGGCCCTAGAGCCCATGAATTGGCATGCCTGTGACTGAGGTGATCCAGACCGGAGCTGAAGCCCCGCAACGAGAGGAGAAGAACGAGGACGTTAATGAAGAAGAGGCGTGACGAGTTTCCTGATCTGTGCTTGCCGGCTCCGGGGATGTTTCACCGATAGGACGAGAAAATGGAGGGGGAGGAGAAGGACGAGGAGGACAAGGAAGGAGATGAGGCCGAGCGTGCGGAGGAGGAAGAGGTGCAAGAGGAGGACGGCAAGATAGAGAAGAAAGCTGAAAAGGCGGGGCATCCAATCGCTGAGACGGAGCAGCTCTGACTTCATTGGTGATGTGCACGGCCAGTTCTCCTTGACAAAGATCGTGGAGTTGATCCGAGATGTTTACAACCGGCGCAACCCGGCCAAGTTAAGTGAAGTCAAGGACCTTCTGGCCAAGTACCAGGCCGGATCCAAAAGCATGCGCAGCTAGTCTTGGCTTTCAGAATCTCCACCTTTGTCGACCACACGTACTACATTACCACATTTCTCTAGCCATGCCAGGGCCAGGAGAGAGAACTTTATCGCCTTATCTGTGAAAAATATGGCGAAGAGCCAAAGTTCGCGCCCCAGCCAATTGCTCGGCGTGGACACGTTGGCTGCCTGCACCCACTTCTCTGTGGAGCCCTGCTCCCAACAACAACAAGCTCATGAAGTGCCGCCCGGTTGAGGCTTGCTGCTCTAGAAGACGACAAGTCGGAAGAAAGTCAGAGTGAGAGTGCCAGCGCTGCAGCCTCTGCTGGCTCGTCTTCAGAGCAATGTTCAGGCAGCAGCAGTTCGACCCTCAAACCTGCGAAGGAGAGTGCCAGCAATGCTCGAGCTGGACATGGCCGTCGCGCTGGAGAATCAGGGTTCAGCCAAAGACTCCTTGCTTTCCGTCCGAAAGGGCTCGACGTGCAATCCGTCGTCGTGCGAGGACGCAGACGGCACCGCTCGGGTCGGACCGGTCGACGCAAACACGAGGTCGAATTGCGAACTGGTCGAATAGAGTGAAAGCATCCCACAGAGTGTGTGCCAGGGCCGCCGTGACCGCGAAAAACGCCGCGATCGGAGGCGTGATCGCGCCATGAGCTCAGCGGAGACTCGACAACACTCAGCGTGACCTGGCATGCCTCGAGACTCTTTCCTCGGCAGCTAGGATCGGCGAGAAAGAAGGCAGGAAAGCCGCCGTGGCCTTTTCAGCGAATGATCAGCGATCACTTCACTGGTGCTGCTGATTGCCTTGACGTTTCGCAGTGATCCGTCGTTTTATTGCGGCTTCAAAGTAGCCACTGCAGTACAAGCTGCTTGGCCACTGAGCAAATGTTCACATCGCACAGTACGCACTGCGTGTGCTAGTGCCAGGAATGCACACCAATCGATGAAAAGCCGGGTGGAAGATGGGGTTGGGGGGCCTGGTGAACGCGACTCAGGGTATCGGAGGGAAAGGCGACGGAAGTTTTGCACGGCGCATTGCCAGTAGAAAGAACAGATTGATTTTGAAAGAGTCATGCGCACATTGCGTTTGCCTGTCGGCAGTCACGAGGGTGTTCGCACCCACAGGCAGTCAATCAATCAATCAATCAATCGCACTTGAGGGAATGAAGGCGAGGAAGAAGGAATGAAGGAAGGCACTACTCAGGACAATGTGCGTCCCCTCGGTCGATAACAGAATCGGTCATTCCTGCCAGATGTGTGACTGTGACTGGCCGCTTTTGGAGCGCAGAATCTGTTGTTGTAGTTGTTAGCAGCACGTGCGTCTGCCGCCGCGCGGGGTGGTGCGATTTCTTTGCTGGTATGTGCTGAAACTCGAGTTTTGGCACTTTGCTCGCCCGAAATTGAACTTGCGTTTTGTTTTCGCATCGGTTTTTGTAGTGTATCTAGAAAAAATGCAACAACTGGCGGGCCGCACCGTGCAAACTCATGCTCAGCTCTCCATGTCGCATCCTTTTTTTTGGTGTTTTCCTGTGTGTGTGTGTCTGTGTGTCGCATTTCGCATCGATTTTTACAGTGTCTTTGCCGACTCTCGGCTTTCTGCACATGCCGGCTTCGACTTGCATTTGTCGTTCAGCTCTGTGCGGGGGTTGGGGGGGATGGGGGGGGGGGTGATGACGTCCATGCGAATGCGGCTCGGGGGGTGGGAACGCGGCTTGTGTATTCTGTTTCTTCTGCTGCGTTACTTCTCAAACGCCCGGTTGCTTTGTGACGCCCTTGTTGGCGCTTCTTGCTACCTCACTCTTCAAACGTCAACCATGCAAAACCTCGAACTTTTAAAGCTTTCCACACAACAACTTTGCAACTGATCCTTAAAAATAACAAAAACAAAGACGAAAAGCATGGTATTTGCGACACTTTCACAAAAAAAACGTTACCAACAATAGAGAGCAAAAACAATGGAACACGAACACACCGAAGCATCGTGTTATTGACGAATACCACAACAAAACATAGGGTTTTCAAGCTTTCGACCAAGAAACCTATCAACAATTAACGACACACCCAGCGCGGCGGCAGACGCACGTGCTGCCTAGTTGTTCAATGCGGATCGCATGTTTGGCCTGCAGTCGGAAGTTCTCGAGGTCGAAAACCAGCAGCTGGAAAAGCCGGCAAAGCTGAGGAGACAAGGCCACCACTCTGCTGCCTGTGAGAGGCATGATGCGAATGTGAACTTCTCGTGGAAGTGAGGCTCACTGCAACCCCGGCAGTGAAAGAGACTGTCCGAGAGACGCTCATTTGCAGTGCGCTTCGGTGCAGGAGGTTGCATTGTTGCAGCGTTACCTTGGCAGCCTCCTGCAACTTTCATGAAGTCAGCCTTTGCGGGGAGCGCCTTGGCATCCAGTGCCTTGAGGACGGAGCCACAAGCAAAAGCTGCGCAGGAGCCGCCAGAGGCGGGCAAAACACTGGTTGACTGTAATGTGCATGGGATTTGGCCCCATACTACTCCCTGTACGCATGCAGTGTTGCTAGTTTGATACGGTCGACCATCATCAATCCGCGCGGAAGCTAATCAGTTCTAGTGCAACACTGTGGGCGTCAGCAATGTGCCAGACTAAACGGACCGTGCTTGGATTTGTTAAAGCGGGAGCTGGGATCACTTCCCATAGGGTCTAACAGGACTCAGCCGCCAGCACCGGCCTCAGAGCAGCCGAATCTCGGTGTGGCACATCTGCAGACTGTCTGTTGATTGCATCGGAATGAGGCCGGAAAGGTTTTGCCAAGAAGTCTTCAGCTCCTGCGCCGCCAGCAACGACACCTGCCTCAGTGGCGGCACCTCTTTCCCCCACAGCAGCTACGGCACCTGCAGTGCCGGCCCCTATGCCACCCGCTGCGCCCACGCGCGTGGGCCGACCCGTTGCGGGTCCACCTGGCGGACCCGGCCGGCCTCGGCCGCTCCTTGCCCCGCCGCCCGGTGACTTCGCACCAGGCCGGAGTCCGATGCAATCCGGCATGGCACCGCCAACAGACTTGTCCTGCAGGTCCTCGCCCGCCGGTGGCGCGTCCTTTGGCTCCTCCACCCGGGTCCTGGCCCCTTGGCCGCGGAAATTATGTAATTATGGTCACTGTTGAGGGGGACAGAGACAGTTGTAATTGTATGCTGTATGATTGATGTCGTATCATGTATCTGCATGCGCGGTTTCAGGTCGAATCCCTCTTTTCCGAAGAGGCCAGCAGTCTCGAAGGCGAAGGGTGGCCTGGCACCACAAACGGCGGCCCCAAAGATGGCGACGCCAGTCTGGTGCCCAGAGTCCTTTTGAGTGGTCCTTTAAGAGGCCTCAGCTAAGAGGGAATCGCGGCAGTTCAGAGATACTAAGGCTTTTAACCGCAAGCCTGCCAAAGGCCGCGTTTTTGAGATTTCCTTCACTGGCTTCTGATTGCTTCTCTGGAATTGCGACCCTGATCCAGGCGGCAAAGAGAAAGAAGACACCAGCACCTGTCCGGTGTTGGATGTCGGTCCAGAAAACTCCTCATCCTACACGTCCTCCGAGCTTTCCGAGAGCGAAGAGGTTGCTTTGCCTTTACCACCCTCGGCGTCAGCCTCCGAGTGACAGTGATTCCGAAGTTGCAGTGCCAGCTTACGAGCGCCTTCTGACTCAGGAAGGCACCAGTTGCCGTGGCCAAGTGCGCACGCCTAGACTGGGACATGTGAGATGGACCACCATCGAACACGTATATGGCCCGTGTGTGCCCGAAGAGTTCCAAGCCCTAAGCCCTGAGGCCGCCGGCTGTTGTCAAGAAGGTGGAGAGCAGCAGCAGTGCCGCAACCTCAGAGGGACGCCGCAAAAGCGCAACCCAGCCGACATGAAGCCTTGTATTCCAACCTGGTTGCATGAACAGCTTCTGCCGTCTGTCCTTGATTTCTGTGGCATTGAAAGCCCTGACTGTATTGACGAATCGTGCTCCCGCACCAGCCGTACTTCCGTGGGCGACGTTGAAACTTGGCAGACTCGTGTCCTGCAACTTTGCACGGCGTGCCCAGAAGCCAGACGTAAGCCCCATGCAGCGACGTTTCCCTACGCGAAGGAGGTGAGCAGCTCCGATTCGGGAGCTGAAGTTCCCGCTGCACCCGCCCCTGGAGGCCGAACCCAGGGCTGCTGAACAGCACCGGAGAAGTCTCCTCGCGTTTCCCGTGCCAGGACTGAGGCTGTCCCCGTCCATCTCGCCAGCCAGACTGCGAGAGGCGCCTTGCTCTTTGGCGCCTTGCGCTTTGGAGGGATTGCTGTAAGTAGGCAGAGAGGTAAAGGCCGAGAGGGCACAGGGCTCAAAGTGGCGGACAGGCATTGGCTGGCAAACGAAATGTCGCGACGGGCCAAGCTTTTGCCACAAGAACATAGAAGTGCGTTCACTTTCCCCAGCTCTTCACCGGAAGCAACGACACCCCAGGATGCAGCCATTCTGGATCGCTATCATCAGGCGCAGTCGCAGAGTTGTGAAGGGGGAGAGCAATGAACAAAATCCGAGAAAGAGTGGCAGCTGAGGTGTTTTGCAGTTGAGGAAGAACGAAACTGACCACCAGTACATAGCGATGACCAGCTTAGACGGGCGCGGGCAACACCCAGCAAAAGGCAAGGCGTATCACATGTCGCATGCTGACGCTGTTTGCGAGCCGTGGGTTGCTGGAAGCTTGCTGTCAGTTGTCAACATGGTCGCCACGTCATCAAACGCATTAGACGAAGCAGGTTTGGTTTGACAGTATCACACGACGCATGCCCTTATAGCTCGGACGCACGCGTAAAACCCTAGATCAATGATTCTAGATGTGCAATGCAGGCAGAGGCACTGGAACACGGAATGCGTGTCGCTGAAGCATCATAAACACCGGGATACATGCTGCCACCCTAGATGCCCATGCAGAGTCCTACAGTGTTACATGACTGCGCTGGCATTGGTGCAGCAGTCGCTGGCCTCGTGTCCAGATCAGCCAGCCCTACGCTTCCTCACCACAGAGAGAACACTGGGGTGCCTGACATATCGCCAGGCACAGCAGTCAGCAGCTGCCTGGTATCTCGTCAGTCGTCAGGGGAGCACACGTCAGTCTTACGTCGTTACGTCTGATCAGGTGTGGCAGCTGAGTGGCCTCATCGCCGAACGTTTGCAGGGCGGTGTCCTAGGCGTCGCCATTGATGATGGGCCATACCTGGCACTTGCAGAGCTCGCAGGATGGAGGAGGCCCAGCACTCAGGATCGCACAAGCTTCTAAAAGCCTCTCCGCATTTGCTTGGCAGGGGCATGGTGCTTGTGCCACTGGACCCACATGATCCGGTTTCCCGCCTTAGCCATGTGGCCAAAGAGTCACAAGCGACTTGCTTGGTCACGAAAGATTGGGGCGATGCCAAGACGCTTGGCTTTGTATTTTGGAACAGGCCTCAAGTGTCTGTGAAATGACGCCATGCCGTGACCTACCGTGACCCAGGAAGCTCGCAGAGGTCGGCCCGGTCTTGGACCTGAGTGCAGAAGTTCCCTTGACCTCCGAGCTCGGCGAGCTCGGCGAGCTCGGGCCGATCGCCGGCAGCGAATCTCTGGACCCGACCTCTCCGGCCTACATGCGCCTTGACACCGTACCGTGAGGCCGTGAGGTGTACCTTCTTAGCCGCCGAGAGTATGGCTGTTGTCTAAGGTGGTTCACAAGTGGCTCGACAGGTCAACCGAAAGGAGTTTTGATCTCCCACCAGGCGTTCTGCAACTGGTGCCTTCGCTTGAACGTTTAAGCTGAGTCACCCTCCATGGTTCGGTACCGTGCGGTGCTGCTGCTCCAGGTGCAGGGTCAAGAATCCGCCGCAGTCCATATGCTCATCCAGTGTAGTGCTGATCGCATCGGCCTCGACGTTCGATCCGTCTATCGGCCTCTCGGCTTCGCTCTCTAAGCGTCTGAGCCGATTCTGGTCCATTCTGGGGTCTCAGGAGACATTTTTGCAACATGGGCCGTTGGGGGCACTGTGGCCGTGGCACCCCGTATGCTGTTCTTTGCAAACCTGGGCTGGGCCATCGACCGTCTCGAGGTAACACACGTTACCTGCACTCCATCTCTATGGCAGTCTCTTGAGCGCTTTGTCGATGAATTCAACAAGTTTTCGCAGTTCAGGTAGAGGTCTGCAGCGCATGGTGTGCACTGAATTTGTGGATACTCTGTTTTTGCAGGAATGGCATGGATTTGCCGAGTCTCACTACCGTGTGCCTTGGAGGGGAACGTGCCCCTCAACCGTTGCTCGATCAGTGGACACCAGCCCTTCAACTCTTGAACACTTATGGAACCACAGAGTGCACCTTGGCATAAGCTAGGCTTTTCCAAGTCGGTCCTCTCGCGTGTGGCTCTCAAGTCGTCGATCGTTTGGTTTCCGCTTCAAGCACAACAGGCACGGTTTGGCAGACCCTCCGCCACATGCTGCCTGGAGATCGTGCGACGTTGGTGGGGCGCCCCTATCCGGGCAATGAGGTGCGGATCTTCGACTCCCGGCAGTCTCCAAAAGAACTGCTAGATTGCTCTTGGTAGGCTCGCTGCTGCCGGAATACGGCTGAACTCAGTGCCTAGGAACGTGACGGAGTGGCATTGCAGAAGGACGACGAGGTTGGTGAGATCGTTCAGGGCGGGATCCAGGTGGGCATTGGCACCTTGGTCGGCACCTACAGTAGTGGCTGCTGCAGGCGGGGGTGAACTTGCCATCTAATTACTCTGCCTGGTGGTCTGCCAGGATACCACAACCGACCGGAACTCACAGCTGCAAAGTTCGTTGAGCTCCCGAACCTACCGGGGAGATGGTATCGAACCGGCGATGGTGGGCGGCTTTTGGATGGAGAGCTCGAGGTTATGGGGAGGTTCGACAACCAAGTCAAAATTCGTGGAATGCGCGTCGAGCTTGGTGAGATTGAGTCGGCTGTCGTGCAGACTTCGTCCGGTATCATCGCCAATTGCTCGGTGAAGCTTCGTGATGGTTTCTTGGTGGCCTACTGCCAGGACAGGACCGACATGACCCAAAGCATCTGAAGCGAAGCCACCGCCTGCCCTGCCCACCCTGACTTCATCCTCTACTAAGCGGTCCAGGTGTCTGTCGACGCGGCTGTCATGATGCATGAGCCCTACTGCTTCCCAGAAGCACTTAGAGACCGTAGGACAAAGCTCGGCCTGCGGTTTGCTAGGGATCAAGGCGGGTCTTGCGCTGCATCTGTTTCAAAGGCGTGCTGCCGGTGGTCAGCGACTTCCTTCTCACGCGTTCCAGCACGGAGCTGCCGCGGCACATGCTTCCGAGTCGTTTCGTGCTCATGCAGCGACTCCCTCTGACGCAGAATGGGCCCCAACCTCAGAGCGATGGCGAGCACCCGCCGTGAGGGGCGTGAGATGTGTTCCTGGCGTCTCTTGGAAGGAAGGTTGACTCAAAAGCTTTGCCGGAGAGCGTGGACGTCTCCTGCACGTCGTCCTCATCTCTGACAGCTCTCGAGCGCGTGGTGGCCAGCGTGTGGGAGGCAACACGCTAAGAAAATGTACCAACAAGAGGGGGCTTGCAGAAAGACCACACAGGTGCAGGCCTTTTGCCATTCTCGATGCTGGTCTTCTGCCAAGGAAGTGCTGAAGCGGCCGGGAGTCGGGCCGAACGACCACTTCCTCGCACTGGGAGGGCACTCCATGTCGGTGCTGCAGGCTCTGAAGACGTGGGGAATCATGCGGACGTTAAGAAGTGGGTCTTTGCATCACAAGTCTGGCAACGGTCACCACAAAAAGGGTTAAGACTCATTCAGAGATGCTGTGCCGCAGCAGTAGCAAGGCACTCCTACTTCTGCAAACGATCTCGGTTTGGAGTTTGAGCCCGTTCTGCAGTGGGTGGGATCCCAGGCCTTGGACCTTTGGTCGGGAAGGTCAGTGGTAGGTGCAGGAGTGATAGGCTGGGGTCCAGATTGCTGCCGTTGGTAACTTATCTTAATTTGTGTGGTGACCAGCAGGGCACTGAGATAGCGCAGGTTTCGGAATTGCTCGTGACCTGTTTCAGCGCTTGCTGCTGCATAGCTGGTTTGAATAGGCTTGGGTATACGGAATCTCCTCGCGTGCGTGCGAGCGTGATGGTCGAACCTGTGACACTGTCGCAACGCGCTCAACCAAAAAAGAACCTGCCACAAGACATGGCTGCTGGCCGCGGCCCTAGCTGCAAGTAAGAGGTCCACGTTCTCGAAGATCCGTCCACATTGCAATAGGTAGTCGTCGTCGTTGTCGCTTGTGTTGGCATTGCTGCTGCTGGTGCTGCTGCTGCTGCTGCTGCTGGCCGGCAGTGTTGGATCTCTGGAAAAGGTCTCCCGGCGCCTGGTTGCATTGGCAACCGCTGCCGGGCAAGATGACAGGTCCTCAGCAGTGCGAAGAGTGCAAAGGAATAAGGCACAGCAGAGAGAGAAAGAGACAGAGAGAGAGAGAGAGAGAGAGAGAATATTTTTCGTGTTTTCTGCTAGATTCAACGCTCCCGTGAATTCTGTAATTCGCTGCTGCGTACGACACCAGCGGGGGACTGAACAAAGAGGTGACCCCATATGATTTTATCCTTAACTCCTAAACAATTGTTTATCTTCCGAAAGGGGGAACCTCGGATTCATGCATGTTTCCGATGAAAATGTACGACCCTAGCGATGTTGTTATCGTATACTTGAAGGCTTTAGCCAATGCCGGGGTCTACATTTGTCTTTCACCCCCCGATAAGCCCGATAACACATCGGGTGGGCACGATGCCCGGGGGTCCTAACCGACCCTCATGCCCGAGAGAGAGAGAGAGAGAGAGAGAGAGAGAGAGAGAGAATATTTTTTTGGCTCAAGCCGTGAGTGGTTCAAGGCCGGGCCCGTCAGACAGAAGAGGGCTTCCAAACCGAGCGAGTGAGACGGCCTGAGGGCGCGAGGGCTTTCAGACGGGCAGCCATACGAGCTCATGGGGGCCTTGCTGACCTACACCTGATCACCGCGGGGGCTGTCGGAAGGACATAGTCGGGAACGGTCCTGCAGGGTGGCCCCGCGTGGGACCTTCTGCACTTTGTCAAACTTCGGCGGCCACGGGATCGGCGAGCCTACACGAGGGGTACCACAACTGGACGACCCTGCCCAAGAACCAGGTGGGAGACCAAGAATAAGGCGGGAGAGTTCGTGACACTACGTCCAGGGCACCAAGAATGGCTCCCTGACCTATGCAGACCGACGCGCCCCAGACGGGGGAGGAAGCAAAGCAAGCCGACCGGGAAGCTTCCCCCTGCAAGAAGCAGACGGGAGAAGAAGGGGGGAACCTCACATTGGAGATGATTCGTGAGGCCACAAAGAGCTCGGCCAGTCCATCGCTACGGTCAAGGAGGAGGTAGCCTGCAAGTAAAAGAGTCGACAGCATTGAAGTGGGGGTCACCCGTCAGATGGACACCACCAACAAGATGTTCGGAACCATGACAAGCAACAACAGGCGTTGGAAGAGATCCGGGCCACCCAGTCAGCCCAGGCCGAACATTTGAAAGCCTTCCAAGGGGGGCAGGAGGAGCTCGAAAATCGCTTGGCTTTGCTCGAGAGCAAGATGAAAGGCTCCTCTCTCAAGGGAAGGAACACTGCCGACACAGACGCTCCAAAGAAGCCGGCCCTCATCATGGGGGGACGGCCCGACGACCAGCCCGCCACCGAGACGCTTCAAAAGGCCAAGGACATCCTGAGACAATTGGATGTCCCGCTGGACTACAGCGAACTGTTTGTCCCGGGGCTCATAAGAGGTTATGCCATTTTGCCTATCCCCCAACATTAGGGGGAAACTGAAGGTCAGATCGCGCAAGCCACTCTGCAGAAAGTCCGGAGGGCCAACATCATGCTCGGGGTGAACCCGGCGGGAGGACACCGACACCGCAAGCTCTGGATGTCCCTCTCGCAGTCACCGGAGCGACGTAAGAAATCGGCAAAGTCAACGAGCCAACCATGAGCGGCTCAGCAGCGCCACGCTGGACATGCCGAAGGGGGCCGAGAGAGCGGGGAGAGACGTTGGGGAAAGACCTCCAGTTCGTGAAGACAGCCTGGCAGCCCCGGAAAGAGGAGCTGCGCTGAACCTACCAAGCACCACCAAGAGTGTTTCACAGATTGCTGACGAAGCCCCTGAAGGGGGGACAGAGGGAGTCGAGGGAGCGCAATTAGGGGTCGCCAGCTCACTCAGAACTTCGCAGGAGACCCAGCATTAAGCAGCATTCACGTTTGTTGCAAGAGATAGTGACAGAAGTCGGCCTTTTCTTCGACTCGCGCTATGACTGGATCCTTGTCTACGGCAAGAAAGAAGGCAGAGGAGAGGGCATTTTGTGCCCCGGCCGCCGGGGCCGAGTGGGAGGAGGCCATGCCCAAGAGCAAAGTCTGGCTGGGGATTGATGCCAAACGAGACCCTCACGGCCACATGAAAAGGAGCACCCATAGCACGGACGGGCGATTCAGTTGCCGCCCCAGGCGCTGGACACACCGACCTTGCACCCTTACAACACAGCCATGAGGCCTAGAAGACTGGACTACCTCTTCCACAAAGGGCATGCGGCGGAGGAGGGAGGGGTCCACCAATGCAGACACGATGCTGTGTGGGTCTTGGTCTCCACTTCACCTCAACACCTTCCTTACAAGCAACGATGGGGACCGAGACGACTGACGGGGGACTTCCAACACACCCTCTCCTAGCACCCGCCGGCCCGCAGAGGGGACCCCCAAGCCCACCTGGCAGAAGTTGCAGCCGCCATCACCGCGCCGGGAGGAGGGTTCGACAGGTTTCGCGAAAGTCGCCAGCTGCAGGCCCAGCGTCGAGCCAAGCCAGGCTAGCATGGAAAGCAGTAAGCCGAGCCCGCAAACAGGAGCACAGAACATGGCAGCAAGCCAACATACTCCGCGCCAGCCAGACGGACTGGCGGGCCTTCGCACGCTGGACCAGCAAGCTAGCCGGCAAGGGTGGGAACACCACCTACTAGATGACAATCACAGGCAACAGCAGCTCAGGAAGCACTTTGCCAGCATCTTCCACAAGGTGCCGCAAGCACGTACAGCAGCCAAACTCCAGACCCTCCGCACAGCCCTCAGGAAGCAGACACACCACTGGAGGACCAGTGGAGGAGTGGCCGTGGGGTCCAGAAAGGGCCATCGGACAGAGATGGCGCCACTGGACGGTTGGTGATGAGCCTACGAGGGAACCGCCAACGAGAATTGCGAGGCCGCGGAGAGGCCGAACCCCACAAGAGACGAGGGGGGAGAGGACTCACGTGAACCTGGTTCCCGACCTCAGCTGGCAAGTGCGCCAAGTGCAGGCGCACATGGCAAGAAAGCGGAGCGACTCGACAGGGTCCAGTCCTGATGAACAGTGAGAGCTGAGGGGAGAGAATGTGCTGCAATTCCAGTGTACTTTTTGGGGGAAGCTGTTGGTTCAATTCCGTTTGCAGTCGTCAGTCACGCTTGCAAAAGCCAGGCATAATTGGCTGGGGAACCCGCTTGTCCTTGTGACCTGCACGTCTTGTGTTTCTGTTGTTGGTTCACCTTGAAAAGGTGGGGGGAACCACTGTATCCAACCGTTGTTCCTGATGCCTGGCGAGGGACTGAGGATGAGGCCGAGGCGCGGGCTAAATTACAGGGAGGGTTGGGTTCCCACCAGGCACATGCTACCAGCCAAACCGAACATGGGGGGAAAGGCTCCTACCTCTGCTTACCCCAAGGGGAAGAGGGCGCCTGGGTCCACGACCTGTCCACGACCTGTGGACTCTTCCCCTGTGTCTCCAGTGCAAGTGCCCTCTGGGACAGCCTGAGTTGACAGTCGGCCGCACACAAGCATGCGTGTGTTCTGTTTCTATCCAGTTGTGAGCTGCTGCGAGTGGGGGTGACCTTTTGGTGGGAGCTGACCAATTTGGTCGGGCCTTCAGGGTTTGTAGTGAGAGACCTGGGATCCTGCCGTTGGGGTGTTCCAAGCTTAGTCTACGAGGCGGGTTGGGGTCTTAGGTCTTAGTGTTCGGGTGTTGCGTTGGGGTCTCTTCTAGCCACTGTGTTTCTCAGCACGATAATTCCCCGGTGCGTGAAATCGTGTGGGGGCCGCCGCATGCAGACTCCCCTGATCGTGCTGAAGAAGCATCAGAGCCCGTGGGAGAATAACTCCTGAGAAAAGGACTCCTCGCCAAGGAACTGCCAGGGTGTGTGCGCGCACGTGGGGGCTGCCTGGACGCTGCAGCTTCCTCACGCCCTGTAGAGAAAAGCGTAGAGAAAGGAAGAGGGAGAGAGAGAGAGAGCTTCCACTCATGCCCGACAAGCCGCCCTTGCCCAGGCGAGCCCTGCAAGCTCTTTGGGGATCATCCTGTCCCCCGAGAAGTTGATCCACTCGCCCCGGCTACGGATCTACTGCCAGATGTTGGCTCGAGGTGGCGTCCGCTTCCCGGGCACGGATGCCTGTATGGCTGAGGAGAAGATCAGCGAGGAAGCCGCATTCGCGCAAAACCTCATTGCTTGGCTCTCTCCGTATCAATCTATCTCTCTCCCCCTCCTTCCCTCATTTGTAGCTTGTAAACTTCCAGCTGGGTGCGTAGAGAAGCCAGGCAGCAACTTTGGAATACGCTTGGGATCTAATTCTGAGAAGATGTGTGTTTGGTGCCCCTGCATTTTGCTCCTTTACGTTCGGTCCACATGTCTGCAACCCATACCTCCCGACGGCCAGATACTCCTGGCTTCATCTACTTGTGCATCTACGCTTGTCTGCAGTCTTTGTTGCGCTTCAACAACCGTGTGTAGGTGAAGTTGTTGAGCAGGTGTACAGGTATGTAACATAAGCAAGAAGGCAAGCTGGCATGGGTGGATGGATGCATCGCTCCGTGACCTACATGTGCTAATTTTCGATGACAGCCAAGCCCAATGCAGGCGGACGTTGTGGACCTGCGGATCAATTACGTGAAGCACAAGGTCCAGCGCGGCGACAAAGATCCTGAGCTGGACCATGGTGCATGGGAGCAAGCTGCCCGGCACCGGCAAAGTGACAAGCAGTCCGATAAGCCGGTAAGTCTAAGGCGGGTAAGGAAGACCATCTTGAGAATCCGGCAATTCCGGGCCGAGACCGGGCCGAGAACCTTTCTGCATCAGGTAGGCAGGCGAGCAGGCTTGGTCCAGATTCTGGATACAAAGATCCCCTAGCTTCAGTCGCAAGCAAACTAATCATTTATCTGTCAAGTTCGGGGAGGCCGACTGTCAGGCTGAGTAGCCGAGTTTGTTGCAGGTTCCCGAAGACACCGCGGAGCAGCTGCTTTGCACCCCGACTCAGTGCCTGCCGCCATGCTCCACCATCGAAAAGACTTCATGGAACCTGTAAGCGTCTGAGGCCTGAGACCTGTTTTTATCTAAGGCCGTGCCGCTGAGGCCGGCCTCGTGCCTCTGGTACGCTTGCTCCTCGCATCGGAAGGAGACTCTTCCTCGTGTTCAACCGCAGATTCCTTTTGCACACGTGTCGTTTCTTCTTGCTGTGCATTCGGAAATGCAAGATGAAGTGAAGTGTCCCGTAGCATCTCGTAGCAACCAAGGCTGCTTCGGGAAGGGGCGCCTGTGGAGGGAGGCCCGGCTGCAATACAACGTCCCCCCACCTTTTGCCGATGTCTCTGGCGAGGTACCTTGCGAGGACAATATGCTAGACACGGCTCGACGCCCCTCATTCTGGTCGCAGCCTTACTGTATCGGAAGACGTGCACAAGACCTCCCCGCCTGGGGGAGATGCTCGGAGATGCTCTGATGTTCTGAGGCTGTGATGGGAAACCACGTCTGCTGCGCTGAGGAGCTGCTCCAGCACAGTGCGCTTCCGCAGCAACGGGATGCACCGAAGCTGCAGAAAGCGCTGAGCTTTGTGCAGTGCAGAGCATGTCTGGGCCGTCTTTGCAAGGCCGAAACAAGGCAAGGCCCGGTTGTGGAGTTGTCCTCTTGAGGCGCATGGCACGCCCACGCTTCTTAAAGCCGCAGAGCGCTGTGGCCGGCGGATGGTAGAGTTGCTGCTGGAGGATTGCCTCATGCCTCAGAGCGGTGTCTCCTTGTTTTTCGGTGGTGCCAGGCCAGGGCTGATGTCGAAGCAACGGCGGGAGCCCAAGGCTAAGGGCTGCCCCCGTTTAGAAAACAGAGCATCTCGAAACCCAAGGACACTGCGGGCCGCAGTACCTCGCTTCATGCAGCAGCCAAAGCCGGCAACCCTGCTACAGCGATCGCACTGCTCCAAGGCGGGTGGGTCGCGAGATATACTGTAGGCTGCCGGGGTTCTGATACAGGCGGCAGCAGAATAGCGATAGAAGCCAGCGATGAGTAGAGGTGATGCTCGAGCCGATTGGCTGGACCGCTGGAATCGAACAGCACTTCACTGGGCGGTCTTCCACGGCCATGTGGAGGTGTGTCAGGCCGTGGGAATTTCCCAAACGGGTTGAACCGCGCGAACACCCTGACTTCAAGGCACCTGCCAAGGGCCTGGTTTGTTCGCAGGTGTTGGTGGAAGCTGGTGCGCGAACCTGTGGTACTGTGGGTGAACATGCTGGCCGATTCTTCATTGCAACGGAAGCTTGCGGAAACCTTCCACACCGAGTGCTGCTTGATAGCTCAAAACTCATAAACTAATCGCTTGCTCTCATGCTTGCCTGCGTGATCAGTCCGAATCAGTCCAAGCAAGAGCAACTACGTTCCCACCTTCAATTCATTCAAGTCCAAAGAGAAGCCCATGTTTTCCGATGCGAGGTTGAAGCAGGCTGCGTCCTTCGTGACTCCACAGGCACTGGCCGCAGAGCGATTTCCAGATGGCGGGCCCATCCGCGAACTGTTGGACAGCAAAGCCTGACAGAGTGAATCATGCTGGGTCTGGAGACGGGGGTGGAGTTTGCAGAGACTACCTGTCCGTGGTTGTCGGCAAGCGGCATTCACTTCCCGCCTGCTCTCACGCATACAGCAGCATCTCGCACGAGACGGGGCCTCACGACATCAAGATGGGGTGCTTTGCAGGCCGATGAAGACTTCATTCACACCAGGTGGCTCGGTGCTGCGCATGATCATCCGGCTGAGTCGGCGGTATGTTATCGTCGTAGGGCGACACCGGTCCGGTGAATCGGTGCCAGGTGCAAATTTGCTAGAGCTTGCGGCCGTTTGCACTATCCTCTCTGCATCGCGAAGGAATATCATCAGCCGAATCAGCCGAGGAACAGGGTTTCTGCAGCATTTCGGCACAGTTCCCATGATCTGAGCTGCCAGCAGAGCTGCTGGGCGCTCAGGATGGCTCAGGCCACCTCCTGCAGGAACTTCTGTCGGAATATGATAGCTTGCCTTCACGCCTCTGATCTGAGGACGTTTGCCTCCATGGAAGGCCCGTGATGTCCAAGTCCAAGTCCTCCTCGAAGTCGTCTTCGAAGGCCAGGCTTGCGGCACAAGCTGAACTGGACAAAGCGCGAATCGCATTGATCATCGCTGCCAGCAACAGCTCTTCCTGCGGTGGCTGGAATTTCACAACGCACATCGTCATACATCCATTGTCGACTCCCTCCACCCCTGCCAAAGCAGCACTCATCCCCATGGGGTCAAGTTTTTCGATTCGCCTCGACTCTCAACCCTCATGCCAATGCAGCGCCCCTGAGCCAACACAGTGCTGGCATCTGAATTGGGAGCCGTGGCTTGCGATTTCTGTTGCGCTGCGCTGCCCACATGCAGACTGCAGCAGATGACACGACCGTGACTCATTTCCGCCACATGCTCCAGACAAGGGCTGCTTGTGTTCCATTTCTGTTCTTGAGCAGTTCACTTCCCAGAAATCCAGTTTCTAACTTCTCCTTCACAGCTCAACGGCCCCCAGCTCAACATTTCCGTTGCTCGCATGGGAGGCGTCCGCAGATCCAACGCAGAAATTAGAGCAGTGGCACAGTGGATACTTGAGAGCAGCTGCCAAAACTGCGGGGTTGTGATGTGAGTGTCGGTGCATTTTGCACTATATACCACTATATCACGGACACAAAGCGGCAGGCGAATGTGATTTCACATTACTTACACGCGGTGCCATCTGGCAAAACGCATCTTTATATGGATAGAGGAAGTGTCTCTGGTACAAATAAATGGCACAGTAAATCAGCAACCCTTGTTGCTTGGGGCCCGGGCTCTCACCAGGAGCTGGCACCGGCACAGTCCTGGCCCCAACTGGGTTTGCGCTCTACTCTCCCGCACGGGCTCAATCGGGCCGCGCCCAGGCCGACGGATGCACCCGAGGAAGACCCCGAGGAAAAGGCCACGAGTTCTGGCGTTACATGAAGGCAATTGTATGTAGCAACCGCAAACGCCCAGGAAAGGCGACTGCAGGAAGAGGACAAGACTCGTACTACCGGCATGCTCTTGCTGGTTGGGCTTCTGTGCTGGGCAGGAGCGATTGCGTCAAGAGGAGGCAGCGGGGGATGCCGGAAGGACGAAGTGCGGCTGAAGGATTGTTGTTTTTGTTGCTTCAGCATGTGGTGCCAGTTGCTGAAGCGGCTGGAAACTTCGGGGAGCATTTGTGCCGGAATTGCAGGCCTGAATGGTGCCGAAGGTTTTGGTAACGGCGCGTTGACTGGCCGTTCTTTTGCTTGCGAACGCAGCTAGCAGGCGTGAATGGCCAGTGTCATGGCGAGATGCTACTTCTGGAGGACCGGACAGCCGTTCTTTGTCGGGTTTGCTAGGCCACGCATGATAGGTTTCGGTTCGTTCGGCGCAGCAGTGCACTGCAGCCTCGCACGGGTTTCAAGTTCATAGTCCATTTCAAGAAGCCAGGCGGACGAATGTCGACGCACCTACTGGGTGGCCTCGGGCAAGCGTGAGCACTGCTGTCTTGTTTCTTTCGCTCGTGACACATGGACACAACAGCTACAGAAAGATACGTGCCATGCAAGCACGCAACTTTGGAAGATCATGAGAACTGGGCACGTGAGACTGGAGTGGCCGGGTCCAGAGAGAGAGAGAGAGAGAGGTTTTAAAGCCTATGAACAAATGCAGGGTAGAGAACAGCCGGGGGAAAACCTTCACAAGCTTTCACACCCCTCCAAAAGCCCCACAAACATCGGGGGGGCCTTTAAGGCTGAGGGGTTTCGCACTCCCCTCATGCCCCGGGGAAGAAGAGAGAGAGAGAGAGAGTAGCCATTTTGGCTCAAGCCGCGAGTGGTTCAAGGCCGCGCCAAACAGACAGCAGAGGGCCTCAAACCAGGGGTGAGCGGAGGGACTTTGGCCTCAGAGAACAGAGGGGCCATTGCGAGCACGTCGGCAAGTTCGCAGTTCTACGCGGGGGCACCGTGAACGCTGTAAAGCGCGACCTCGGCAAGTTTGTTCCTGTACGGTGGCCACACGCCGCTCCTTAGGGACTTCCCCAACCCTCGACCCCTTCGGCCTCGGCGATCCTACAGGGGGTCTTGCTCGCCGACGCGATTCTCCGCAAGAACCGCGCTGGGAGGCGGCGGGGGGCAACGGTGAGATCGTGATACTACGGCCACGGCATCGAGAATGGCAACTACACCCATGGAGACCGGACTGCCAGCCGGGCAGGGGGGAGCAGGCAATGCAGGAGAACAAGGGGACAGTCCCTGCAAGAAACAACGAGGTGAAGACCCGGTGACTCTTACGTTGGACATGATCCGGGAGGCCATGCGGGCCGAGCTCGGCCGTAGCAGAGAGGAGCTGGGGCAATCCATCGCCTCAGTTCGTGACGAAGTTGCCCTTTTCAATAAAAGGGTGGATGGACTGGAGGCCGGGGTGACCAAGCAGATGGACACGACCAACAAGATGTTCAGCATCATGACGGGGAACCATGACAAGCAGCAGGAGGCACTGGAGCAGATCCGCCTCACCCAGACCGCCCAAGCTGAGGATATCAAGGTATTCCAGGGGGGGCAAGAGGAACTTGAAAACCGCCTGGCGATCCTGGAGAGCAAGTTCAAGGGCTCCTCGGTCAATGGGGGGAGCACTGCCGACACGGAGGGGCCACGGCGGCCTGCCCTCATTATCGGCGGCTGGCCGGATGAACAACCGGCCAGTGAAACCCTCCAGAAAGCCAAGGACATACTCCGGCAGCTTGATGTCCCTCTCGACTACAGCGAAATGTTCGTGCCGGGGCTTAAGAGGGGGTACGCTATAGTACCTATTCCCCAACGATGAGGGGAGTCGGAAGACCAACGCCGTGAGATCGTCCAGACTACCTAGCAAAAAGTACGTCGAGCCAATGTCATGCTGGGGGTTAACCCGGCAGGGGGGCACAGAAAGCTTTGGATGTCGCTTTCACAGTCGCCCGAGCGCAGGCGCAAGTCCAGGCTAGCCGGCAAAGTGAAGAGGGCCCTGCTCGAGATGGGGGCCCAGCAGGGGCGTATGGAGGTCGAGTTCTCCACGGGCACCATTTGGTACGACCAGGAACGCCCACCGGGCAAGCACGGGTCTCCCTAAGACCGCCGCCGCCCCCCGAACGGCCCAGAGGAGGTCGCGCTGGGGGTCCTCAGCTGGAACCTGGGGGGGCTCGCGGGGGAAAGGATCCTCGAGCTCACCCGGAATTTCGGCGACGACCCCGTCCTTTCTGGAATTCATGTTCTCTTACTACAAGAGGTAGTGACAGATGCAGGACTGTACTTTGCCGCGAAGTATGACTGGGTCTTTGTGTACGGCAAGAAAGAGGGAAGTTGGAGAGGCGAGGGCATACTTTACCACAGCAGCAGAGGCTTACACCACGAGTCCACAACCATGCACTCAGCACCACCATACGCTGCCCACGAACACACCACAGATGCAGGTTCGTTGCCGCCCACCTGCCACACCATTCCACAGTAGAACAAGCTACAGCCCTTCTGGCCGAGTGGGGTGAGGCACTGCCCAGAAGCAAGGGCAAGCTCTGGATAGGCATGGATGCCAATGAGACATTCACTGCCAAGGAAGGGGGGGCCTCCTGGCACACACCAGCAGGGGGGAGGAGGTCCTCATGTGGGCGACCTCCCTTGGGGCTCGCTTCCCCCCCAGCCCACCTTTTACCCCTACAACCAGGCGATGCAGCCACGGCGCCTGGACTACCTGATGCAGCGGGGGAGCAGCTGGCCACACGGCCCGCCGCCCGAGGCGCCGACCCCCAGGCCGACCTTGCGCGAACAGCCCGTGACATCACGGTGCCAGGAGGGGGGTCCGACAGATTCCGCGAAAGCAAGCAACTCCAAGCCCAGCGCAGAGCAGTGCACCGACTCCCCCATAGGGGACAAGCAGCCCGAACAGCATGGAAAGCGGTGAGCAGGGCACGCAAACAAGAACAACGAGCATGGCAGCAAGCGAACATCGACAGAGCCAGCCAAGGATTGGCGCGCCAAGCGGTCCCTCGACCACCACAGCAACCGACAAGGCTGGGAGCACCGCCTTCTAGACGACATCCACTGGCAAAAGCACCTCACCCAGCACTTTCGGAGCATCTTCCACAAGGTACCGCAGAGCCATACGGCCGCGAAGCTCCACATCCTGCGCGAAGCCCTCACGCGCGCATGCAAACATACCCCGTGGAAGCCCTTCACCGACAGCGAGCTCCAGGTGGCAACAGCCACGTGGCACCGGGGAAAAGCCACAGGGCCTGACGGGGTGGCGCTCGAGGCCCTGCAGGCGATGCTGCAGCAATACATCCTGAACGACTTCCTCTACCGTGGCGCGCTCCCCCCCTCGGCCCTGGAGGGGGTTACGGTGCTCCTCCCCAAAACTGTAGGGGCACCAGACGACTGGGGAGATACACGCCCCATCACACTGTCGTCGGCCGTACTCAAATGGTTCGGCCAACTCCTCCTGCTCCGAGGGGGGCGCCAGCTCCAGGAGGGGGACAATGGGCGAGAAAGGGGCGGCAAGGCACGGAACTACTCGTGGTCCTGCGACGTGTCATGCGCATGTCCCGTGACTGGGGGGTGCCTGTTTGGCTAGTTCGCCTTGTGACATCCGCAAGGCATTCGACTCCGTTTGGCAGGAGTCCATGGGACACCTTGTGGCGACCAGAGTCGGCAAACTACTCTCCACCGGGCAAAACGGCCATGGGGGGATCCCCCTGGGAAGCACGTGCGTGGCTCGGCCTACTTGAAGCCCGTGAACTACGGGTTGCCATCGGCGACACCATCACTAGCATCCCACAAAGCAATGGGGTTTGTCAGGGATCCCCCGATAGCCCTGTGCTCTTTGCTGCCATTATCGCCACGGCTTTGGACGAGGTCCTCACGCGCACCGCCAGACACTTGCCACCTGTGGGGGGTCCAAACCCCCCCCAATCCGGGGGGGCGTTTATGGATGACACCTACCTTTGGAGTCATGACCGCGACCACCTGCAGCGCACACTCACCGAGCTCGAAGTCAAGGACGGCCTCTCCGTCCACTCGGGCAAAACCGCCATCCTCTACAGCGAGCCGGAGGGGGGAGGGTCCTTCAAAGTGGGGGGGCAAGAGGTGCCATGCCAACCCTACGGCACGGTCATCACAGCGCTCGGCTCCCCCCTCACTTTCGCTGAGCCAGTGGCGGCCATCACAGCAGCCATGAACGAGCGTGCCCGCAAAGCATTCCACAAGCACAGCAAGCTCCTGTGTGCACCCACCCCCCTCAGGGGGCGCATCAAAATGCATACCACCATGGGTCCGAAATGCAGCGCTTTGGGCGAGCCAATCCTGGCCCATCGTGGAAACCCTCCACAAACCAGTCAACAGCACACAGCTCCGGCACATCCGGGCCATGATGCGGGAGGCCCGGCACCCCGGGGAGGCGTGGGTAGACTGGAACAACCGCACCCTACGGCGAGCACGAGTCCAACTACACCAATC
The DNA here is from genome assembly GCA_905221615.1 of Symbiodinium sp. CCMP2592. Classification (NCBI taxonomy): domain Eukaryota; class Dinophyceae; order Suessiales; family Symbiodiniaceae; genus Symbiodinium; species Symbiodinium sp. CCMP2592. Next base: position 432,560 of record CAJNDT010005853.1, read on the forward strand.
GGGGGAGCCCCGGTCAAGCACATTCCTACTATCGCAGACCTGGGGGCTCTACGGACACATGGCCAGATCCACCGAGTGGGGGGCCGCCATGCTCAGCTGGAAAAACTTGCAGTATTGTTGCTGTGGGGGGGCTAGCTTGGATGCAGACTGCACAGGACAGAGCAGCATGGAACGGGCTTGCACAGGAGTTTGTGACGCGCTTCGACGTACCATGGGCCTCAGGCAAACAGGGCAGCCTCGACAACATTGCACCTAACAGGGGGCAAGCAGAGCGGTCCTCCCAGCCAATGAAGCGCCAGCTGACAGCATAGGGGGACAGCACTCAGCCCGCGCAGCCCATGCCCCCATGACGGGGGCCCACCTCACCTACCACCACGCCACGCCCCACGACACTACAGAGGAGCAAAAAACAGACAGAAGGGAGAGGACATGGTGTTTCACGTTTCACTTGCACATGTACGGAGCCTCTAGCCTCTCTGCATGTGCGCTTGCAGGAAGCAGCACGAACACAGTATGCCGACATGTGAGTCAATGCCAGTCGGGCCAAGGGGAGACGTGATGCAACTCACCCCAAAGCCACCGCCTGCTCAGAGCAGTTAGTTGGTGACCCTTCTGGCAGCCCATTTGCAGCCATGAAGTCAATTCGCAATACGATGATGATGACCTGTGGCCTGATGGTGTGGGCTGCAGTCCTAGCCTCGGAAAAGCCCCCGCCGGGGGGGAGCGGCCGCAACGTGCGACTAGGGCAGCCGGCAGCCCCGAGCACCACGGAGGCTGCAGTGGGGCCCAATGAGCCCATGGCGACTTCCCACGACGACAGCCTCAACACAGAGCACCCGCAACAGCAGTCGCAGCCGCAGCATGGGCAGCAGGTGCAACACACCACACCCACGGCAGCAGCATGGACCGCCAGCCCGCCATGGCAAGCCACCCCGTCGACCATGCAGCCACCTTACTGCCAGCAGCAAGCCCCAACACAGGCACAACAGGTGAAGCAACAGCCACAGTGTACTACACTCCGTCCCAGCGCGCCGCCAGAGCCCATGGCTACTACCCGGCACCATACGACCCCGACACTGACCCGTGGAACGCCGACACCGACCCACCGGAGCAGCAGCCCACGGGGGGAGCCAGCTCCAGCACCATGGCACAGCCCAGCGGGCCTCTGCAACAACCACACTGCCCACCACCTGCCCACAATCGACACGCAGCAAGCAGCCGACCAGCTCATGGCACTTCATCTTCACTACCAAAGCATCCTACAAGCAGCAGGCATACACGGGGTCTCGCCGAGAGTTCTTATGGCCATGGGATACCCGGACACTCACTTGCAAGGGGGGGCCCAGCCTCGCTGCAGCAACGAGTTGAAGACCTTCTTTCCGCCCTTGCTCCGGGGCATGGGGAACCCCTGTGTGGGGGCGCAAGCGACAGCGTGATACCACCGAATTTTCAGAAGTGGCCCGATCGCTCCGGGGGCTGGCGGACAGACTCCCCACAGCGCTCAGCGACGTCGACCTTGCGGAGGACATGGCCGTGCGCATAGCAATGCTGAGCCATGGAATCCACGACAAGCCCTAGGGGGATTGCAGGCCCTGGAAGCGCGGGAGGGGGCCTACCTCGCAGTGAAGGCCATGACCAGCGCCCGTGACAAAGTGCTGGCAGGGGACCGCGACTGGCTCTCTGCAAACTGGCTTTGGACTGTTGCGTCGCTGCTCGAAGAAGGGGGATGCGCTTTCTTGGGAACTACGTCACGTCCCGGGGGAAGCACATGGCAGCGACGTTTTGGCCCTGGCAGCAGGCTCCAACGAAACTTATGGGGGCATGCCAGATGTGTGGCAGGCCAAACAATACCTGAAAGAGCTGGGGGGCCTCCTGCCGTTCCTCGCGGACAACGACGCGGACCAGGCCCGGCGACTGGTGGCGTCCTTGCTGGCGTGGGTACAGAGCCGCGAGGGGACCACCCTGATGGTGGATAGCCAAGGGAACGCCGAAACCCAAGAGGCGGAGGGGCCCCCGAGCCTCTTCAACACGACAGCTCCGCTACCTGGGGGTCACGTTGCAGTCGACGATGTGGGGGAGCTCGTGGATGATGCCATGCCACATGCCCACGAACCGCCCCACCTCGCGTCGGAGGAGCGGGATGGGGGTTCGGTGCCGAGACACAGGAGCCCCTGTCCACTGCAGATGTTGAAGGGGAACCACGAACGTCGATGCCGGGGGCCACGCAGCTCGATGCGAACACGACGGGGGAAGCGGCTGGAGGGGCAAAAGACAAACCCAAGTTCCCGGCCTTCTGGAACCTACGTGGGTCCATGGCAGCCATTGATGTGCCGTCTTCTGCTGAAAGAGATCCCGAAAGTTTCCCCAGTGAGCCGGAGCCGCCGAGTGAGTTGGGACATGTAGGACGCATGGCTGACATTAGGCTGCCCAAAAAACTACTGCATGGCTGGCTACCTGAGGCACTTGGTACGCCACGACTTCCAGGTAAGCAACCCGGAAAGTTCTTTCGTGAGACTGTGGCTGCTGACTTAGGTTTGGTGGGGCTGCCTAAAATCGGATGGCTACAGTTATGCCAATCGGCGGAAGGGAAGAAACAATGGCACCAGGCTGTGAAAAATGCTGCGTTTTGGGGACGACCACAGGTTCCGCAGCCTGGTGATCCACCCGAGCGTACACGCGCGAACCGACACGCGGGAGGGAGTGCCAAAAGGCGACAGGGTCATGAGGAAAGGGTCCTTGGTGCGGAGAAACGTATTAAAGATACGTTAGAGCGATCATCTAAATTTCTGCAGTGGGAGGCGGAGCAAGGGGGGAGGGAGTCAGCGCAAACTCGCTTGCGTCCGTTTGTCGAAGCACTGGTAAGGGAATCTCCCGACATTCAGCTTGAAGAGGTGGTGCACCAGCTGTTCGAGGGGGCTTTGGGCGAAGCGGTGGAAGCGTGGGACACGGAAGCTGACCTTGCCATGGGAAGGATCAGTGTGGCCACGGCGTTCTACGCCGTTGTTCGGGGCATTGACTTTTCGGGCGATCAACACGCGACTGGGGTCACTCCCCGTAGGATTAGCAGAAAACAGACAGAACCAGCCTGGCATCGTAAAATGGAGCGCGAAAAGGCTGAGCAACAGCCGGAGCCGGAGCGGGTCAGGTCCAAGTATTGGGGCAAAAGTAGCTTTCAGCAGAAGCAAGGCGGAAAGTTTGTCTGTCCAATCCCGGGTTGCGGCAAGGCTTATACCACCAAGTCGGGGTTGGCTCACCACCAAATTTTGCAACACAGGGAGGGCACGTTTCGTGCAAAGGGGTTTGACTGCCCGAACTGTCCCAGGACATTTGATCGTGAATCTGCACTCACAGGTCACCTGCGCAAAGAACACAACATGGCACGGCCATTCACTTGCCCGTTTTGCAAAGGCCTTTGGCCGGGACCGGCCAGTCTTCGAATGCACATTGCCTCGGATCATAAATTTTATGATCACCAATTCCCTGGTGACTGTCCACTCTGTATGGAGGAACAAGGGCATAGTGACACGTTCAAATCGGTGCACCAATTCAAGTACCACCTCAAGCGTAAGCACTTGGTGTAACACTGCAACGTCCTGAACCTATTCGCAGCTCTTTTAGCTTCAAACGCGTCGCGTAGTTGCAGGGAGCCGTAATGGATGCGCGCCTCGATGCCGTGGAGCGGGGCCTCGAGGCCGTGTCAAGGCTCTCCTCTGTTACCGCGAAGGGACAGGGTAAGGAGCGTTCCCAGCGCTTGGTTTTGGTGTTGGCTACTGGTAGCTTTAGAGAGCGTGTCGTTGCTCTGGTGGACAAGTGGAACGCCGGTGCGGTGGAGGCACGCTCGGGGGCGGGGTCTGCGGCAGCGGCGAGCGGCAGTGGCGGGGACAAGCCGGAACCTCTCAAGTGCCAACTGTGGGCTGCGGTGGCGGCGCAACTGGTGGAGCAGGGGGTGGACGAGCCTGTTCGGAGCACACTTTTGGCCACTCCTGCCAGTGCCATCGAGGCCTCATTCATCAAGCCTGCGCAGGATTCCGATCGGCCGCTTACGTTTACAATCCTGTTCAAGAGCAACTTGGAGGGGCTCAATACCAGAGCCGCGCTTTCCTCACGGGCAGTGCAGGCGGCAGTGTCCAAGTCACCGGAGGGGGTCTGGCCACCGTTGGGGCTCAAGAGTGGGAGGTACACGCCAGGAGCTCTTCACCGGGCAGTGCTGGAGGAGTGTTTGGGGCACAGTGCGGAGGAGGTCACCTCTTACTTCAAGGGCAAGGGAAAGGGAGGTCGAGGAGCACCGCCGCCGGGGCTTGGAGCGCAGGGTGGAACTTCTAGGAAGCGTGGGGCACAGTCGCGTCTTTCCGTCGCCGCGCAGAGGGAGCCGAAACAGGGCAAACGTTGAGTGGCTGCTTGCTTGCAAGTCTAGTGGATGACTTGGTTTCGAGGTTGGTTTTTGCAGTGCTTTTGCTGCGATGTGTTTCGAACTTTAAAGTCGGTACCGTCCGACTTTGGGATCCAGTCGGTACCGCCCGGCTGAAGACGCACAGTCGGTACCGTCCGACTGCTGCTCTGCTCTGCAATGATTTGGTTTCTGTTGCTTGTTTGGGTCTCAGTCTAGTCGGTTTGTCCCTGTTGGTGGGCAGGTGTTGTGTCGTCTGTGTTGATTGGTGCGTGTGGGGTGTTGGGTCTCTCTCGGTCCATTGTCATGTCAGTCTGTTTCTGATGGTTGTTCTGCTCCGGTTTTGTCCCCTTGACTAAGTCTTGGTGGTGTTGTCTGTCGGTTTGTTGCCTGGGTTCTCCCCCTTGTGGTTCTGCTTCGTTTTGGTTCTAGTCTCTCTTTGCTCGAGATGGATGCACGTGTAGTGGCCTACAGAGTTTTTTTTCTCGATTTTGTTTGCATTGCTCTTGTTACTTGCGAGTTGGCGCATTTGTGCGCTGAACAATTTTCGATGCCTCACAGTGTCAGTTGCATCATGACCCTTACGGTAGTCGTTGTATGCTTGGTCGGGTACAGCGATTGCCTATTGTGAACTTTTGGTATGGTATCCAGGTTCTGGGACTATGCTCCTTCGGGGGCGGACAAGTCCAAATCCAGAGTGAGGAACCGTCAGCCCAAGCCATAGCCGATGGGCACGAGCTCCAGGAGCAAGTCGAAGCGGAGCTGGCCGCCTTTGGCAGAGCTAGCCGTAGGAGACTGCACAGCCCGGGGGAAACCCGGCGGAGAGCCGAGAGAGCGTGGACTGATGACAGTGATTAGGGGGTGCTTGTGTTTTTGTTGACATGTGCTGCTCTCCGTCCGGGCCTCACTGTACAGACCTGCTGCCTCGCATGTGAGCTCGAAGGGGGGCCAATAACAGCACAGAGCCGGGGAAACCCCAGGCAAGGCCCCAGGCTCAGCAACGTGGGACGCACGGGGACCAACCGTTGGGGTGCTAGAGCCATAACCTTCGAGGCGGGTTGGGGGTTAGTGTAAAGGGGGGTGTAAACAGGTCCACCAGTGCATATTCCCATGGAGTTATTATCTTTTCTCACCGCCCAAAATTCCCGGTGCGCGAATGCGCGCGGAGGGAAGGGTGTCTCGCCTGACCCTCCTGGCCGAGCTGAAGAAGAGAGAGAGAGAGAGAGAGAGAGAGAGAGAGAGAGAAGAGACAGGGACAGACAGAGCAGACAGACAGAGAGAGAGTGGGCGTGTTCCCCCGAATGTGCCTGTTTCACTTCCAGGAAGAACCTTCAATGAAGTCCCACCCGGGAAGGGGCCAAATAGCTGGACAGCTGCAGGGGTCTGCAAACCCCTTGCAAGCAAGCCAGCATGAGAGAGAGAGAGAGAGAGAGAGAGAGAGAGAGAGAGAGAGAGAGCGAGAGAGAGCGAGAGAGAGAGAGAGACAGATCCGCCCCGCTTCCTGCCATACTGGCAGCTGCGGGGGAGACATGTCTCAGCTCTCTGTTCCGAGCTACCCGGAAAGAGACCCAGACAGTCTCGAGCATCCGCCAAGCCCCGATGAAGAGCGACTCACTGCCGAAGAAATCGCCGAAGCACATGCGATGGAAGAATGGCTTGAAGCTGAACGGGAGCGGTGTGGCCGGCACAGTCGGCGACGGCTTCTCAGCCCGCTGGGAAGCAGCAGGCGGGTACCGGCAAGCTGGCGCACGGACGATAGTGACTGAGGGGATGGTTAGCCGTGCTAGGGAGGGGCGGTCTTCTTGAGGGGGGCAGCAGAGTTGCAAGTTTGTCGTGCTTCAATTGCTTGTTCCAGCTGTTGTTCTGCCCACTATGACCAGAAGCCCGAAACTTTGTTCGAGACTTTCGAGCCTCTCACGTACGGGGGGACACCATTGCCAGGCCGGACTGTCATGCTAGGTGCTGCAGTGCATGGTTTTCCCAGCGGGTTCACGAACAGGGGTGGTTTCGACTCGGTTTTTTCGGGATTTCGTGTTTCTGGTTCAGCGGAAAAAAGGTTTCAGAAAGGTTATGGTGAGGTTTTTCGGATTGATCCTGGAGTCTTGGAGGCATTCATGTTTATGCTATGTTGTGTTATGCTATGCCATCAAGGGTGGGGATGCATCAACCATGTATGGCTATGGACTTTATGGTCAAAGGTGTTTCAGCCAGGCTTTGGAGCTCGGGATTCTTTGTTATCAATGCAGAGGCCTGAACCACTAGAAAGGTGGTTTGGTTGGAGGTAACCAGCCTGAAGCGCCGCGCGCGCCTCCTGCACGGGCGCCAAGGGGGGAGAAAACCCAAGTGCAGCAGTGAGGTTGCGTAAGGCCTCATAGTGCGCGCCGACTAAGTCAATCTCCCAAGTCGCCGGCCCGAGCGCCGCTAAACGCATGGGCTTAGTAAGGGTGCTAATACCCGAAATGGTGTAGTAGCGCCCTTGCGGAAAGACCGCAGACCTGCGATAGGGTAGGGGCTGGACAGCCCGTGGTACGGTCGTCAGCCACATGTCCCTAACCGCCGCAAGACCGTCCCGACGCGCTGGAGAGCTCTTCCCAAGCCCGCACACGTTCCGACGACAGAACGGACGACGGACCCGACGACACAAGCCACAGAAGCCGACCGGAGTGAGGAGAGCGACGAGTTCTACGACGACCAAGAAGAAAATCTCCCTCTACGGGTGCCACGAACACCACACGGAGGGGAGACCGACTGCGGCAGACGAGCTGAGGGCGGACAGAGAAGAAGCAGAGGGCAGGCCTTGGAGGAGCACGAAGTCCCAGTGAGCCGCAGGCCGCAGGCGAGTGAGCGCGGGACCCAGTGACCGTCCGACTCCACAGAGCTCACCGGACAAGAGTGACTAGGCCCCACACGCCAGCCTGCGCCCTGTGATAGACATGTACCCGAATACCCAGGTGTTTCTTGTCGGGGCATGGCAGGTCGGGGCAGGTAGGAGCCGTAACAGCGCCCTACGTACTGTGATCTGCACCGTGCTTGAGAATGTTTCTTGTGTGTTTTGAGCTGGAGCGGGGCGGCACCTAGGACAACCAAAGCGCCCTGCGTACTGCGATCTGCACCATAGTCGAGATTGAAGCTTGTTTTCCCTCTTAGCGGGGCAGTAGATAACCCACAGGGGGGCCAAGCCGGATAGTGCTGTTGCACTCGCTAGTAGACCACACCTGCTGTTGTTTGCACGGGGCGAGGCCACCCTAAGTCTACACCCAGAGCGTGGGCCCAACTACAAAACACAGCCTATTTGACTTGCTTTTGGAGTCATGACTGATAGCAACCCTGCCTCGGAGTCCAGAGCCCGCTCTCGTAGCCAGTAGCCTCCGCCGCTGTAGCCCACAGCCCTGCACGTCATCGGGGCAGCACAGTTCGCCCTTCAGCAGAACACCTGCAGTGCACGGGCGAGCAGTGAGGCCTGAGCAGAACTTGTTACGTTAGCTAACTGTACGGAGTCCTTTACCCTCGGTAGTATCGGGGCGAACAGAAGCTCAGCCTGCGGAGAGCCCGACCAGTTTTCGCACGTAATACCGTGCACACCTCCAACAGAACGGGCTGCTCCCGCGGGGGCATGCCCTCAAGCCTGGGGAAAGAAAGAGAGAGAGAGAGAGAGAGAGAGAGAAAGAGAACGAGAGAGTGTGTGTGTGTGTGTGTGTGTGTTTGCGTGTCTCTGTGTCCCTGTGTTTGTGTGTGTGTGCAGATTTCACATCGCGTGGCGTTTGAGTGGTCTCCCGTCAACGAAGACACTAGCCATATGTTGTTTCAACGCACCTCCGCACATTGTGCATGCATGGCAGCTTGTTGCGCACTCCCTGCCGCAAGTAGGACAGGGCCAAACACCTGTCCTTCGCATTCCTGGATGCCGCATGTTGTCGCAGAGTGTCAGAAGAGCATGAGCAGAACAACGCCACCAGAATTCCAGATTGGTATGGGTGATCAGCACTCTCATAGGCTCTCATAGGATCATGCCCCGACGAAGGTAATCCACCTTATGATCCAACCTCGGATGGTCGGAGCCGTCCAGAACACTACAGTACATATCTGCATGGTATTCATATCTGCATTTAAATCTATATCTGTCTCTACATCTATCTGTGTGGGTGGGCTGGGGTTGTGCTTGTATGTTCTTAACTACCATGCAGTGGAGTGGAGAGGAGTGGAGCGTTGGCCATACCTACAATCTCCTGGTGACTGCTTGCTGTCCTCGCGTTTCCGGAGCTGTGGAATGCGCATGTTCCAAGAAGGGGGCCGCAAAAGCAAAGCCGGAGGTAGAGCCGCTTTCCACGCCCAATGCCAGGCCCTCGCAGTATTGGTTTTCGGGGCCTTCCCTGGCCCTGGCCTAAGCCGAAGCTCTTTATCCCGACTCCCGACAATCATTGATGAGCCTCGTGTGGGAAAATGATGATCAAGAGCGAGGCGTCCCCACGCTGGAACTGCAGTGCCCCAGGCTCAGGAGGCATTCAGTCGATTCCAGCCGAGGGAGCTCGTCCCTGCCCAGTAGCAAGCATCAGGCTGCTTGTTTGGGTGATGGGCGGATTCTCGTGGCGTGGCACCCGGTGAAGGAAACCGCCGAAGCATGGCAGCTCCGCGAGAAGTATGCAAGTTGTAAGTTGCAACCGCCACTGGACACAGTGATGAATGCTCGAGAGTACAGCAGGTCGGTGGGTTCGACGAGTTTGGATTGGCCGTGGACACAACCGAGCGCGCTTGCCGGAGCTGTCAGCGTGCACGGGCCGCGACCGAACTTGTCAGGGTCGTGGACATCGTGACTGGAGAGGTATCTTTCGGCCCGCGCCTGCCAGCAGCTCATGCAGAGTAGACTGATTTGGGAGATGCGATGACCGTGTGCCAAGGACGATGCCGCGGGCAGGCTGCGCTGCGGTCGCCTTGCCGCTTCCCATTCAGGAGGAGGAGCCGGAGCTCGACGCCCGGAGGGCGCTATCGCTTGCTTCCCCTGGCAACCGTAAACCATCCGCGTGAGGGTGGAAGGGGAAGATGAGGAGCAGGAAGAGGAGGTTTGGATGCCCTGGGCAAGGGAGCCAAGCTGCCAGTTCCAACATTGCATGATCATGATTCGCAGCACGCATGACAGACCCAAGTTTGAGGTCATAGTCATCGGTGGCTATGGCGCAGATGCCGGACAGAGCACGGAGGTCCTGAGTGTCCAGGCGAGGGGCGTCTTCCTAGCAGCCCTGTCTCGTTTCATGCCACCATCATCGTAGCATCAATGCAAGAGCAACAGCAGTGGGAGTAGAAGTACGAGCGATGGCACCAGCCAGCGACAGCGGATCACAAGGATGATGATGACGACAGTTGCGATCATTGAGGTGACGAAGACGAAGAGCAGGATCAGGAGGAAAGAGGATGCTCACATCTTCTGCAGCGATAGACATACGCAGACTTCCTCATGCCTGACGATTACATCATACTGCCTAATTACCCACCCCGAACCGAAGTCTTTGTGCATATGAGGCGGATACAGCCCGACCCGGACCAAAGCTGCGCTCACGGAGGGCCTGCTGTGCTGCAGCGATGCCCGCCAGTTGATTTAGAGGGCGTCGCGCTTCAGGCATGCTTGGCACTGGCTGCAGGTATGGCGAAAGGCACCTCATCGTTGCTGGTGGGTGGGGCACTCAGATGCATTGAACGGGGCGTAAGTACTGCGGTCTGAGCGAAATTTGTCTAAGGTTTGACGAGAAAGCCGGGCATGTTTCAAAAGGGTTCCATGCGATTTGTTCGATACATCTAAGCCAGGTTCACGAGTCTGCAGCTTAGTCAGTCGAGTGCTTGAGCACACCATCATGTTCAGGACTGATGAGAAGCTTAGGTGTCAACTCCACCGAGATACTTGATTTGTTCCAGCTCAAGTCAGTCGCCTATGCTTCCGACTGTCGGAAGGAGTGCAGCCTTCCTGAAGACTGCAGACTGCAGATAGATCGCATTGTTCAGTTCGGAACAGAACCTTGGGCCACTGTGAGGAGCCGACGGAAGTCAGGCCACAGCTTTTGCTGGCAATTCTCAGTTTTGTTCAAGCTGCATGCGTTTCCAGGCGGACGAGCTGGAACAGTGAGAACGAAGACGAGGCCATGTAGATCAAGATGCATGGCAGCATTCATAGGCAGTGAGCTCCCTGTCATGAGTATACATGGGGACATGCTTTCAATCTAACGGTCGGCCAGTCACTGACAGCATGTTGAAGGGCTGCTTGAGGGCGCCTGCCTGCGACCAGGAGTTGGCTTAAGTCTGGTCCGTGGAACAGGGCTCAACACGGGCACAGAGTAGTTGGACTGCGCTTGGAGCTTTAGTTTCCGGTATGGTGGTCGCAGGCCCGGCAGAACTCAAGGATGTGTGTTTGTCTGTGTGTGTGTGTGTGTTCGTTCTTCCCGGCGCTGCAACTACACCTATAAGTCGACAGGCCCAGCGCCAGTTTTGCCAGGTTCGCAAGATCGTAGCCGCAGCCCCCGGAAAGCTGATGACGCGAAGATCATCGATGGGCGCCGCATTGCTGCAGCCTTGAGTGCTTCGGCTTCTAAGACTCCCAAATGAGTCGTCAGCGGTAGTCGCAGATACCCCGGGACCCGGATCCCTATGACCGTGAGATCCGCGAGGTGAAGATGTGAAGGCAGCTACCACGGAGCTCTATGCCAAGTACGGGGTGACTCCAGGCCTCGCCATCATCGAGGCACGGCAGATGTGAGGAAGCTACTTGTGGAGGTCCCAGTCTTTGTCATGTGCGATGCAGGTGGGAAATCACAGCTTCGGCCAGCTCATTGATTGCATGAGGCCAGAAAAAATGGACGACCAGAAGATCAACTTGTCCAATTTCGCAGAGCTGAAAGCAAAGATGGCAGAGAGATGCGGCATGCATGCACAGATCTTGCGTTTCAGCGAGACAGTGCAGCAAAGTCGGCTGCTGAAGATCATCAGCGACCTGATGGCGGATGACAGCATCCACGGCATTGTGGTGGAGCTGCCCTTGCCACAACATTTGAACGAGGTCGCCATCCTGCAAGCGATCGGTCCAGCGAAGGACGTGGATGGCCTGTCCTTCTCCAACATGGGCCGTGTCCTGGCCGCAGGTGGCTACAAGTTCGGAGCAGAGCCAGAGGCCCGACCAACTGTGCCAATGGGCGTCATGGAGCTCCTCCTCCGATCACAAGTAGAACTCCACTCCAAGCATGCCGTGGTGCTGGGCCGCTCCAGCACCGTGGGGTCTCCCATCGCCGCACTGCTCACTGCCCACGACTGCACTGTCACGACGTGCCACAGTCAAACCGCCAACCTGCAGGAAGCCGAGTGCTGCAACAGCAAGAAGTCATATGTAGAGAACCACGAAAGTCTTGCTCGCCTCTTGCACAAAGTCTGTCGCAATCTGAGCCATGTTTGGCAGGAGCACGTCAAGCAAGCGGACATTTTGATTTCCTGTGCTGGACGGCCTGGCCTGGTACGAGGCGACTGGATCAAGCCCGGCGCGGTGGTGATCGATGTTGGCATGAACGTTGCCAGGCTTTATAAATTTGACCCTATGCCGCAGACTGTGGGTCGGATAGTACATTTACGGTTGCGGCGTGTTTCCTGTTGGGTGAGGTCGTCCCTGATGCTCAGAAGGGCCAGCGCATGGTTGGAGATGTGTGCTTCCAGGAGGCCTTGCAGAAAGTGTCCAAGATAACGCCAGTGCCAGGGGGTGTGGGCCAGATTTCCTTTGCCATTCTCCTGCGGAATGTGCTGAACTTGGCCCGTCGGGCCATGAGCCTGACAAGGATAGGTATCGGCCCCAGTGGACACGAGATGTTCAGGTGCGCGGACACGTTGCGGTTTCCGGATATCGGACTGAAGGTTCCCCGGGTGCTTCTGCCACGGAAAGGCCTCGACCTGACCAAGTGGTGCGTGGTCGCATGCGACCAGTACACGTCCCAGCCGCAGTACTGGAAGGACGTCAAGCAGCTTGTCGGAGACTCCCCGTCTACGCTGAACTTGATATTTCCGGAGGTGTACCTGGGTGATGCAAAAACAAACCAGCAGATCATCCGCGGTATCAGGGACAAAATGCACGAGTACGACAGAGACCGTGTTCTGGTTCCACAGCATCCAGGCTTCGTCCTTCTGGATCGGAAGACTCCCGTTGTCAACAGTTGACGCCTCACTTGCTTGTTGTACTCGTATGCTCGGCATCAACTTCATCTCTGAAGTCAGAAGCAAAATGCCATTCCTTCCGCACTTCCCTGCAACAGCCGTCCCAGGTCGCAAGGGTCTGCTGGTTGCCCTGGATCTGGAAATGTACAGCTTCGCAAAGGGCTCCCAAAGCTTGATTCGTCCCACCGAGAGCCTCGCTTGTTTTTCCTCCATGGGAAGGTAGGCTTCAGACTTTGCAAAGGGCATAACTAAAACTAGGCCGGGCCTCGCATGCAAGGAAGACGATTCCTGAACGACTCCCCCCACGCATTGCTATTCGGGAGCAGTCGCCCCTCGAGCTGCCTCACATCCTTGTGCCCGGCCTTGGATAAACAAGGCACAGCTTTGGGGCTTCGTCTGGCTTTACAGTGCTTCTTGCATTCCAGGTGCTCATTGACGACCCGAAGAAGACAGTGATCGAGCCACTCTTCGATCGATGCGCTGACTTCCCCAAGCTCTACGACGCTTGACGCACAACGGGCCAGGCATCCCATGCATGGCCCACCGGTAAGGCTCACAAGCATGTTTTATGGGTTGTTGATGTGGTTCCGGTTCCAAGGATTTCGAGCTGATGAAAGGCAGCGGACATCTGAAGGGGTTTCATGTGGCACAGCACCCTGGCCGAAAGAATTTTTATCGTTTGAGGTCCTGCCGCGGCCAGTGAGACACTGCCAGACATGTTTGTTTGTCTTTCTGTGGGTGTGTCTGTGTGTGTGTGTGTGTCTGCGTCACCCTCTGCAGGAGTGATGCTGTGGAAGGGGTGGTGCGGGCACTGCGGGCTTTGGCCAACCGAGACGCCTTTGTCGAGCGCTATGGTGCCAGCAAAGACCAAGAGGTGATTCTTTTCCCAGTGCCATTGCCGAATAAAGGAAACAAGTCTGCGGAAAGCACCGAGGGCCTGATTGCTATTGGTGGTTGACTTCTGGAGTAATGTTTTTGGATTACGTAGTCATAAGACAGTCTGAGACTCGCAGCGTACGCCGGTTTGGCTATGCTGCCAGCAGCAGCCACGTTGATCCAATGCTTGCTGTTGAACTTTGGTGTTGAACTAGAAATCAGACTGTTTCGATGCCTGCATGACGTGTCGGCTTCTCGTTTGATAAACACCCCTGCTCGCCAGATTGCGCTTCCATAGGGACGGACGGCAGGTCCCGTAGATCGCAGAATGCGCGCGCATCCTTGCGCAGTCGAGAGAAGGTAGCGGGCCGTTGGTCAAGCACAGGTGTTTTAACAGAAGGTTCTGCCAGAAAGCTTGCCCGGTCACGGATGCTGGACGCAGTCGGCCGCACCCACACACAGAAAGCTCCTACAAGGTCGCCCGCAGGCACACACGCGATCCCGTCTCAACAGACCTTTACGCCGACACCCAGAACCGGCACAGCAGTAGAGCTTGGTCGCTCCGAGTCTATGTTAAACAAAGTGCCTGCTCACGAAGGGTTGCTTGTTGGAAGCACTCCACCAAAAAAGCATGCACGAACCAGCTCGGTAGCTCACCAAGAAATTCGAGCATCTACGCTTGGCTTGCCTAGGTGGGCGATGGAAATCACTCGCTGGCCACAGCTAAGCAGTGCTGGGAGAACCTCAAGAAGAAGGGTGCAGACCCCGAAGATCATCCAGCGCGCCATGCATTGGTGGAACTGGTCAACATCCACGACCCAGGAATGACCTTTGAGCCCATCCACCGATTAGTTTTCAATGTTGACGTCAAGAAGGCTTTGGCAGACTTCGAGAAGAAACTGCTTGAGCTTGGCTGTGGCCCTGTGCAGATTTCTGATAGTTTGCGCAACGCCCCACAGCAGCAAGGCTCCCAGCACATCGAGTTCCGGAGCAAGCACACCAGCGGAGTTCTCACCGTCCTGAACCCCAACCTTGTACTTGAGGCGGCCACCCTCACAAGCTGGCTCGACCCTTTCCTGGCCGAAAACCCTAAGGCTTCAGTTGACTATGTGCACGGCGAGGAGGTGATTGCAGAAAAGACCGCAGAGGATGGAACTTTGGCTTTTCTCTTGCCTATCATGGACAAGAACGACCTGGTGAAGACTGTCGTCAAAGAAGGTGTGCTTCCCCGCAAGACTTTCTCGATGGGAGCAGCTGATGAGAAGCGCTTCTACTTCGAATGCCAACAAATCGTGCCCGAATGTATGTACTTCAAGTCTGACTTCTTCAGACGCGGGACTGTTACAGTCCCGCTGCACGATAAGTAGGCGTAGGGTGAAGAGCAGGTGTGCATCCGAATGTAGATCCCCCTTCTCTTACGATCTTGCACTTCGACCGGCACACCGGCAATGCAAGCTGTACATACTCTTATCGATTCAAGCTACCGATGAGAGCCACAGCCTTGTCGTGACAGTTCATGGCTGGTGGCTTTCCAAACTTTCAGGGCCTATGTTACAGTCAGATGTCCCCTGACTTCGTTAGAATGTGGTTGCAGGTGTACGTGGCTCTGATTCCGACTTTTGCACAAAATCCATCAGCTTGTACTTGACTTGACGGTGGTAATCGTCGAATTTTGCAGGGACCGCATTTGGCGTTCCAAGCTAGTCGTCTGAAGCATAAGTCGAGTACAGACGGATCTTGACAGGCACAGGTCTGTCTTGGCACCAGGCCCATGATTTGGTTCTATGATAGCGAGCATAAGAGAAAAGTACGTGTCTGAAGGGTATGAGCTTTGTGGCGGAGACGTGACCATCAACATGAGCCACTGGATAGTTTCTCGGGAGGTCATTTCTTCGCCGAGGGATCTTGCGTCAGAAAGCTCAGACTTTCAAGCTCACATCGCAAGATGGATGAAGAAATTGGGACCGGCACAGCACATGTCGGCGGTTGGTACCAAGACGGGCGTGGTTTGAGCCGGGGCCATCAATGATGGAGTGGTGCGAGCCTCGCTGCAAGAAAGGCCGCACAAGCACCTGAGACAGATTCTGGTGTCGAAATTAGGCGTGCGGCTTGCACAGCGGTTACTGTCCCGAAGAAGGACGACCCGCAGTTGCGTTCTTATTGATGGTACAACATGGCACAACAGTCCGGTGGGGATGGCACGCTTAGTAAAACTTGGCACGGTCCCGAACAGTGATGTAGTCTCGCTCGTGGCAGGACAACCACCCTCAAGATCGAGTTTGGATCATTGGAGGAGTCAATGAACGCAGTGGCCCCCTCGAGCTTGGATACAACATGTGATGACATCGCAGGGGGTTCTGGGTGCACAATGTTAAGGTGAACGTTTAAGGACAACAGAATGGCTGGATGTGGTCCAGCCGGCAACTCAATACCCTCCCAAACCTTCCAGCTCTTGGCTCGTATCAAAATGATTTAAATTCTGCCTTCAGGGTGGAGCGAAGAGTCCCAAGGCCTCGATCTCAGGAGCACCTGCCCGGAATGTAGAAGATTCGATCTGGGACTTGAAGAAGTGATCGCGTGGCCCAGAGTCTGTCAGAACTTTGCGGCTTTCGCACGCTAGTCGAGACACATGCCATCCATCGACCGGTAAGAGAACGACAAGGGACTGTCTTATCGTGTTTCCATTGGTTGATGCCAGCTCATGCTCAGCTGGAAGATAGCCAGGAAGCCGCAGGTTGCCTTTTTTGCAGGCGTTCGTTTCGGCATTCACTGGTTCAGACCCCGGGGACCCAAAGCTCAGATCCGGGACAAACGCCCGATCAGATCAACATGCTTGACCAGCTTGCTCGGACGACCACCCAGGGCCCAGAGTTGGGTTTAGAGGGGCCTCCTGCTAAGGTTGAGGGCGGAACTAGTACTCCATTTACCATTCTGGGTGTTAACACCTCCTTCTCAGGTTTGGAGTTTACGACCCGAGGTGCTCCTGTTTGGGTTTTGGTTGTCCGCACCATGCCTTGTTTGCTCATGTTCTTAGGTTCTTGGGCTTTTTGCACTGATCCTTTACAGATTGGGTTTTGCACCAGATACTACGTTTTGCGTTGTCGCATGACACACTCTTTTTGAGGGTTTGGGTTTTCGCACCCATCTGCTCCTTTTGGGATTTTGGGTTTCCGCACCAGCTACTCCTTAGAGCTTGGGGCGTTCGACGTTCGAGTCAAGCAGCAGCTGATCCGATTCTACTGCATAGTCAGAAATCATGGGTCAAGCTCCGCATCGTTGCTTGGTGAGGAGAGCGAGGACAAGGCGGACGAGAAGCCACAAGAAGTAGTCGAAGCAGCTCCTCACGGAGAAGAGTCAGATGCCAATGCTCCCAAGCCTGAAGAAGGCGAGGCCGAGCCAACGCCGAAAGCAGGTGGGCCGAGGGATTTCGCGGAAGGCTGGTCATTGACGAACCTCTGTCTCGGAGAGAGGCGAAGAGGACGAAAATGACGACGACGCCGATGAGGCTTACTCAAGTACGCTGCCCACCAAGGACTCGTCGACCTGCCAAGTGTGCTTCTGAAAATTTCTGCGTTGTCTGCAGGATATGCCCGCAGACGCAGATGATGCAGAGACCTCCATCATCACGGAAGCCTTTCAGCACTTCGCTTGCCGTTATTACCATTTCTCCTGAAGGTTGAAGGTGCCATATTCAGACCTCTGAGCGTTTTTAGGCCGGGCCCTTCTCTCGCTTCGGCTCGTTCCGGCTTGGCTGCGGTGCGGCGTTGTCCCTGGAAGCGGCTTGGCAAGAAGCTGAGCCATCGCAAGTTTACACTGAGGCTGAGCGACACAGTGGTGCTGATTGCCGGAGGCATTCTGCCCTAGCTTTGAAACGAGCAATCTCAGGGCACCGCTGTGACAGGCATTGGCGCAGATGGCGAGCTACTAGATACCACGGAGGTCGGAGATAGTCAATGGTGCAAGAGGCAAAGTAGCAGAGTCACCGGGGTCAGTGTCAGCACATTCTTCTCAGTTCTACGACTTCGATGGTCGCAAAGATGAAATGCAAGAAGGGCCCCTCCTATCCTGGGGCTGCAACAGCACCGGCCTGGGAAGAAACATGTCTGACGGTCAAGGGTTCTAGGAGTCTAGTAATTACACGGGGCTCTGATGTCTGTACCTGCTGCCCAGGTGAGGTTGGCTTCAGCTACTTCGCAGCTTCGCGAGCAGCGTAGTAAAGCCAGAGGTGGATGGTCAACACGACCGTCTCGTGGTCACCCCAAGTATTCCTCAATGTACAAAATGCTTTGGCAGTGATGGGGAAGCGAAGCACAAGGTAGAGACGAATTACGAGCCATGGGCCCACTTCCCTCTAACAGCCCAAAGTGGATAGAATTGAGTCGAGCTGTCTCACAAGCGGAACGAAAAACCATGTGGTTTGCACAAGCTCAAGCCAGAACTCCCGCTTCCTGTCAGCAATCTCGGCCAAGTGGTACGCGTGTTCCATTATACCTTGTGGGCACAAGCCGGTTCACCTGGGTAGCAATACGCTGAACGGCTGCGACCTCGATGCTTGTAATTTGATGTCACATGCGCAGCCAGCGCTGCGCGGCGGCAAATGGCCACGGCTACCTTGTCTGCAGTCGCAGTTAAGCGTTTTCTGGAGGAGTTTCAATCTAAGCGTCTAGTCACGTCTTCGTTTCATGGTGCCGGGCATGATATGGCCCGGTTCTAACAATGGAAGGTGCTGGCTATGCTGGTAGTCCACCACTCTCCGTGCAGCTTCTCAACAATGACGAAGATCTTCCAGCTACCCAGCCCCCTCATTTCAGGCCTGCCCTGCCGCTGTTCGATTATCAACTTCGCAGCTTGGGCTGGATGATGGCCAGGGAAGATGCTACGGAAGGCATCCGCGGAGGCATTCTGGCAGACAGCATCGGTTTCGGGAAGACTACGATCACTTTGGCACTGATGGACCACCGACGCTGCAAACAGTTGCCGGTGACTTCAAAAGACTTGATCCCATCGCGTGCCACACTCATCATGATGCCACCGAACCTTTGGAGACAGTGGCAAAACGAGATCCAGAAGTTTCTACCTGTTGGATCCTTGCGTGTTTTGGCAGCCGCCAACGGGGGAGAACTGAGAAAGTTGTCAGTGGAGGACATTCAAGAAACGGATGTTCTCATCGTCCCCTACCAGATTTTCCGTGGCCGGGCATATGCCGGCTTGAAGCTGAGATTGAAGCATTTCTATTGGCATCGCATCATCGCAGATGAGTTTCACGAGCTAATCGGCGCAGCCGTCGATGGCGAACACCCCTTTAACGAGGCCAAGCACCAGCTGAGCCATCTCCAAGCAGATTCTCGCTGGGGTCTGACCAGCACGCCTCCGTTTAAGACCGTCGCAGAGGCGGCGGTCACTGCGACGTTTTTTCAGATGAA
This sequence comes from Symbiodinium sp. CCMP2592, assembly GCA_905221615.1. Lineage (NCBI taxonomy): Eukaryota > Dinophyceae > Suessiales > Symbiodiniaceae > Symbiodinium > Symbiodinium sp. CCMP2592. Next base: position 451,421 of record CAJNDT010005853.1, read on the forward strand.
GGTCCAGCGCACGGAGCAGGACTCAGGGCTTTGCAGCGGTTTTGGGGGATTTCTTAGGGTTTGCACCCGAAACAGGACTGCCGACTCTTTATCGAGAAGATGGTCCGTCAGAACACGAACTCCGTGAAGTTGCCAGATGTCGTGCAACACAAGGTAGAGGTCCTCCAGTCCAGACATGAACGGGCATTGTACCTGCAACATGAGAGGGAAAGCCAACAAACCTACAGTCAGCAGACTGGGGTTCTATGGGACTCCGCATCTCTTCACTTTGTACATTGTGAGGGCAGCCCGCGGCGCAAGATGAAGTCTCCGGAACAGCTCTGCCTCGACATGCTGAAGCGAAATCAAGAAGACACTCGAAAACTCGACAACAATTTGTTTGAGCACTCCGTGAAGATCGAGGCATACTTCCGGGCCTACCGACAGCTCCTGGAAAACAGTGCCATGGGCTCGCACGATGACTTGCTGTCAAGGTCGGGTCTGGTCTGCGGTCACTGGGGTCTGGGGTGACCCGCCGTAGAATGGAGGTCATAATGTGAGCTCTTGGACCCTGCATTGCTCGAGGCATGCTGAAGGCGAGGCTCCGCCAGCGCGAGAGCACGGATTACAGCAGCAGGACGAACTGAAGTCCAGGCGCCCCGCTGCCTCTTGCCAGTCTGGATGTGCTACGAGGCCCTAGTTCGGCTTCGACTTGATCAGGTTGCAAAGCTGCAGGCAGCTAGACGAGGAATCCTACCTCAGCGAAGGGAGAAAGGCCGCCAATGTGCTGCCCTCGGCATCCCCATCTTTGGGCTTGCGGCGCTCGACTTGAATCTGCACTCAGCTAAGGCCATGCGCATCAGATGCATTGAAGAGGCTGCAGTGCAGAAGCAGATTCATCGAAATGACGTTCTGGAGACTGCTGGAGCAAGAATCTCCTTTGAAAAGCTTCTTGCAGCCATTGACCGGGAATGTCACAACGAGCTGTCTTGCCTCCTGGCTAAGATTGGAAATCTTCCAATCTCAAAGGTTCTAAGTTCCCATTGACATCAACTCTTTCCCAGGTTGAGGCTCGTTCATGGTGCCAGCTCCAGAAGTCGAGTGACACTCCCTCCCACTCTCACTCGTCTCTTCCCATCTCCCGTGAGAGAGTCTTACAGTCACTACATCCCTATCTTCTTCCTGCTCACGAGATCGAAGTGGGTAAGCCTTTCGGTGTGAGAGCCGGGAGACCTTAAGGCATGCGGCTCTTGGAGCAGCACCTGACGAAGTCCCTCCTGTTTGAGAGATCGCTCCAAGATACCGAAGAGGTTTTTGAATGTCCCATCTGCTACGATGACTTCGCCTGGAGCGAGTGCGGCATCGCTCCGTGTGCCCACAAAGCCTGTATGCGTTGTTGGGGCATCTGTCTCCGTCAGGATGGACGATGTCCAATTTGTCGCTCCGAAGTCATGATCCAACGCGTGGTGTCCGTTGACATCCCCAAGGCTTTCATGCAGCAGATGCCAGACACTCGCAGCTTGGTGCAGAAGCTGGGCCAACACCACAACCGACGGCAGTCTTTGGAAATGTACAGCGCCTACGGATCTAAACTCCAGAGCGTGATGGAGACGATTCATGGGTGCCGCGCTCAGGAGCTCTCAGAGGCAGAGACCAAAGCCGCGAGCGATAGACCGCGCATTGCTAAGGATCTGGGACAGCCAATCGGGTGCCAAGATCTTGGTTTTCTGCCAATCAGAAGAACTCCGCAGCACAGCGGATGCTACTTCACGTTGTTGAGAATGTAGAGAGAGAATTGTCAAGTCCTGCTGTTTGCCTGCTGAGTCCCAGTCTACTTTCGCTGTTGACAGGCTGCGTTCTGGTCTTTCGGGGTCGAGCACGTCACTTTGAAGGGCGACGCGCTGGAGCGTTCAAAAGCAGTCAACCGTTTTGTGGAGTCTCCACAAACCAACGTGATGCTGTTATCCATGGACTCTAGGTTGCAGAAAGGGGGATTGCGCCCTCCCTTGGTTCCCATTGCAACCTTGCACGTGATCTGAGGAGATCTCTCCGAGCGGCCTTAACCTAACCATCGCCAATCACATCATTCTGGTGCAGCCAACAAAACGGAGTGAGGATGAGACGAGCGTGGACTTCGAGGAGCAAGCAATAGGACGATGCTGGCGAACCGGTCAGCAGTCGATCGTGCACGTATGGCGCCTTTGCATGCTTGGAACTGTTGAAGAGGAAATGGTAGATAGGCATATGCTAGCTTGGACAGAGCGGCAGATCAAAGTCGGCTCAACACCACAGGCAGTAAACCATTGCCCTCGTGGTTGAAGGCCAGTGCTGTGTGCTGCCATGTTCGGAGGCCGCAAAGCAAACGGCTCATAATTCAATCGGGCATCTCCTTCTACACGGCCAGCTGTTCTTGTTGTTGATCTCTTTCACGCGCTTAGCCGCTCAGCCAGCCCGTCACGTAGCCGCGTGCAGAAATGCTGTAGGCATCCGCCAAGTCAAATGGTTCGAGCAGGGACAAGACCTGACCCCGGTGGAGCCCAGCACAAGCCGTAGAAGATAGTGCCCCTGCAACATCTGTACAGGCACGTGGCCAAAGATGATGTCCTAGGCTTTGTGGCAGACGGCTCGCCGTCAAGAAAAGGCACTTTGTTTCAGCATCAATCGGACAAGCTCATGTCCGACAAGACATGGAGTTTTTGACTGTCCTCGCACGATCCAGACTCTTCCGGCTCATACTGCCACATACGTACTGTGGCACGAGACAGGGAGCCGGGCATGTGCCAGACTTGGGTGTGCCTTGAGGCTGTGGTTAGTTCCAGAGCAATTCAACCAAGGTTGAGAAGCGCCATTATGCGGGAAGCACATGTGCCTTGGTACAAGAAGTTCAACTGGTACAGCTTCGCCCTGTACCGGTACAAGGCTTGCTGGCCTGCTGAGCACTGGCTCCGCCTATCTTCAGACTGCCCATCGACTAAAATCGAGTTATGCAGGTCTACGATGTCATTTGGCGCGTTTCGGCTACTGCTACCATCGGCCATGACCTCAATGCGTTCTACGATAGTTCTCTTGGCCCCATACTGACGAGACTCACGGCAAACCTGTCAGGTGCATGCCTCTACTTGAGTGTTGCCGTCGTGCAGACGTGGAATGCCTCTGTGCATCGGACCTGGCAACATTATGCCAGAAAGGACATCTTTGCGTTCATGATGCATTCTGAGCCAAACCTGCAAAGATCCGCACCTAGAAGCTTAAGGTGATGTGTGATGTCTCGCGCAGGAGCGAGAACGAGCAGAGCTCATGGACTTCATTCGCCAGGCAGGGCGAGAGAAGCACTGGCGTTCTCTTCGGCTGTCGCTGACAGGCACGCGAGAAAGGTACGCTCCCACCCAGCAAGGCAGCAGAACGATGGCGTGTGTCAGGTGATATTATACTCGTTGCTCATGGACGGTTTGCCAGGTCGCTGGCTTTGAGTGAGTGTGGCTTCCGCGTTTCAGACAGGCCTTCCCCGCTTGAGTAGTTCTGTAGTTCGGGGCTACGATGCTACAACGTCCCAGCGACGTAAAGGGCCAAGCTAGCCGTTTCACCATGGCTGCAGACAGCAGCTGTAGCCGGATGTCGTCAAGACTGCTCTCTGAGTCCCCAAAATCAGTCAACCGATGTCCAGCGGTTAACGGTTGGCACTTGTTCGCACAGAACATAAAGCGCAGAGCTGTGGTGGCCGAGCCAGACACGGCCTTTTCTCGGGTGCATTATGTGGCCGATTGCAGATCCATCTTTTGAACTGTAGGCACGGATGCACACACTGGCAGCGGCATGCGAATGGAGCCGTCGCACAAGCACAAGCGCAAGACCCACTAAACCCAACATCAGTATCACTTATACTTATCCTTGTTTAGACTGTTCACTGGTTTCAAGGTGCCCGGAGCCCAAGCTTGTAACTCTTAGAGAGCCTGCTGGTAAAGTTCACATGCTGCTCGGCAGATGCAGCCGGCGATGTGTCCAGATGTGTTGCGCTTATGGCGGTGGCCAATGAGGGAGATGATCCTCAGAATGACATGGTTCTACATGACCACTGAAACCGCCCATTTCTGCAGCATCCAAGGAGGTATCTAGCCGCATCAATGTGGCAGTCCGCTGTCGGCCGCTGTCGGAGACCGTCGCTCGGTGCTCTCTCTGTTTACTATTGACTTAAGAGCTATCCCATGAACATCTCTCAAACCAAGAGCCAGTTCAAACACATACAGGCGACATGTAGCCCCATCCAGCAGAGCCAAGCGGTGTGTGCGCGACATGCATGGTTTCGCTTCGGGTCTACTGCACGGTCGTGGCATGCAGTAGCATCGTGAGGCTCGCTGGAACTCCATCTTTTTGTTTCCCCAAGCTGAGGAACGAGGCAACAATGTACAGAGCATCTGCAGGGTCATGGACGGGCGGCTGGTGATCTTGCTGGACCCAGGACTCGTAACCGTGAGAGTCGGCACGCTTGCGAGGATCAACGGTACCACGCCCATGTCCATGCCCACCGTGTGAAGATCGCAGGAGCATCAGCTGCCAACGACTACCTTCGGCAAGACAAGTCCAAGGAGAAGCGCTTTGCATTCGACCAAGCTTTCGGTTCAGATGTCGATACAAAAACTCTTTTCAAAGCCACCGCAGAGCCGCTGATCAAGTCGGCCGCTTGCTTTCAACTGTTTCCTTTGCATCTCCCGAGCTTAGACGCTGCTTCACGCACCCAGTTTGTCCAACCCAAGGTTCTGCAGGGCTACAATGCTACTGTTTTCGCTTATGGTTCAACTGGAGCTGGAAAGACGTTTACCATGATTGGTACCACGATCGAGCCCGGCATCATGTTTCGCACGGTCGAAGAGATTTTCGCGGGTGTTGCCGAACCTGGCGAACATAGCTTTACAGTAACATGCACTTTCGTGGAAGTCTACAACGAAAACCTACGAGATTTGGGATCCGGTGATTGCAAAGAGGGGATTCTCGACCTGAGGGAGGACCCCGTGACAGGAACATATGTAGCGGGTATCACGGAGATCCGAGCAGAATCGGTGCAGGAGGTGATGGACCCTTGGCGGAAAGGACGTTACCCTAACAGCAACATCAGGATCTGGGAACCTAGGCCGTAAGTTTGAGGATGCCAGCAGCTATCGTAGAGCTGACAAAACCGAGGACCTGCTCCAGATGGGCAACCAGCGCCGCACGACCGAGCCGACGTCCATGAATGTCACCTCATCCAGGTCTCATGCCGTTCTGCAAGTTCGGGTGGAGCGCCGCGGCAATCCTTCTGGCACCTTGACGGGAAAGCTTTCGATGATTGATCTCGCTGGCTCGGAACGTGCGTCGCATACTAACAACAGTGGGATGCGGCTCTTGGAGGGGGCCAACATCAACCGATCCTTGTTGGCTCTGGGAAATTGCATCAATGCTCTGGCCTCTGGGTCCCACTTTGTACCGTACCGCGATTCGAAGCTGACGAGACTTCTGAAGGATTCCCTTGGTGGCAACTGTCGTACCGTCATGATCGCAAATATTTCTCCAAGCCACTTGAGTTATGAGGATACGCTGAACACGTTGAAGTACGCAAACCGGGCAAAGCACATCCGGGTCCGCGCAAAGCAAAACCTTGTCCGGCCAGACGAGCATGTGAGCCAGTTCGAGCAAGCCATTGCCGACCTGCGCAACGAGGTCTCTATCTTGAAGTCACAGCTCGCTAATCGAAGGGAGGCTCCAAGTGACGCAGTGGAAGGTGGCATGTCAGCACCGTTGGGTCTCCTTGCGCTAGGGCTGGGGTCTTCAGTGTTTGAAACTCAGGAGACGAGAATGTGCTGAAAGAAGCCAGCGAGAACTGGAAGTTGGAAGTGATTCGGAACCTGGAGAGCCGAACATCCTTGCAGCGTCTTGGGGCTTTACTATGCCCTTTTCCTGGCCCTTGAAGAAATTCATTGTATTCTGAGACATGGCTCAACATGGCTCTGAGACCCAGGTTCGCTCATTGACGTCGAGCGTGGTCTCTCGCAGTGGAGAGTTGAGCTCGAGCAGGCCAAGGAGCGTTCCCAGAGCATTTTGACATGGCGTATACCACAACCAGATACTGTATGAAACATCAACCTTCTTACAGGCTGCCCTGCCTATGTCATACTATACGCGAGCTTGCAGGTTTTCTCGTGTGAAAATCATCTTGCTACTTGCAATACTGCCATGCGGTGTGTCATGTCGAGCTGAAGTCTTTACAATCTTGACGTCCCAGATGTGCTCTGCTGACACCATCACCATAGACAGTTGCAGGAGATCATTCTGCACTGGGAAGAGCGGTCCGAAGGCAGCGCAGCCTCAACTCGTCGTTGCTTGGCAGAGAAATCTCGGCATCGACAGTGGGCCTGAGCGGCATACTGCAGAGAAGCCAGGATCCAGTCTGACGAAACGCAGCCAGGTTCTGATGCAAAATCCTTGGAGGAGTGGAAAGAGGCCACGGGCCAGATCGAAGAAAGCATCAAGGACCAAGCACAAGGATTCCAGAACTGCTTTGACCGCAGCTTGCAAGCTTCCGAAGGAGAACATCGAAACCAGACGGTCATTGAACGAGCGGCTTCAGCAGAACAAAGTTGCAGGCGCGTTCTTTCGCAATTCGTTTTATCATTCTCGGGAACCAGATGGAGCACTTGCGTGAGGCAAAGAGCTGCAGAAGCAGCTCTCGCAGCGTGTTCTGAATGAGGCTCACACGTGTTGAACGGAAATGTGCCATTCAAGCCGCTGCTCTAGTTCCTGCCAGAGGACTTGAGGGCATTCTTGGAGCTGATCCAGCGAGTGCAGGCAAGAGCAAATCAAGCAGAACCGGGCATTGTTTGCAGCCTTCCTTCGCCTTGAGGTCCTGGAAGTGGAAAGGCTTGAACTCGAGCACTTCTGGGAGGTCGACAGGCAACAGCTGGAGCAGTCTGACCAGGACACGGGCACTTCAGCGTGCTAGCGGCGATTCACAATGATTCAGAGTAATTCATCCGTAGGAGATCGCCATGCTGAGAGAGCAGCTGCGACTTCGTAACGCCCACATCCACGAGCAGCGGCAGCAGCTTTCCAAAGAGAAGCAGGAGAAGATGCCAGGTGCCTGATCTGGAATCGGCAAAACAACTTTTCACAACTGGTACTAGTAAGTAGTGCCGATTGCCGAGGGTTTTTTCCGAACCTGTGCATGCGACAAGCGGGCTCGGGCTTAGGACATGTTTTCCTACTGGGAAGCACTTTGGCGGAGTCCTCGCCGCAGCGTGGGCCGTTGCGGGTCATGCAGGCCTGGGCCCCGTCGAGCCTTGGCCACACCGATTCAAGCCGCCAGAACTGATACAGCAGCCTACCACTCCGAAGACAGGTTGAGAAGGACGTAAGCGCTGAGCGCTTCCGTTCATAAGAGGAATCTGTCCCACAACCCTGGATGGTTTCGGGTTGGCAGTTGTGGTTTCGGAAGATTCCCACATTTCTTCTGCCAGGGTCGTTTGTTGGGTTTTGCTGTCCGGTTGTTCCCGCAGTGCTCTGCTGTTAATCCCATGAACTTGCAACTGCGCTTTTGAGCCTATCAGGCTTGGCCTGGCTATGTGATCTTTGGCAAGTTTCCTGAATCAGCTGTTGCCATTAGACTTTGCTCAGTCCGACAGTCGCTGAGGAAAGAGGAGGATGGACCGGAGGAGAGGGTAAATAGTGGAAGTCTCTCGGTGTCCGAAGAGACAACCGACGATTTCCCCATGCAAGACAAAATCAACTGGAGGGCTTTGGAGGTAGCCCGTGTGCCGATGGTTGCATCTGTTGCATGATATCGTGGCAGCCTGTGGCGCACCGGTCTCCCTGTGAGGTCCCTCTGGCTTCGCAGATTAAGGGCTTGGCACAACTGCAGCAGAACGCAGGCACTTCTCGGCTCTTGGCAGCCAAGGCCGTCTCGAGAAAGCAGATGCTTTTGCGTGCTTTTTGCTGCGTGTTGCATTGGCGGCTCTTCAAGCGCTTTGAGGCGTGGAAGGACAAATCCCTGCGCAGCATTCCGGAGCGCGCCCGGCGGCCGTTAGCCCTGGCACGCAACGGCGTCGCACCGCCGCCCTTAGTGGCACCTGCACCGCCGCGGGAGCTGCGGGAGCCTCCAGGCGAGAGGGTGCACAGCCGAAAGTCGGACGCATCTAGCGCAGCACTCGCGCATCTCGTCGTCAGGTAACTCGAGCCCTTCGCAGACGAGAGGAAGCACCTGCCCGCCATTGAGGAGGAAGTCTTCTCTTGAGGCGGGCAGGGGAACGGCCCTTACTGCGGCTCTGTGTTTTCCCAGAGCGTGCAGGCGCATGCCCTTGGCGGCCAGCGCCAGACCTCGGTGGGTGATGTTCGATCGCCAGGGCCGCCCGGGCAACGGCAAATCCTGCGTGCGCAGGGCGTTGCAGCTCCACAGCGGCAGCCGCTCAGATGACACGATATATGAATTATATATATATATATATATATATATATATGGTGTGTCACCTTCCTTTGCTGCTGTTTCTTGAACATGCTCTAATGGTATCGAGCCGCGTCTTCGCAGCTAGTAAGTCAGCAGGCGCAGCCGACTGTCCGAGCATGGGGGGAGGGAGAGTGCGACGAAAGCGGATGCTAAGCGGCGAGGTCTTCGCTTGCATAATGGTCCGGCAGAGAGCAAGGAACACAACAGGTCTCGCGAAAAGACTCGGTCCGGAGTTGGTTTTTGGTGTTTGAGGTTCGTACGTCGCCGTTCCCAGCGGACCCCGGCATTTGTATGCATTTGCAAGCAGGATGCATTGTCCATGAGACAATGAACCATCATCCAGCTCGAACTTCAGTACGCGTGCGTGCATGCGTGCAGTTGAAGCTGTGTGACATCATGTGCTCGGATGCAGAATGAACATGTGGTAACTTGCAATCTGACAAACACTAAGTGTGAGAAAGAAGAGCAGATGCAGAAAGTAATATGCAAACTGTTGTCCGGCAGCTGTTGGGTTGGACGTTTATGTATGATACATTGATGAAAGCCAGGCTGGACAAGAATTCCGTCGGTGTATATCGCGACAAGAGCCGCGGCAGAGCCCGCAGTGAGCACTCATCTCGGATGGCCAGAGTCGGTCGCAGCATGGTGCACACGCCAGGCCGATGACGAGACTGTGGTAGCAACAAAAGCTTGTGTTTGGTAACTCGTGCAAGCGCCGATACGTCTAAAGTTGCCAGCCAATCAGGATAGCAAGACTGATTTATACCGTAAAGGCTTAAGGGGCTGTTGCTGCTTAAGAGTTTGGTTTACGACCGTTCGCCGGACTGGGGCAAGACTGGCAAGAACGGATGTTTCACTTTTGGCGCTTCGGCCATGCCGAAGCCGCCAGGGGCCAGGGTAGCTCCCAAGGGAGGGTGACTTTGAAGCGTGGGCCTTGGCACCCGTGAGATCACCCGTAGTCACACAAAAAGATCTCAGCCAGCGCAAGATTGGACGAAAAAAGTTCTGCAAATGTAAAAAAACCACGGTAGCTGTGGCTGAACCTCCGCGCCTTGCCGAGCCTTGCCTTTCTGTAGCCCGTTTCAACCAGAGGTTCCCGAAACTTAGACGAAGTCACGTAGTTTCAGTATGGGAGCGGCACCAACGCGTGTCGACTCAAGAACTGTCTGCTTCACGCAGAAGATGCAGAGAAGTCCACCCGCTGCTTGGTGTGGCAGATAGTTTCGTGCCCTTCGCTCTGAGACTCTGGGTTTCTTGCTGTAGCTGTGGCTGCCAACTGCCGAGGCTGTGTTAGGCGGATGGTGCACAGCCTGCACTGTGAGCAGGGAGCAGACGGACAATGAAGACTTCCAACACCGCTTTTTCAAGCACCCGCTCACGCCACTGCTCCAAGAACTGCTTCTTGGCAGCAGATGACTCAAGAAGTCAGAAGCCAACAACCGAAACCAAGAGCGGCGTGGGCCTTGGGTAAGGTTCAACCTGCAGGACCTGGACTCGAACGGACTGTTGGAGGAGATGCTCTTGGATTTGAGAGTGCGCTGCCGTGCAGCTTGAAACACAAGCATGCACTGGCCGCAATGTGGGGAGGAGTCGGAGCTTATAGACTTGAATATTGTTATCGCCACATTGCACTATGGCTCTCGGCTTAGCTTTTGTAACCTGCAGGCTTGTAGCGCGTCAGATCAGGAGCCTTCTTGATGCCTTGAGTGGTCGAGGTCGCGAGATTGACCGTGACATGTTGCACAAGAAGTATCAGACCCTCTTCCGCCGCATGGCAGAGGTTAGCTTGATTGTACCGGCACCACTGTCTAAAGAGGCGAAGTTGCTGCATTGATTTGATTCGCATTGCAGCTGTCCACGCGTCGCTTTGGTCTCGAAACGAATCGGAGGACAGCGACTGGATCCCCTTGGCAGGGGTGTTGGCTTCCGGGCATTTCACGACTACATGGTGCAGGTGCTGGTGGACTATGACACGGATGTAGCTGCTCAGGAAATGATCGTCGAGCAGTTCATCGCACCTTGGATGTGGCATTGCACGTGTGCCGGTTTGGGGTGGATGATCGCTGAACATTGTCCACTCGTAAGGCAGAGGCGAGCTTGGCAAGAGCCTTGTTGTCCAGTGGGGCTTGGCAAAGAGATATGGGCACAGTACAAACGAGCTTGGTGTAGGGTCTTGTCCAGTTTAATTTATGCAAGTTTTGCGTGCGACGGCCTGAGCACTAAGTCTGTAAATTCACAAAGGCCTGCACGCTGTAGGTGTTGTGTGGTTCGAGGGATGCGAAGCACCTCTGCACAGAACGGTGTGAAAACGACTTCCGTGACGGAAGCAGGACTCGGCGCAAGTTCGTATTGTAGCGTGCAAGGGGACCCTGCACCCAGTACCAAGATGCACCAAGCCCCTAATCAACAACTTGATTCACGAGGCACCAGTCGAAGCTTGCTCTTGCACAGCGTTGTATACTGGCCGAAGCGTCAATATCTTGCGCTGATCTGGCACCGCGACATCAAGTCAAAACTGACGAAGCCCGCGAGGCACTAGAAGTTGCAGCCGTCGGAAGTGTGCAGTTATCATGAGCGCAGTCGATGGAAGCTTCGCATAGCACAAGCTCCAAGCTGTCTCTGCCACCTTTCGGGTCACAGCGACGGTGCACATCCTGACTTGCAGAGCCTACCGAACAGCCACGAACTTTGGAGCTTTTGCATCGTGGCAGACTGCACAAACGGGGCCGCAGTCCTGCTTCCCACTCCTGTGACGAGGTTGGTCGCACAGGGTGCATCTCTCCCCAATCATGGGCACTCCCTCAGCCGCCGGAGTCTCAGTGCGAAGTACAGATTCTGCGCCGAAGCACAGAGGATAGGGTGCGGTCCTCAGGCAGACACTTTGATGCCGCAAATCTCCGAGGCGTAAGCGGTGTAAGTCGAGGGATCCTTGTCGAATGTCCTGGTGTTGTGCCACAGAAGCTAACCATGTCCACGAAGATTCTGCGATGTGTGAAGGCACGAGCAGGAGCTTTGCTCACAGAACTGCTGCAAGGCCTGGGCGAATGCAGTAAAGAAGATTTTAGCTTTGGTGTTTTTACCCTTTTCTCCTTTCTCGAACCCCACTCACATCTGACCAGTTCTTTCAGGCTTCAAGGTGGGAAGCCTAGTTCTGACACGCCGGCAGTCCTGCTCGTCATGGGAGGTACCTATAGTTCCTCCCTTTTCGCCGAGGCCAGCATCTTCCAACGCAGGGTGCAACAGCTCTTCGAGAAGAACGACTGCGGAAGCCCAAAGGACCCCAACTTTTAAACGAAGATCATGATGACATTCCCACTGTCCATGAGTCCAGTCCCAGGAGCCTGAAGACGTACCGGGCCTGCCCAGCTTGATAAAGCGAGTCTACGTGGATGTGCGAGGCCTACGGTTGCATCGGCGTCTTGGCCTTCCGGGATCTGAAAGTTGATTTGAGATGTTTGGGTCACATAGGTCTTTCAGCGATACGGTCCTAGCCTGAGCTCGTGATCCCTAACCACTCCGCGACTTAGTTCAGCTTACGGCAAAGGTCTCCTCTCAACGCCCTTTTCCATGGTGCTGTCGTCGCTGCTGCATCCTGAGCCTTCTATGCTAGGAAGGCGGCACTTGAGATATGTGTTGCGATCCTAGATTCCCAAGCAGCCCCCCCGAGGCAGAAGACCTATCCACAGCTGGGCGACCAGGCTGGCGATCAAGCTTTGCATTCTGAGGTCGCCTTTGCAAGCGGTCCGTTCTGAGGTGGATTCCATCTGGCTCACCCTTCGCCTGAACAAGGAGAGGAAGGACGCTCGGACGATTGAAGATCTTGAGTTCTGCACGTATTTCAGACGCAGAGTCGCTCGCACACTGTGTTGCCAGGAAGCAGACAGTGCAACGAAGGAGGAGGCCTGAATGGCGACTGCGAGCAGCAAGTGGTGCCTGTTGTAGAAGGGCTGCCTGGCTTTTTTTCTGCCTCCCAGCTGTTGTTTGAGCAATCAACAGCAGCCCTTGCCTCGGTTGCCTTTCCATATCTTCATGCAGAGTGTAACATTCACCAAAAGACTCAAACGTTGTGATATCGCATGTCATGGGCATCTAACATGTGATCTTCCCGACATGGCCTGGTCTTGGCTGCTGGCTTGGTGCCTCGGGACAGTCGGGATTTTGGTCGGCGTGGCTGCGGAAGATGGCGAGAGCGAGAGCTCTGCTGTGCTGGAGCAGCTGACCGTGGCCATGGTCGGAAGGGTTGTGGACGCCAACCTGCTGGACATCCGGAGCTCTACTGCAGGCAAGAGTCTGCTCAGGTTGGGCAACACAGCGCCACGGCAAGCGGAGGAGGTGAGGGCAGGGTGATTCGAAAGGCTTCAACGACAGCTTGCAGAAGCAAAGTGCACCCAAAAGCTCCGGAGGCGCGCTCGGCCGCCAAGTCGGCCTTGGAGGAGAAGGTCCTCAAATCAATGATCTGGTGGAAGGCATTGGGAGCTGCCGAGCCACGCCTTTGCAACCTAGAACTGCTGTCTGCTCTTCACGCCAGGCAGCTCCATCCAGCGTGCAGAGGACGCCCGGTGTGCGGTGCTCGGGTTCCGGAAGCTCGTGTGTGCCTGTGGACCCGCTATCTACACTGTCTCTCTCTGCACACATGTGCATGTGTACATGCTTCCGAGTATGTTTGAACGAGCATTCAGATGTGGGAACCAGTTCTTGCATGCATGGATGTGTACCATGCATAGATGTTTATGCCGACCAGCCCGAAAACTCTCCGGTGAATGTGCTGTTGTGCACGAGACTGGAACCCTGTGGCATACCACATTCCTTTTTCCCTCCGGGAGGTCGTGTGGGTGGGCGAGGGTGGGGGATGATGACGTCTTGGTACGGGACGATGATGATTTTACTTGGGCTGTCTGATCTCAAGGCTACCCTTCAAACAAAGTTTTGGCAATTCAGTTTCCGTTTTGGGGCCTTGCTTTAGCAACAACATATCTGTTTTCTCCTAATGTACTCACGTGGGGGCCTATGCATGCGAAAACGAGGAGCTGCATTGTGCAGACTTCCTACATTGCCTAACTATGAAGTCAATAAAGCTCAATAAAAGATACTAAGGGAATACGAATTTCATGCGACACGCCATGTTTTTCCCCAACATGCTCCCTTTGTGGTCCATAATGTCACGGTGAATGCGGAGCTGATTTTTTCACACTTTCTCAACTGCTGGACTATGATGCCAATGAGTGGTGCAAAACCCCTTGGCCAATCATGTAATACTTGAGATGTGCATGTATGATTGGTTCGCAACTTGTCAACCCTGCATCTCAAACTCAACAGTTCCGACCTTCGGTTCTGGGCTTCTCAAAGGTGGACCCCCAATCTGGATTGCAAACTCATTCGAACCTTGAACACAGCCGTGATTTGGAACTCTCGGTTCGAACATAAAGTTAGAAACCTCTCGAACACAGAGTTGCCGAATCAGAGTTCAAGCATTTCCGCCTTCTGGGAAAGCTGCATGGCCCGCTCTCTGGCGAGATGTGTATCGACGTTCTTTTGTACATGGAAAAACGCGTAAATCTCGGTGTTTCCCGAAAAAATTCGAAAACATGCAGAACATCGGCAGGCATGGCGTTTGCGGCACACAACGACATACCCAGAAGCACTTGGTTTGGTATGCAGAAACCCTGCACTTCGCACTGCTCCGAAACAGAGAAACCTTCAAGTTATCATGGCTATTTACAACCACGGAAACAACCTTACATCCGAAGCGAAAAGCATGAAATTCATTCAGAAAATTCGCGCCCCGCAGGGTTCATTATGTCCGGGTGTGCTCACACACGCTCAAAGACACACATGCATTCGTGCACGCAGAGTGCACGAAGCCTTTGCAATAATGGGCAGGAGCACCTCGCTGTAGGTGAAATGCTGCACCAAACTCCTACACAAACGCGATGGTGTTCACGATGCACGCTACGCTACGAAAGTTCGGATGAGACAACCAGCACACGGATGACACTCCTGATGCGTGCTCCTGTTCGCCCCTGAGCAGCATTGGCTGTGGGTTATTGTGATCCGATTCGCTGACAGTCCAAGTTACGAAGAGATGGCGTGGGTGGCCCAAACACCTATCCACGTAATTGCAAAGCCTTGCCCGGATGATGTTCATGATTCGTGCCCGGGCGTGGGGGCGGGCCTGGGCGTGGGCTTTCTGATCTCAGTGGCAGGAATTGTACAGCAGTTGAAGAGCATAGACGGATAGGATGGGGAAAGCAGCACGCGGATGATGCTCATGATGCGTCCGCCGGGGCGGGCCGGAGGGTGTGGGCTTTGTGATTTCAGCGACAAGAATTCTATTAAAGTTGAAGGGCCAGACAGATAGAATGGGGAAAGTAGCACGCGGATGATGCTCATGATGCGTCCGCCAGGGCGGGCCGGAGGGTGTGGGCTTTGTGATTTCAGCGACAAGAATTCTATTAAAGTTGAAGGGCCAGACAGATAGAATGGGGAAAGTAGCACGCGGATGATGCTCATGATGCGTCCGCCGGGGCGGGCCGGAGGGTGCGGGCTTTGTAATTTCAGCGACAAGAATTCTATTAAAGTTGAAGGGCCAGACAGATAGAATGGGGAAAGTAGCACGCGGATGATGCTCATGATGGGTCCGCCGGGGCGGGCCGGAGGGTGTGGGCTTTGTGATTTCAGCGACAAGAATTCTATTAAAGTTGAAGGGCCAGACAGATAGAATGGGGAAAGTAGCACGCGGATGATGCTCATGATGCGTCCGCCGGGGCGGGCCGGAGGGTGCGGGCTTTGTAATTTCAGCGACAAGAATTCTATTAAAGTTGAAGGGCCAGACAGATAGAATGGGGAAAGTAGCACGCGGATGATGCTCATGATGGGTCCGCCGGGGCGGGCCGGAGGGTGCGGGCTTTGTGTTTTCAGCGACAAGAATTCTATTACAGTTGAAGGGCCAGACAGATAGAATGGGGAAAGTAGCACGCGGATGATGCTCATGATGCGTCCGCCGGGGCGGGCCGGAGGGTGCGGGCTTTGTAATTTCAGCGACAAGAATTCTATTAAAGTTGAAGGGCCAGACAGATAGAATGGGGAAAGTAGCACGCGGATGATGCTCGTGATGCGTCCGCCGGGGCGGGCCGGAGGGTGCGGGCTTTGTAATTTCAGCGACAAGAATTCTATTAAAGTTGAAGGGCCAGACAGATAGAATGGGGAAAGTAGCACGCGGATGATGCTCATGATGCGTCCGCCCGGGCGGGCCGGAGGGTGCGGGCTTTGTGATCTCAGCGGCAAGAATTCTATTAAAGCAGACAGATAGAATGGGGCAAGTAGCACGCGGATGATGCTCATGGGGCGGGCCGAAACGTGCGGGCTTTGATTGTGATCTAAGGGCCCAGACAGATAGGACGGGAAAGTAGCACGCGGATGATGCTCATGATGCGTCCGCCAGGGCGGGCCGGAGGGCATGGGCTTTGTGATCTCAGCAGCAGGAATATCACTGCAGACAGATGAAATAAGCAAAGTAGCACGCGGATGATGTGGAGGGTGTGGGCTTCGTAATTTCAGCGGCAGGAATTCTGTTGCAGTTGAAGGGCCCAGACAGATAGAATGGGGAAAGAAGCACGCAGAGAATGCTCATGATGCGTCCGCCCGGACGGGCCGGAGGGATCCGGAGGGTGCGGGCTTTGTGATCTAAGCGGCAGGAGAACGGGCAGCACGTACTCGTGTTACGTTGAAAGGAATTTGGTGGTCGGAATGGCCAAGGCAACATCACACGGATGATGCTCATGATGCGTGCGCGCTAACTGTTATGCACGCTGGGAGGGCCAGACGAATCGGAGGGGAAAACATCACGCGGATGATGCTGTGCCTTTGTGTGCATCACGAGGGCAATGAAGTCACCCGTTTTACAGTCTTGCTGCCTGCTCCTGGTTGAGCCTGAGCAGAACATAGCCACGAGTAGTTTTGCGATCTCTAGCTGGCGAATTCGGAAGGGCACAAAGGAATCGGACGAGGGAAACTAAAAATCCCTATGATGCGAAGGATGCGTGCTCCTCGTTGAGCGCATGAGAGCAATTTGGCGATCCTGCGTTGCACATAAACGACAAGGCATGGAACAAGAGTCGAAGGGGGAATGCAACACGCGGACGATGCTCAACCAGATAAATGCTCATGATGCGTGCTCTTAGGCACAGCACGTGCAACTATCTGGGCATGGTTGGCTCGAGCAGCATGTACAGATGATCCCCTTGATGCCATCGTGGTGGGTAAAGCTTTTGCGGGCAAACCCAACGGAGCCCCGAAGCAAAAAAAAAAAAAAAGAAGCTTTTGCAGGTGCAAGGGCCCAGATGAATTGGATGGGAAAGCATCACCTGGCTGATGCTCATGATGCATGCCCTTAGGTAGGTCCGAGCAGCACGTGTGCTGCTGAGATCGCGTATCCATCGACACGAAGTTTGGTGGGCAGAGGAGATCATCACCGAACAATGCTCATGAAGCATGCTCCTGGGTGGCACGGCTATCACGTATTCGCACGTGTTCTGTTGTCATGAGCGCATGCTTGTCCCCTGTCCCAGTCAAACAATGGTTTTGGCGAAGGAACGAACTTGCGGTGTTGATGCGTATGGCCGAGGGGTTCACGTAACGATGTAGGGTGCCCAAACTTCCCAAGATATTGCCTCTTTTGGCTGATGTGTCTCCGTGTCTCCTTCATATTCTTACGTAGTCTCACCAGCTACTCCATGCACCGTCTAGTCTCTGCACGTTTTTGTTTCACCTTTTCACGGCAGGCTATGTCGGATGCCATTCGCGTACACAGGTAACCCGTCTGCTCTGACACTGAGCTTTGACAGTCTTGCCACAAAAAGCTTGACTGCATACGGCAGAGAGAGAGAGAGAGAGAGAGAGAGAGAGAGAGAGATACTGATAATTAGTTGAAGCATTGCTGTGTAGACCTGTACCATGCAGGACAGAAGATGCCAGCGACGTTCTGGTGGCTGATGTTTGGACGATCGAGGGAGAACATCTTCCCAGCTACATGGTGCAGAAGGGCCACTTGCTTGCCGTCCAGGACCCTCGCAGTAGATCGCCAAGTGTGTCGCTACCCTTGCCCCTGGCCCTCAGGAGTACGAGGAGGAGCTAGCCAAGGATATCCTGTCCGTGGCATCCGCCAAAGAGAAGCAGGCACAGTACCAGGCACTGGAGGAAGCCCTCCGAGAAACTCAGATGGAACTTGAGACAGAGACCGATGTCTCGCAGGACTTCCTGCCTTCGGCATTGCATAGCCTTCCTAGCCTTGCCAATCATTCTCTGGACTTTCGTTTTGCATCGCCGGGCGCAGACTGAATGCTGCGAGGATGGTTCTACAGAAGTAGCGCCCGCCTCTCTGGGTCGTGGCTCTTTCATAATCGGATTTCTCATGCTCGCACTTGTGTTCGTTGCTTGACTGAAGTTTCAAGACTGATCCTGGCCGTGCGAAGGGCAACTAATGCCTGCAACCTTGCAGCGTCATGCAGCTCAGGTGCTCTTTGCTGGGCTGGTGCGGCTGTTGGGGTCAGTGGCAGCACCCAAGTCTTCCAAAGCCAAGAAGACAAAGAAAAGTTAGCACTGCGAGAGGGAAAGAAAAGTTAGAACAGCTGGTTCTGCCGCATGGACTGAAGAGCTGCCACCATTCGGAGCAAACCCGGCATTAGCGGCAAGGCACATCGATTGGACCAGAGGATGCATTTGCAGTCAGAGAAACGAGCCCGGGGCCGCTGACTTCGAGACATCACCTGAAAACTTCTGAATCAACTACCACCTTCCAAAAATCGTGATCATCGGCGCTATGAGCAGCAGCTTCAGGAGTGTTCGTCGAACTCGAATCTCACACAGCAAGATGAGAACTTGCAGCATCGCAGCCCTCTTGTTATGTAGTTCTTGCATCGGCATGCTGCACCTCAAGCCCCGTCAGGCTGCAAAGAGCAGTGAAGTGTTGGAGCCCTACTGGTGCCGCATGCGACTTGCGCCCAGTCACTTGGTCGCTCAGGCCAGAGGCAGCAGCCGTTGAAGTTTTCGAGCGCAAGGTGAGTGAGAAGGCCGAGCAGGGCGAGCAAGGCCTGCATTGAGCTCAAGTCTTCTCGATCAAGGAGGCTGTCCCCACCGAGGATGAGATTGCAGAGTCAACGACAGGGCCCCGAAGATTGTGGAGTAGCTGACTTTGAATTGATGCAGCACTTGGCGAAACATGTCGCAGCCATCCTCAGCTTGTAGTAGGCACACAACATGCTGACAAAATGGCACTCCCAAACCATCATCACAGGACTCAGCCACGGCACACAGGATTCCTGGGACGCTGTGGAAGAAGTCTTGAGCTATGCTTCTTTAGGCCTCAGGTGCATTCTGAAGCATTAGGGTCTCCTAGCTAGTAGTGAATCAAAACCAGCGGCGCAAGATGCCATGGCACAACCTGCGAGAGAGGCCGCAATGCTTCCGCTTGCAAGGCCTTCATGTGCACGACGCCCGAGCTTCCGAGAGGCACACCTAGTGGTGACATCACCATCTATCGGAGACTTGCATCCCCAGGAAAGTTGTCCACCCGAGCCTTGGAATATTGGAGCCATCATTTCGAAAGACTTTTTGACATTTTCGCTCGCATCTGAGGAGGCGCCGGGGCCTTCGTTGCTGGGCGTTTGCACTTCACTGGTAAACGTGGTTCAAGCTCGAAGGCTGGTGAAGCAGCCCTTGGTGACCTGGCAGCCCAGTGGGGGTCCCGAGGTACCCAAGCTCGTCAGCTCCAAGCTGCTTCTATATGGCCAATGTGAGACTATGGGACTGTGGGCTGGGCAGGATCTTTTCTGTCTCGTTGTCCTGCGCGAATCCTGGTTGGCCTGGCTGGTGATTGACATCCCTGGTGCCCAGACCACCAAGGCCGCTGCTGCGGCTTTGCTGAGCCGTTAACTCTGCACTGACCGTTTGAAGGACGGTCTTCCTCGATTCGGCTTGGCGGGCAATTGGTGGGCGGTGGAGCATGGTAAGGACACATCGCTGGAGTTTACACATCGGCTGGGTCTGTCGTACTCCAGGAGCTTGCTTCCTATCAGCTTCTCCCCGAGGGAGTCCAGCCATCGGCTGCCCTCGACTCCGAGTACTGCGTGTTGCTCTTCAGCCAGCCGACCGCCCTTGCAAATCCAAAGGCCTGCTGCCCGAAGAGAGAGGCCCAAGAAGAGAGTGAGCTTCAGCCAAAAGAAGCGGTGGCCTGGCGCCTGGCAGGTGCAACGTGAGGCTTTCTCCCAAGAGAGCTTCGCTGAAGCTGAGGGCCTGGTTCCTTTGGCCTCCTCCTTCACTCGGCTCAAAGACCCGCTCGAAGCCCCGAAGCCGCAAACGACACCAAAGCCGGCTCTCAGCTCTGGAGGCCGCGAGAAAGGCTCAGAAGCCTCAGACACAAAAAGACCTCGGAGCACGCTGGAGGCCCCTTGAACATCCCGGCGGATGCGCCGAAGACCTTAACGGAAGCCTTGGAGAGGACCTTGCTCACAAAGCGCTGCACGGGACAGAGAGGAATGAGGAAGCATGATGAAGCATAACGATAACGACAGAATGTGACGTAACGAAGACTGGGTGAGGACGGCTGCCAAGCAGGGCCATAAGGGCCTGATCTTGTACGACACGGCCGGGAAAACGGAGGAGCTGACTTTCGCCGATCTGCTGAAGCGCGCACGCTTGGTCGCCACGGGCCTGGTTCAGTCCAGGACGGCAGGGTTCAGCAGGAGTAGCAATCAGAAACCCGTCCTTCAGGTTCTTTGCGTTTCTCCGTTCTCCCAAGCCTCAGGATAGGGAAGGCGAGCATGGCCAGCTCACCAACAGAGCATCGGGGAGCGGCCGTCTTGCAGGCCGGAAGCATTGTTAAAGTTGGCACTGTACTAGAAATGAATATTACGATGGATAGTATGATTCTTTGTGGTAAGCGGGAGCCAAACATGATTCTTTGTGGTTATTAGATACTAGCATTGTTCTGTTCATTTGTTGTTCTCATGATTTTCATCCTGGCCATTTCGACTACTGCTACTATTTCTATTTCTATTGAACTATGTACTACTTGTATTAGCATTACTGTGCTCATGGTGGTGATTATGGTTGTGTTCATTACTAGTACAGTTATTACAGTAACGAATATTAACACACATTAACTAGAAGTGTTACATGTTTATTGCTGTTGTTATTGCTCTTTACTAGTGTTACCATTGGTAGTTGTCGTCATGATCAGTATTAGTATTATGGTTGAAACTTTAGCATCGTTGTTATAGTAGCTGTTGTTGTTGCTGCTGTTTCATGAGGTTTTGTTGTTGTACTTTGTATTATCAGCATTCTTCCCATTTTATCATGTCATGCATCTGGATTGCTCGTAGCATGGCTGTTCTGCTACTTGTTTCTGAGGTGCCGCGCATGCCTGAGCATTTCGCATGCTTCTGGGGAGCCCTCTTCTCGGGCACTTGTCCGGTGACGGTTGCGATTCCGCCTGATGCTTGGCCTCTGAAGTCATTTGCTCGTTTTTTGGGCTTTTGGAGTTGTGACAGGAAAGGATCTCCTTGTCTCAGGACTACGCGGACGGTGCTCATGCTGTATGCAGCAAGATCCGAAACGTTTGGCATCTGCTGGACCGACCTTGGATTCGGCTGAAGTGCATTGAGCGCATGTTTCTTATGAGCACTGTTTTGGATGTGCGAACCTACTCAACCTACTCTTGGTGGCAGTCAAGATTGACTCCATCAGAAAGCATCTCTTCGAGAAGCCATGCAGGACCGACCACCCATCATTACAGTGGGATCTCATGTGGAGAAGCTGAAACAACTGGATCTGTCCACGCCCGACGTGGCAGTCACGGAGGTGCCTCTCCTGACCTTGGAAACGTCGCTTTTCTGAATCACTGAAGCATGACCAGCAGCATGAAGTCGCCGATGAAAGTGACCGAAAAACCTCTCCACCTGCAGCTCCCTGATGCTGAGGCTAGTCCAGAATGCTGAGCCGCCCCATCCTTAGCGTCAGGAGATGCAAGCGCCTACTGTGCATGCCAGGGGAGCAGAAGCTGCATCCTGGTCCTGGTCGCCTTCACCTGGAGATGTGGCTTTCTATCAGTGCCTCGCAGCACAAACTGTGGAGGGAAGCTCAGCCGTGCTTTGGCAAAGGGTTACTTACTCATTGCTGTGGCGGAGAGGCTCAGCAGTGGATCCACTGGAGTGCCAAAGTGCATCCAGATTGCCCACCGAGGCTACTGTGTGACTTGCATTCTGATTGGGGTTTCGGTCGTTGAAGCAGAAAATGACAGCCTGTCAGGTGTTGTGGCTCATGTCCAAGCAGAAGCCCAATTCTGCAGTTACGGGCCGGATGACATTCACGTGAATTTCCTGCCCTTGGACCACGTGGTGCCAATCCTCACAGTTGCTGAGCAGCAGCATTGCAGGCTCATCACGCGGCTGTGAGCCATAATGGCAGATAAGGTCCACTGCTGCGACGTCTATCATGGCTGCTGGGAGGTGCAGGCGGAGGTTGGCACTCGGCACAGACAGACACAGAGGTTTCGTTTGGCCTGCAAGATACCGGAGATGGGCCTGAACTGGAGGTTTCTTGGGTCGTCTCTCAGCCGCTCCGATGGTTGCAGCTCGTCCAGACGCACCGGGCCACTCGGACATGGGCGCCGAACTTTGCGCCACTTGTCTATGTGGGGCCACCAAAGTCCGAAGAGAATGCGACGGGGTTTCCAGAGCTCAGGTTCAAGCTCGTGGCAGATGCTCTGCGCCAGGACAAGGAAGCTGAGATGGACCTTTCCTGCTGTCGGTATTGGATGAATGCTGGGGAGTCCCTGCCTTACGCCGCCAAGGAGATGTAATGCACGGGACTATGGATTCCTGACTAAGGCAGGTGACGATTCCAGTGTGTGAAGATTTCCTAGAGCAGACCCAGCGCCTCGGCGTGCGCCGCGCAGCGATGCAGCCCTCCTTTGGAATGGCTGAGGCTCTCCATGCGCACTCGCACTCTCAGAGCTCTTGTTTCACAGCCCCGCTTGGCCGCTTGGAGGCCTGCACCTGCATGACGTACAACAACCGCTACGAGGCCTGCCCCATTGTGTTGATGGTTCATGTCCCGCGGGCACGTGGCTACTCGCAGGTGTGTGGCGCCAGCCGTTTGGGCCGGCCAACCTTCGTGAACCTCGGCCCACCTGTCCCGGGCATCGAAATCCGCATCGCCGATGAGAATGGCGAAACCCTCCCTGAAGAAGAGATCGGCCGCTTTCAGATCCGAGGAGGGGTCTAAACAACTTGGGACTAACTGCTAGCTTTTGTTCGGTCCTGTCCGAAGGTCCTGTGATCACACCGGGGTATTTGAACAACGCAGAGGCCAACAAAGAGGCGTTTGTGGGAGGTGATTGGTTCAACACTGGCGATATCGGATTCATCAAGCAGGGGCAGCTCTATTTGAGTGGTCCCATTGCTGCATGGATGTGTACCGTAGTGGTTGGAAGCAGTGCAGTGTTCATGTCGTGTGCTTGCTTTTGGTACCCTCGAAGACACATTCTGCCCCAGACACGATATAAGGCAGAGAAAAGGAGATGATCATAGTGCGTGGGGCGAACTTCTACTGTTACGAGGCGTGCTGCCAACGCAACCAGCCAGGTGCCATCATATTGGTTGCTGCCCTGCAGGTGGAGGACGTCGTGAATGCCATGGAGCATGTGCTGCCCACTTTCACGGCCGCAGTTTCCACCCACGATCCACTGTCAGGAACCGAAGGCCATCTTGGCAGCACACACAGATAAACAGATCCTGATGTGCACGACATACATCGGAAGTCCATGCCCACCTTGGTTTGCACAGTGCTTGCCGTTTGGTGAACAGGGCTTGCAATTTTCTTTGTACCGCGGCCTTCACTGGACGAAGATGATGTGGAGGAGGCATCCCATGGTGTTGTGACCTTCCCTCGTCTGGTGCCCCTAAACCCAAAACAGGGTAGGCCTTGCCTACCTTGTGCGAGTGTGAGCGACGAAACAGGGTAGTCGGACCTAAACTCTAAACCATATCTGCAAACAGACAAGCCCATGTCAGGTGATTAAGAAGATTCGGGCAAGGCTCGTCCGACACATCGGATTGACTCCTAGCTCGGCCCTGAGCTGTTCTGAGCTTCGAAACATTGGGGCAGAGTCAGAGCCTGGCTCCTGCTAGGGTTTCATGCATATTTGGGGGTTTTAATGAGCGGCCCTTTGATTCAGCATCCCAGATGGTACGGTTGATGTCTGGTTCTGACATTCCCCGTCAGGTCATGTTGTGCCACTTGCTGCCGAAGACTTTCCGAAGACTACCAGCGGCAAGATCCAGCGGTCCAAGCTTAAGAGCCTCGTTCTGCAAGATCACCTTCACGGGAGTTATATAACCGCACGTTGCTTTGACCTTTCGCCGAGGCAAGCACTGCAGGAAGGCCAGTTTGACCGGCGAACCAAGCCACAAGCAAAAGATGGCTCACCGCTTTGCCGCCTGCATTTGCAGCCGAGTTGGCGGGTCGTTAGCAACTAGCAACATGTGACCGTGACAAGGCCCTGCAAGAAGGTGTCGGAGACACAGAAGGCAGGGTCAGGGCGAAGGGATCGTCTCCTCGATGTCTCAGCTTCCCAACATTCTCGCACCAACTCATACGCATGTCAGGAGTTGCCAACAGTCGGTCCAAGCCTTTTCTTGAGCAGGGCTCGAGTAGGTTGCGCATGAGAGGGCGCGGTGGAATTGCCTTGCCACCGAAAGGTGTGGAGCAAAGCAAGCCGGCGGTGGTGTCCCAAGACACCCTTAGAGTCTTCGAGGTCCAGCTGGTCCCGACAGTAGTCCAGGTTTAGCATCAATGAATCACGGTCGCCGTACTTTGTCGGTTGGACATCATTTGCGGGGGTGGCCAGTCCTTGCCTGGTTGCTTCAATCTTGACGAGGTTACTGTTCCCACGCCCTCCCTGACGAAAGCACGGGTGCCAAACTCAGAATCAGAAGAGAGATGTGCACCCTGGCAGCAAGCTGGCACCAGATGTTCAGAGCAAAGGCCCTGGCTCTTCAGCCCAGGGCTCAGATGCAAGGAAGTGGGCTTCATTGTTTCAGATTGAAGTCCAGCTTGCTTCAAGAGTATTCATGGAAGGTGCCGCTAGCTGTGTGGGAAGCAGGGTTTGTTGAGGTCTGAGCTGTTGGCAGCCTTCACTGCCGTGGGCTGAGCTTCCTGTCAGCAGCACTCGCAAAAAGCCATGGGATCATGGCTCAGGCCGCGCGCTTTCAGAAGAAGTTCCACGAGCTTGAAAGAGCCAGAAACCTCAGCTCGGCTTAAGGCGTCAGAAACTTCCGGTTTCCTACGCCTTGATCTGAGGAATCTTCGGGCGCAGCGGCCTCAAGTGCTTCGAGAGCATAGCCCAGGCATAGCCCAAGTGTTTCGTCGCAGGACAAGGATCCCTCCTATCGTGCGGCTTGCGGCTTGGGCGCCGGCTGTGTGAAGCCACCGCCTCGGGCGTTCTTTGAACACCTTCCCCAGCAAAGGCATTCCGGAAGCTGGTCCGAAAGGAGCAGAGCCAGGTTATTCCAAGGCCGGCCTTCTCGTAGGAACTGCAGACCGTGGGCACACATTCGACTGTGGCTTTCCTTGCAATTTCACGTTCCGAAAAGTTTGCAGATCCCGGCAGGTATGGCTTCGACGCCAGTGAATCAGGAGCAAAACCCACAGACTCACTTTGAAGTGCCATTGGAGCCAAGATCCAAGACTGCTGATAATCATTCTGCACAGGTCGAGCAGATGCTTGCAGCTTTCGAGGAATTTAAAGAGGACGGCATCGCAGGTTGAGCCTTTGTGTCCTTAAGCCCGGTCCTGACGCCGCATTTTATGCCATGGCAGATTCAGAATACAACTTCCAGGATCCCGACATCTACGTCAATTCGATTGCAATCAAGGAAGCACTTGGCCAGACTAAGCCATCCAGGCCCGGACTGCTCTGGAACCGGACTGGTATGAAACTGTCGCCTTAGTTCTTCCGTTCCCACAGCCCACCGTTTCGTCCAAGTGTTGCTGTGAAACACACGTGTGTGTGCAGTAACAACCGTTAACGACGGCCGTCGCTAGCACTCTGGCTCGACGAGTTCAAAGATTTTAGATTTCTGATCATCACTCTCGACGCCATGTCGACGAATCCCGTGGCAGCTTCGTCGTCGGCGCAGCCGATGCCGAGAAAGGCACCGCCGCAGCGGCCTCAGACGACGGTCGCACCAGAAGCCGGAGTACACGTCGCAGTGCGAGAACTTCGCAATGTCCTCCGGAAGGGACGCGACGGTGGCTTCGGCGCTTGGGCTGAGCTGGCGGCGAGCCTGGACATGGAGGACCGGACCTCCCTCGCCGAGCTCCTCGCCGTGACGGCCGTGGTTCCACCGACTTCCCCGCCTACCGACGAGGAACGCCGGATCTACATGGGGAGGCTGTTCCCGCAGCGGGCCACGACGGAGGGGACGCCGGTGATGGTGAAAGCAGCTCCAAGGCCGCCGCCGACCACCTCTGCCACGCCGGGACATGGATCTATGACGCCCAGCTCGACGGGTCCCAGGACATCGACTATGGCATCAACTACGCCGCCTCCACCGACGGGTCCCGGGAGCTCATCGGCGGCGACCATCCTGCAGCAGAACGTCGGGGCGCCGCCCACGGCGTGGGCACACCAGGTAAACTGGCAGCCGCCGCAACCCACAGCGGCAAGGGACGACGACCAGGTGTCGGGCACGGTCTTCCTCGACGCCCCCACGACGTCGGCTACCAGGACTGCGGCGGCCTTCTTGGACCCGACGGAAGCGAGGGAGCCCGAGACCACGGCGTCGCCGACCATAACGGGGTTCCCGGGTCTCGCCGCAATGGAAGCCCAGTCGGCGATGCCCTCTGGCACGGCCACGCCGGCATACTACATCGACGCGGCTGGTCATCGGGTGAGGGCCCCGCCAGAGGGGGCACGACGACCGGCCGCCGCCACTGGCATCCAGACGCCGGCTTCGACTATCGGCGGGGGGGGCGCCGAAGAAGTCATCAACATCGCCGCGTCACTGCTTCGGCAGGTGGGCCCCCGACAGGACGACGACGCCCACTCGACGGCCGGGAGCCAGACATCGGCAGCCAGAGGGAGATCGACGCAACGAGGCGGGCGGCCGACCATGGACCCGCCGCCGCCTCCTCCAGTGGTCGACGCACCTCCGTCCAGGTCCAGCTTCCCGCCGCTCTCGGCGGCTTCTACGCCATGGCAGTCCACACCGCCGAGTCCGAGGGCATCCACCACGAGAGCGCCGACCCCCCCGGCGGTGGCGGCAGAGCGCCCGGATTGGATGTTCCCGCCGGGCGCAAGGCCAGCAGACCAGCCCGCCGGCTCCTCGACGGACGCCGGGCCTTCGACCACACCCAGGACGACGACACCGACGGGGGCACGATCCAGGTCCAAGACGGCGGCGGGGTTCCGCGAGCACCTGAGCGACGAGAGGATCCGCCAAATAGAGATCAACATGACCGACGACTATCGGCAGCACAAGCGGGCCATGCATCGCCGAGGCGCCCGAGCCGTCGACGACCCGCCGAAGTCGGTCAAGCACTTGCTCAGGCGGACCTTGAACGACGTGATCGCCGAGGAGAACCTGGACAGGCAGGGCATCGACGGGCACAAGCCGAAGCCCCCGCCGACCTCGGCGCCCACCTACTGTGCATACTGGTTCTGCTCGACGCTACCCGCCAACACACGCGGCGCCCGGATCCCTTGGCAAAGCCAGGAGGCCGGCCGACGTGTGCTTGGTTGGTGCTCGCACCCTTGCACGTCGCCGCATTGCCCTCATCTCGACGACCTTTACGACCTAGACACGCCGGGCCTACTTGGAATCCTGGTTGTTTTATAAGTGGTTAACATAGTTATGTTAGTTAGCTAAAAAGTTAGGTGGAGTTAGCTTATGTTATAGACATCAAAATTGTAGAAGTAACTTGTGTGTTTTGGCATTGAGGTTTAGGCTAGGGACTCTGATATGAGAAGACACTTCATGGAGCATAAACACTGGTATCGGAAATGAAATATATAAAACATGTAGCTTGTCAAACAAATTTAAAGCAAAAATACATGTCAATGGCCTGCATGGACAGGCTGTCGTGCATGGCCTATGGCTAAAAATGTCATGTGCATGTGGTACAGCCTTGTGGCGGATTGAGAAGCACTGTTTTTCAAAGCCTGTGGTACAGCTGGTACGGTAGCAGCACAGTGGCCTCCCTCTCTGTGGTCTTGCTGTACACCATTGGGTACAGCAAGGAGTCCATGGACACGAAGCCTTGCTCGTTGGTGATGGAGCACTTGGCGAACTGCTTTGTCTTCTGTGTCTCTGTTGGCCTCCAACGTTGGACGAGTGTGGCTTTGTCGCCTCCAAGCTCCAAATGGAAAAGCACTTGGCCCATGTCCCATCTTCCGTCTTCCTGGTGGAACACCACGACGTCGTTGGCATGGATGGCACCACCCCTTGCGAGCCTCGCGATAGAGGCAACCATGGCTTCAGTTGCTGAGCAATCCACAAACTGGTTGAGGAATTGCAGCTGGTGCTTGTTGGGCTTCTTTGGCTTCACCAACTGGCAGGAGTCTGGAAACAGCCCGGCCTGTGTCAAAGTGGTGATCTCGGTGGCGAGCACCTGGTTGAGCAAGTGGATCTCGAAGGCGGCTGTTTTCTGGAGCCTTGTGGCGAAAGCAGATATGGTTTTGTGCTTTCGTTCGCTCGTAAATGTCGATGGCAGGCACCCATGCCGTTGGAGAATATCAGGCAAGTGGAGCAGCCAGTGCCACTTCCGCATCAGTGGCACGTCGAAGTTGGCCTGTTGGAAGGTCTCGATGGATTCTTCCGCAGCCCTGAGAAGGCTGGCTCTGGTGGTGGCTCCATACATGACCCCTTGGTGAACCTGGTCGATCAAGCAGGCCTGGCTCAAGAAAGCTTGGCAAGCCTCTGGGCAGATTCCGCTTGACACAACAACAGAATGCAAAAAATGGCGAATGATTGGATAAAGCCCTAGGAGGTCCGAAGCTTGGCAACTGAACTTCTGGCTGCTCTTGTACTTGGCGACCTTGCTTGTGTCGAACAAACCAGCCAAGTGACCGGCCTTGGAAGCACCTGGAAAGTTCCACATCCTTATGTATGGGCCCATGGCCTCCCAAATGTTGTAGTGCTCGGAGATGGCTTGGAAGCTCTGGAACAGCACGACTGGGGCCGTTCCTTGCAGAATGCCGTGCATCCAGTCATGGCAGAACTGGCTGACTGGCTTCACTTGGTTCTTCGCCAACAAAGTCTGGTTCAGGAGCAAGGCCTGGGGATTCCAGGTCCAACCGGTGGCTTGTTGCCATTGCGAGAATTCTGCTTTGGTCCTGCACGTGGCTCGCCTTTCGTCTAATCTGCGGTAGGACTGGATGACGTCTTCATCAGTGGTCAAAACCAATTGGCTGTATTTGGTCGTGCGGTGGTCCATGATGTCGTCGTTGTCGCCTGTGGGTGGTCCTGAGTGGATGTTGGCGCATAATATGCAAAATTTGGTACCAGAATCACCTTTGGAAGACCAAATCTG
The DNA here is from genome assembly GCA_905221615.1 of Symbiodinium sp. CCMP2592. Taxonomy (NCBI): domain Eukaryota; class Dinophyceae; order Suessiales; family Symbiodiniaceae; genus Symbiodinium; species Symbiodinium sp. CCMP2592. The sequence goes on from CAJNDT010005853.1 coordinate 480,456, forward strand.
CTTATGGGCACCGCCGTCTGCCAGACATATGGCCCACCGGAAATGGAGCCGGACATCGGAACCTGGGCCATGTGGGGATTTCAACACAAACCCTGCCAATGGTTCCACGTGGGCATTGGCGAAAATGGTTTCCAAGATCTTGGACATGATCTGGCAGATGCCGCCCTGGACATGGCTCACGAAGTTGGACCTTTCAAGAGAGATGGTCAGCCAGAGGTCCTCGTGGTGGAGGAATTGGTCCATCTCCCTGAAGCTGGCATAAATGGCCCAAAATTTACGTTGGGCAGGTCCTAAGACGTTTCCTGGTATCACCTCATCTGCATAAAGTATAAGTTGCCATGGCTTGGAGACGGATGATGGGTTGGCTCGGTGCTTCCTTTGGATCAGATCATGGAAGCTTCCACCCATCTGGAAAAGACTGGCCAGGTAAACCAAGAGGTTGGCAAAGTACATGGTGACTTTGGCACCATCATCGGTGGTGACCTCTGCTTCTTGGATCAAAGGACCCAGTAGCCCACCATGGCAGCTCTGTAGAAGCTCCTCCCTGGCTTTCCGCTGGTCATTGGAAGAGCTCTTCTCTGGGAGGCCTTGTTCCTTGGCGACTTCCACAAAAGCAGCCAGTGCACTTTGGGAGTGACCTGGCAAAGCAGCTTTGAAGGTCAGCAGCTGCTGCAGTTTGCTCTTCTTCTGTGGAGGTTCCATGGCCAAAAATGGCTGAGAGTGGGTTTGGGGGCAAGGGCAGTGGCAATGTGCTTTGCTTCACATGGGAATCAATGGTATGTGTGCTATATGGATGAAGGCTGCATCCCTGTCTATATAGGCTGTGGATGTCAGACTCACATGCATGGACCTCTTCGTGGGAGAAGTCTGGAACCTTCGTTGCTGAAGCGATGGCGGGCACAGTGCGTCAACAAAGACCTCGGAAGTGCATATATACACAGAAACAGCATGCTGCAGGATGGCCACGGCATGGCTTCAAAGAATCACTTTGTCCAAAGACATGCAGGCGGTCTTTTTGCTCGTGTCGGCACGGTGCACCCTGCCTGGGCTGTTGTGGCTTCTTGCTACCCTGCACCTGGGCCCCTTGGTGCTGCCCTGCAAGAAAACAAACTGCCTGGAACCATGCCTGGCACTACTTCTTGGGAGCCTTCTTCATGGCCTTGTTGGCTTTGTGGGCCTCGATGTACTCCCTCCAAGCTTGGCGGCCGTGGAGACGGGTGCCCCGAAAGTTTGGGTCCCAACAACTGGAGCATCCCTTAACATTACCACGACAGCGGATACATCCGTAGAGGATCTTTGTGCTGCCGCCTTTGGCGGCGGTGGCACCTTTGCCAGCCTCATGGCCGTTGCAGGTGGTGCCCTGGTTCGCCGAGCTTTGTCGGGTAGACATGGCTGCTGCTGGCCGCTTCATATGCTGTTTCTTGGGCTTCTGGTCGGCCTGGCCGTCCTCCTTGGCCTTCTTCTTCTTGTCGGCCTTGGCATCCAGCAGCTTCTGGAACTGCTCCTGCTCGTACTCCTGCAATGTCTTGGCGTCCTTGCAGGGTGAAATGCTGCAGAACAACCCCGAATAAGCAGTATGGAAGGAAACTAAACAAAAATATACACGTGTCCTGCTTGGCACTGTCTTCCTTGGCAGTCGTCTCCGTGGGAGCTGCTTCGACTCTGGTCGTGGCTTCAGGAGGCGGGCTTGCCGGAGGAAGTGGCAAAGCAGCGGCAGATGCTGTGCTCTGGCCAAAGACCTGGCCAGGGGCAGTTGTGCTGGCAGCACTCTGGCTGTGGGACTGGACCATGCTTCGCGGCGACAGCCAAGGCAACACTGCTGTTGCTGCGGCGGTGCACATGGGCCCTTGGCTTCCCTGCAGAGTGGCTGTGCCTTGTGTGGCTGCTTGGGCTTGGATGCCATGCCGCAGCTTCAGCATTTCCAGCTCCTGGTCGAAGCTTAAGGTGGAGCCCTGAGGTGTCGCTGGAGGCCGCTTGGACCTGCACCTGGTGCCGCCGGCCAATGAAGCATGGGTGCTTCGAAGAGGCACCTCGGGGACGAAGACGTAGAAATGTCTACATGCATGCAAGAAACAAATGCAACACGGAACAGATCCAAGTTATGCAACCAAGGGGCTTTCTTCAAAAATGGAGCCAGGCATGGGTCCTGCAGATCTGGCTGGTCGCCTGGACCATAGGCCTTGGAGAGCCAAAGCTGGCCCATCTCTGATGGATGGTCTGGATATCTGCTGGCGCCGGGGCAATTGCTGCTTGGCAGGGACTGGAAGATGATTCCGAAGTCCTGGACTGCCGAGTTGATGGCAGCTGCCGAAAGGCTTGGCTTGCCTTGCGAAGCTTGCACCATCAAGACAATGGCGACCGCTTGGCCCTTGGTGCATTCTTTTAAAGAATGCAGTCCCATGGCTCGGAGTCTTTTGGCTAAGAGCTCCAGCTGGTCCGTTTGGCTCGTGAGGGTGGACAAAGCGACCCAGTCTGGCCTGGTCAAGTATGGACACAGCCGCTGGACGGACTGGCCAGTGTTCACCAACTTGAGCTGGGAGCCGGTGTTCATGGACAAATTCTGGATGGTGTCCAGAATCTTTGCTTTCATGGCCTCTGGCAGTTTGGAAGCTTCGCCGGCCTTGGCAAGCATTTGGCAGATGCTCTCCGAGGACCAGGACTGGAATCCCTGGATCTTAGCCATGAAGGTGTTGGCCATGCTCTCGGTGACTGGTGAGTCTGGCAGCATCTCGGCCAGCTTCTGGAGATGAGCAATCTCCTCGAGGAAGTCTTGGCACCCGTACCGCTGCATGGCCCTGAGAAGCACTGGCTGCTCACACTGGCCTGGTCGGGTTGAATGGCCTAAAAGGCTGCAATGAAGAAAGCATGGGAAACAAACACAAAGGAATGCGACTTGAAATGAAGTTCAGAGAGAGATATATATATATATATAGTATAAATATGTGTTCATGGCCAGTTGGCTGCTTCGAAAAATAGGGTGCTGGCCACATGGCTCGCAAAGCATGGTATGGCCGATTGGCTTGCATGCAGATCATGGCAGAGCACTGAAAGCTTTCTTTTTGGCAGCGACCACTGTGGCAGCTGTGGTTTCACGTGGTTTGTCTGGAAGAAGCCAGGGTCGTCCTTGGTCCTGGCAGGAGCAAACTGCATGGGTCATCTTTGTGAATGGACACACTGGCCTTGTGGTCACTGGAGACTTCTGTAGCGATCTGGCATGGCCGTTGGACTGGTGGCCCCAGATCTCTCCATCTGGTCCAGTTGGTCCTGGACCCAGGCCCCGAACTTGGGCTCCCCCATGTACCTTGGGCCAAGTGGTTGGCAGGCTTTACCACTGAATGGCTTAAATGGCAACAAAAAAGATTGGGAGGTTTCCGGATCAAGCCTATGCTGCATGCTGTTATTGTTATTGTAGAATGAAAACTATGGAATCTATATCTGGTCGAGCTGCCACTGGATTTGTCTCTGGGCTCGTCCATGGTCGTCCCTGGTAATGGCTCTGGAAAGCCAAAGGCACTTCTGGCACCATGTTGGCGAACCACTGGCAGCCTCCAGTTGGGTTGCCCCGGTGGCGACTTGCTCGTTGGCCTCTTGGATGAAAACACTGGCCAGCTCTTGGGCCCTGGTCCATCTCTGGTTGTGGAGCAAGATGGCTAGCCAGCCAACCTTGTTTCCAGCCCGTGCTCTTGGTCTTGCTGTGGCTGGTTCCTGAAATGCCTTGGCTCCACGGAACTGGCTCTGCTGGTGGTGTCTTGGGTTGTGGGATGGCCCACTTTGGTGTCAGCATGAGAGGTTTGGCTTTTGGTGCACTGGAGCTGGACCTGGCCTCTGATTGTGGCGGTGATCTTGGTGGGGTTTGGGCTCGTTGGAGCAGGTCGATCCCTCCCACTGGTGGGGTTGTTGGCGGCGGTGGTGTGGGTGGTGTCTTGGGTTGTGGGATTGGGGTTGGAGGGGTGCTGAAAGGGGTGGAAATGGTGGACTTGGCTGGGGGTGGTGTTATTGGAACCTCCTCATGCACTGTCTGTGGCCTTCGGGTGGGTGGGTATTTGAGCTTGGGTTTGGGTGGCATGAAGGTGCTGCCTGCTGGCGGTGTGATGGGTGTGGTGCCGTCTGGCGGCGGTGTGCCGGGTGTGGTGCCGTCTGGTGCCGGTGTGTTGGGTGTGGTGCTGCCTGGTGGCGGTGTCATGGCTGTGGTGCGGTGGAGTGTGTGGGAGGGGCTCTGCTGGTGTGTGGGTGGCGCTTTGGACGGCAGCTTGGGGCCCATGTCTGGGCCACTGACAGGGGCTTTGGGCTGGATGGTTTGGATGTATTGGGCGGTTGGTTGAAGCTGCTGTGGGGCAAAGGACACTGGGAGGCCACTGCTGGCGGGACACTGGACTGGTGGTTTGGGTGCTGTGGGTGCGGTGGCAGCATGGCAAGCGGGGATTGGCCATGTTGCGGGCGAAGTGGCGGGGGGGTGGAAGGGGATCCTTGGTAGGAGTGGATTGGTGGTGGGGAGAAGAGGCATGCACATGGGAGCTGGTGTTGGCCAGGTGCATGGTGCTATGGGTGCTGTGGATGCCATGGGCAGTGTGGCGGTGGCCTGAAAGGATGGCTGTGCCAGTGCTGGCACAAGTGGCCTGGGCGGAGCATAGCCAGTGCATGGGTTGGGGATTGGGCATGGGTTGGGGATTGGGACGTGGAAGGGCCATGGCATTGGGGGGACGGGTTGGGCCATGGGGGGTTTGAGTTTGGGCGGAGGTTGGGCTGTGGTCTGCTCGTCGAAAGGTGTGACGGGTGATGGCGGGGCTCCTGGCGGTGTGGGGCTGGCTTCGGTGGCAGCCTCCGGGGATGGGCTTCGCAGGGGGATCTGGACCGTTGGTTGCCCTGGTGGGCCTTCGGCCAGCTCCACTGTGGGCACCTCGGTGGGGTGGTCGCTGGGGCTCGTTGGCACCTCCGTCGGCGACGTGGCCATGGCTGGCACTCTGGATGACGACTGAGTTTATGTGGAAATATTTGATGATGTTTATATGGTGGCTGTTATGTATGTAAAATACCTAGATTCAGAATTTGAATCTAAATGCGGATATCTGGTAGTAAGATTCAGATTCTGAATCTTGGAAAATCTTAGATTCAAAATTTGAATCTAATTGCCAGAATCTGTGAATTAGATTCAGATTCTGATTCTACTGTATTTGTTACTTTGGCAGTATGGTGACATACAAAACTTCTGTCTGTGGCTTCCTACACTGGTTCGAGCACTCTGGGCTGCTCCGAAGAGCAAAGATTCTGGCAACAACTGTGGTCACATACCTACCTGGGCTGACAAAAGGGACGGTGTGGTATGGCCAATTGGCTCCCTACAATGGTGGTGCAAACAGTCTGGCATGGCCACATGGCTCCCTACAATGGCTTGGCTTGCTGCTACGAAGCTTGGGTGTTCTTGCAGAAAGTTGGCTGTTTCAGGAGTTGGATTTGGTGGCTTTTGCTTCAGGGCCTGGCATAGGAATGGCGCTTGGAGCTCTCGGGTTTCGCAGGTTTCGGCTTTGGGGTTCATGGGTACATCGTTCTGGGTTTATATGGGGTCTGGGGTTTGGGGTCTACTGAAGTGAACCGGCACTATGGATCTCCACTTCTATTTCAGACCCTAAACCATGAAGCTTATAGACCCCTATCGGAATGGATGCTGGTCTCAAGCTTGGTGCCCCTGTTGCTGCTGCTGTGGCCGTGGCCAGCTGTCCTTCTTGGTCTTCCAGTGTGCAGCTGCTGCTTGCTCTGGTTGTGACTGCTCATGCTGCTGTTCTTCTTCTGCCTGTTTCTGTTGGTGCTGAGTATATGATACATGGCTTACAAAGATATCTTCATTACAATCAGAATGTAATATACAAACAAGTTACTCCAGACAAATCATTTCTATATATGTCTCTATATCTGTACAAAACATGTATGTGTCCTTCCATGGATGTTCACCCAAATGGTCTTCTGAACATATAGAAAAAAGCATACATCTGTGCAGATATAAATATATAACCGACAAAAAAATAACACATGTGATGGCCTTTGTGGCTTGGCATGTGACAACCTGCTGCTGGTATGGCCATGGAAGGCTTCTGGAGTTCAAGCACCCTTTTTTTGGCACGGCTTGGAGATGCTGCTGCTGGCCTGCATGGTGCAGGCTGGGTCCTTCAAAAAAACCAATGGCCTCCATACCTTTGCAGCCATGGCCGACCTGGGCCGTCTGGAGAAAGGCCCTGGTGGCATGGAAGAAAGTGGCCCATGGTGCCTGGTTGCTGGTGGTGGGTGGCCCCTCACCACCTGTAGACGAGGCCTGCTCCTCCCGCCAAGCTGGTGATCCATGGGGAATCACACTGGGTGCAGTTGGCATTGTGGTAGAGCTTCCACAGAAAGATAGTGGAGCGGTGGCATACCACACACCGCAGCATTACGTGTGGCCCGATGGGCTCCTCTGGTGGAACCATGGCACTGCTTGGGAGGGCCGTCACTGTCCCCTGTGGTGGAGGCTGGACGGGCTTGGAAGAGACGGCCGTGGAGTCCGTGGAGTCGTGCTTTGCTGCCGGCTTCTTGGCCCTGGGCTTGGTCCTCCTCGTGGCCTCCTTGGCAGCCGCTGGCTTTTTGACTCCTTTGACCATGGCGGCACTGGAGTGGAGGCTTTGGCTAGCTGTGGGCAGCTCGCTATATGGCCAAAGGAGGCTGCAGCGGAACGAAAAAGAGAGACGAACATGTGTGCCATGGCATGCCTGGCCACTTGGCTTTCAAACAACAAACTCAATGGCCTGGCATGGCCACAACGGCTCAGGCAATCGAAACTGGAGGCGTTTTTTTTGGCCGCTGGTGCACAGCTGCTGTGCTTGGGTTTCCGGCAGCCTTCGTGGTCTTCTTGGTCTTCTTGGTCTTGATGGCACCCTCAGCAATGCTGCCGTGGAGATACTTGGTGGCTTGGCAGCTGCTGTTGCTGCGAATGGTCTGTGTTTTGGCAAAAGCTGTGCTCCTGCAGCATGGACCTGCCTTGCATGGCTCTGCACACAGTCTGGTATGGCCATTTGGCTCCCTAGAATGGAAGTGCAAACAGTCTGGCATGGCCACTTGGCTCCCTGCAAAGGCTTGGCTTCACCCTACGAAGCTTGGGGGTTCTAGAAGAAAGTTGGCGGTTGGAGGACTTGGATGGTGTTGGCTTTGCTTCAGGGCCTGGCTTAGAAATGGCGCTTCGAGCTCTCGGGTTTGGGAGGTTATGCTTTGGGATGTATTCTTGTGGGTTTAGGGTCCAGGGTTTAGAGTCTCTTAAGGTCAAACTGCACTATGCATTTCCACTTCTATTTCCGACCCTAAACCCAAAATGCTGAGACGTGACGGCATGGCATGGTCCTATGTACACTTGGCTTTCGCACAACACAGCAACTTGCCTGGCATGGCCACAGTGGCTACATGTCCCTCGTATATAGAAACAGGACAAAGCTCTGGATTTTCTGCTCTGGGCCTGCAACTCTGGCTGCTGTGCAGCGAGTTCATGTGGCCTGCATTGACCTCACATATGCGGTCCGTCTTGAAGAGCCTGGGCCTGTGATGGCCATGTTTGGCTTTAGCAATCACGACAAATCCCTGGCATGGCCATGCAGGCTGGGATGTGCATGCACTCGTCGAACTTGGCATGAAGTATAACAAAGCAAGCATGACATGGCCCCTGAAGGCTCACTTGCTCCAGGAGAGTCCTGCTACATGTACTTTTCCTCGCAAACAAGCAGAGTGCATGGAAGTCTGCATCAACTGGTGCGGTACCTTCTATGGAAATCCTTGGGCAGAGCACATTGGCCCCCCCATGGCTCGTAGTTGGGGTCCGCCGACATCATCTCCCACTCCTCCCACCCACCACCGTACTCCCAGGGTTCTAGAGGCGGAAGATCTGGCTTCTCGGTCGTCTTGGAGTTGGCTGCTGGCTTCTTCTGGGCTTTCGCCTTGCACACAGGTGCTGGCTTCTTCTTGGCCTTCGCCTTCCTGCTCTGGGCAGCTGCCTTGTGGACCACCTTCATGGCTTTCATGGGGGCAGCAGGCTTCTTGAAGACCATGGCTTTGGGCATGGTGCAGGCGGAGGAAGCTCTTGGGAAGAAGTGGCTGGATCAAGCAGACAATTACAGACATGGTATAGCCATGGTGGCAGGCTAGAAAGCAGAATCGGTGCTGGGACAGCCACAGGAGGCTTGCTCAAGTCACCTGGATCCAAGAAGGTGCTTCTTTTTGCCGCAACAGCCTGGTCCCTGCAGCTCTGCAAAACTTGGAACCCTCAAAACTCCTGCAGCTCTGCATGGTGCAAGGATGGATCCCATGTGCATGGCCCATAGAGGCTGGGTCAGCCCTTCCTGGGCTTTTTCTTGGCTGAAGCCGACGTGGCTGCTTCCTCCTCGACCTTCTGCAAGATTTGCTCATTGGCTTGGATCTTCGCAGGGTTATGGAGGATGGGCACGGTGCATGGCCCCTGCTTGATCGTAGTCAAGACCATGTTGCCCTCATCCTCGCCCTCTGCTGTCCTGCACCAGAAAAATGGCACGATGGTGCCCTCTGCCTGGAACTGGAGGTCCTGCTTCCAGCTTCCAATGGCCCAGTCATGGCCGAAGGCCTGAATGGCCAGCTTGGGCGGCTTCTGGCCTGTCTTCACTTTGCTGATGGAACCCAATGGAACCAGCTTGAGCTTTTTGCTGGCAATGGCTTTCTTGGCATACAGTGCCTGGGGACTGGAAGCCATGCAAAGGAGTTCCAAGTCCTCGACCGACTGCTCCTGGTAGCATTGGTGGAGTGCCGTGACCACAGCTGCCTTTTGGAAGTCCTCCTGGGCCATGGCATGGCTGGATGGGAGTCCCCTGGTTATGATGTCGGCTGGGCCGATGGCTGGCATGGAGTGGCGGGAGACCCGCCACTTCCCCAGCCCCGCCAGCGGCACAAAAACTGTCTCCGGTGCCTGGAGCACTGGCCTGTGCTCCATGGTCCCACCCTCGTTGCTGATTTGCAGGAGCTGGTAGACCTTGGCTCCGTGCTCCTTTGGCAAGGTGTACCTTGGTTTGTGTATGGAATGTATCTACAGCAGAATCTTATGAGGGAACAGACATTAAAACAGCAAAACTCCTATGTGCAATCATGGGCACTGGTCGCCCACCTTGATGTGGGTGTTCTGGAGCAAGGTGGCTTCCCATGGCTGGGCAGAGACTGCATCCTTGATGGTCTTTGCCTCTGCAGCTGGGGTGGCCTGCTTGACCTTGGAAACGTCCTGGGTGAAAAGGTCGAGAATCTGGGCCAGGGACTCCAGCTTCTGCTGGGCATCAGGGCCAAGCTTTTCCTTTTTGGTCAGAAACAAGATGGCTCTGACGCAAAACTTGCCGAAACACTTGTAGAGATGGTTGCTGCCGGCATTGGTGCTGGTGCCTTCTGGAAGCTGGCTCTGGACCAGTTTCCAGGAATCCGAAAGCATGGACTCCGCCGTCCTGACGGACTCCATGTTCTGTGGCGACGACAGTCTCTGGACGTCGGCTCTGGTGAGGAGTTGTGCGAAGCCGTCTTGCTGTTTGGTGGATGTGCACTGGGTTGCCCATAGAGCTGTGCGGAGCAATGGGTAAAGGTTGCCAGGGTCTGGGAAGGTGGTGTGCGACAACGCCTCCATGAAATCCTGGCCCATCATGCACGTGGTGCCGTAGGTGGAGGAGAAGTGGGAAAGGAATTTCAGCAATGGAAAGCTTGTGCCTCCAGAATATCTCGAGACATAATGCCCTATGGCTGGGAGGCTCTGCCTGCAGGCAACTTCGCCGCTGGCAACGGACTGGATTGCCGACTCCAGACTGGCTCCCATTTGCACTTGAATGGCTATTTGGCAGGCTGCTTCCAACTCGCTGGTGGCTCTGCCAATGGCATTGCCAGAGTTGGCTCCGACTTGGAAGAACTGTGGAAGGCTTGGCATGGCTTCTTCCACACTGGAGGCCACCACATGCCACCGCCACCCGGTCTGGATGGCGGACCAGACTGGGTCTGTCTTGGGCACGGAGATGGCTTTGCCACTGGGATCCGTGGTCCCATGCTCCAGGCATCTCAAGAATGCCGTGGTGTGGCTGCTGGCAAGGGATAGGTATCCTCAGTGGCCAATGTATGTCTACAATATACATTTATCCGCAAATTGTAAATGGATTGGATATATAGAGAAAAGGAAACCAATTCTATGTGTCATCTGAGTGGCCCTCTGCTCCACTGACTGGGGCCAGGGAGCCCTTGCTCTCCTGGACCAGCTGCTGGTTCCTCCAAACCTGCTGCTGGCGCTTTTGGGGGTCCGTGGACATCTGGAGACAAATGGACCCTTGGAGCAGATGCACTTGCAGGCCAACTGCCAAGAGTTGGTGTCCCTTGGCCCAAACGTCAAAGTGGGACACCATCTGCCCTCCCCGGTTGGAGGGGTGGCAAAGAACTTGGCTTGGAACCAAGGTCTGCTGCTGGCAGAGGCCATGGTGCTCCAGCACCTGCAAGACCTTGGTGACTCTGGTGTTCACTGGCTCGCGGCCATTCACAATGGCCTCCACCTCTTGGACCACAGCTGGAGGGACAGCCATGGCTTCTGGCTTCTGTGCGGCTGTGGCCTTGTCTGGTATATCCTATCTGGAATTCAAGTGTGGCTGTGCCGGGCAACTTCTTTCTGCTCGTCTGGAACTGCTGGATTCTAACCACCTGCATATATATCTGTCGGGTTCAACAGTGGCATGGTTCTGCGACCATGGATATGCATGGATGGCCTATACTGGCTGCAGGCAGACGATAAAGCAAACAAAACTGTATGCATCCCTTCAACACTTGACACTTGCAAAACTGTTCTGCAGCAAGCCTTTTCCTGCGAAGGCCTGGCAGAGTCTGGAAGAGTCACTCCTGGACTGGTCGTGGCTACTACCTGGCTTTCTTCTTGTAGCTTCTTTTGGCCTGGCCGAGGACTTGGGCCGTATCCTCATCATTGCGAATGGTCTTGATGATGGTCTCGATCTGGTGCTGTTCGAGTTGGATGGTGAGATCGCACCTCCTTGGCCTCTTGCCACTCATCAAGCAGGTGACTTTGGAACCATTGATGTCCATGGCAACTTCTTCTTCTTGGTTGTCTGGAAGAGACCTCTTTCTGGTCGACTTCTTTCCTGAGCCTGGCTCTGGAGCATCGAAAAGTTGCTCTGCTGGTGTTGCTGGTTGGTCGAAGCTCTGGTTCCTCTTCTTGATGAGATTGGCCATGGCCGTAGAACCCGACAGACTGGCATTCTTGTCGGGTCTCTGGCCTGTGAGCAACTCAATTATGGGTTGGGAAGTGGGCCGAAGTTGGAGCCACTGCTTGTCCTTGGACAGCTTCACCAGATCCTTGGGGATGAGGATTGGCCTCTCCGACTCGTACTTTATCTGGATGGCCGCACGAATTTCCACCATGCTTGGAAGCTATGGTGGACGTGGAAAGCTGTAGCTGGCACTCGCTATGGCCGGGTGGCTGCAGCAAACATACCATGCAATACAAAGACATGAGCACACTGCTATGGCCGTCTGGCTCCCATGATCACACACATGCAATGCCAAATACAAAAAATCGAACAACAACTCTGATAAATTATTTGCTAAAAGCAAACAACATATATCTCTGGCAGTCCATACTATAATCTTCAAAATCAATGATAACATTCAGCAAAAACTTCGATTCCATTCTAAAACCCATGATTTCTTATCTTATACCTTCAGTGCACTCGACGAATTATGCACCACAAATCAGAATACATGTCATTGAAATATTACATCTCCATGTATGAATTTCGTATTCTTAAAGCCTATATTTCAACATCCATAACTCCATGTAACTCACCCTAACTTTTATAAAAGGTTAAGTTAATTATGTTACTTATCTAACAAAATATTAACTTTAGTAACATAACATAAAAGATATAAGTATTATAGGAACATGTAATCACTTAATAGACGGTTAACACTCACTTATAACAGTTTAATAACTAGGGTACAACTCCACATAACTATGTTAACCACTTATAAAACAACCAGGATTCCAAGTAGGCCGCTGTCTACGTCCCGTCGTGGAGGGCAACGGCCGTGACCATATCGGTCACGAGTGCGCCGCATGCCACGGCATGGTCGGCGCACAGGATTGATCTTTTACGACGCCAGCGGGTGCCCCTGTCACCCGGCTTCGGCCATCGGGTCGGCACCGCTGAGGCAGTCGACGGCGACGGGGGCAGGATCAGAGCCCACCGCCGCCCTGTACTACTTACTTTTTCGACGACTTCGTCGTTGCCAGAGTTGCTTAATCTCGGCGGTCACGCCGCACGGTGCCTTTTGGCGGAGCCCGACGCACCCGACAAAAAGAGAGCCGTGCACCTTTTGCCTCGTCCGTCGCGCCTGCCGTCGCTGTCGGCTTCTCTCTCTCTCTTCGTTCGTTTTCGGTCGTCGCCGTTGCCATTTCTGCTTCCGCCGCAGCCTTTTCTGCTCTGGCTCGAGACGCCGACTGGCACTAACCCCTGCATCCCCCGACTCAGGACGCCGGTCATGAACCAACAGGCCGCATCGTCGGGACCCTCCGCGACTGTCGCCGACTTCTTTCGCGACGTCGCCTCGGCAGGCGGTTCGGCCTACATCGCTACCTTGGCCAGGTTCGGCGCGATCAACACGCCGGCCGTGAGGGACTCCTTCGCCGTCCTTTTGGAGAACGGCGTGCCCGAGGGCCTCTTGCTACAGATCCTTGCGCCGGTGCCGCCGACGCAGCCAGAACCAACGGCGGCCAGGCCACCCAGGCACGACGTACCGAACAGAAGGACCCTACCTCGGGCATCATTGACGGCGGCTTTGGAGGCCATGGACCCCGGGCGACGCCAAGACACCCTAGCCGCCATCGACGCCAATCTGCTGGCATCGTCGACCCGCCGGGCCATGGAGTCGCGAGTGAGGACGGTGAGCGCCCTGGCCGACAGAGGCCAGTTTCCCCTCTTCCCGCTCGACGCCAACAAGCTTCACACCATCGCCGGGGCCATGCGGATCGCCGGCTACAGGTCGACTGGGCTGTACCTCGACGCGGTGGTATGGCATCAGGAGAACACCCTCCACACGCCGGTCACCCCTGGACTCCGACGGGTGGTCAAGACCTTGACCAAGGCGGCGGCGAGGGGCCTGCCAGGGTCCAGGCTCAAACAGGCATTCGACCTCGACGAGCTCACCAAGTTGGTCGACGACACGGCACCGTTCGGGCCATTCAACGCCGGCCTGGTTGCTCACGCCGTCGATGTTGTTATCGTCGCTACTTGGTTTATGCTGAGGGAGGTGGAGCTCGCGGCGGCCCGGGTCAGAGACCTCGGGGTGACCTTGTCGGCGGTGTCTCTCGACATACCCCTGCACAAAACGGCGCAGGGGGGGCAGGCCGATCTCACACGACGCACATTCCGGTGCGTTTGCACTTCGACGGCCCACCCACTTTGCCCAAGATGCGCCGCACACCGCCACCTTCGGCGGATCCAGGCATCCGCGGCTGCGACGCCGGCCGACTTCCTGTTTCCGACCAGACCGACGGTGCAGAGATCCAAGGCGGAGTCAGCCGAGATGTTTCGGCTGGTGCTGGACGCCGCCGGCTTCGAGACGGTGTACCTCGACGAACAGGGCAAGCGCCGCTTGATCTTCGGCGGCCACGCCGCCAGAGTGGCAGGTGCGACCGTCCTGGCGATGAGGGGGGTCCCGGTCGCCGTGATCCAGCTGCTCGGCCGATGGGCCTCCACCGCCGTCGAACGGTATGTTCAACAGGCACCCCTCGCCGTGGCAGCCGGCGTTCCAGCCCAGGCCTTGGCAGCGCCGAGTGCGTCGACAACGACGCCGGCCCAGCCCCTGGCGACACCGACGCCGCCGGCCATCCTGGACTTGTTGCCGACGGGGAACGCAGCCGGGCACGCCGATACGGCGGTGCCGGCCTCGCAGCAGATGGTGCCCAACGTCGACTTCGCGGCAGAGGTGCCCGGCGTGGAGTTCGTGCCAGAACCCGCCAGGATGCCAGTAGCCGACGCGATCGGCGACTCGGCGCCCCGGTATGTCATGAACTGCCGCACCAAGATGGTGCACAAGCCGGGGGTCGACGAAGCGTCGACAGAGAGGTCGGACTGGCAGGCCAAGTGCGGCTGGCCTTACGGCGTGCGACAGTTCTTTCGCCTGTCCGAGCTGCCGCCGGATCCGGCCTTATGCCGCAAGTGCTTCCCGACGGAAACCGTCGACGTTGAGGCACCGGAGGCGATCGACTCGTCGTCGAGCTCCTCGTCCTCCACTAGCGGAGCGACGTCGGACTCCGACTGAGCGACGCCGGGCTTGACCGACGGATCGCCGTCACCATTTTCCGCCGAGGGGTCGCCGGCAATAGCCGTATGCGGCCCCGACGGCTATGGCACCAACTGGACGACGACCCAGGAAAACCACACACAGCCCAGATCAGATCACCGTCGAGGGCTCGCGCCCGGAACTTACCGACGGATGTCTCACCCGTAGCCCCCTTTTTCTATCGAGCACGGAAACCGACTTAGGGCGCCGTAGGTGTTGTTTGCCATGGCACTCCCGACGGTCGCGGCCTCGATGGTGCAGCTGGACGACCTCCTCGCCGCGGCCGGCGCCAACGACAGCATCAAGAACTACATCACGGCCCGGAAGATCACCACGACGCCCACATTGGCCCTGATCGCCAAGGACGTCGAGAGGTTCACGACGCACATCATCCACCCGTACATCACCGGCACCCGCATCGACGGCACCGATCACAAGGTGGAGGACGGGCAGGACGATGTGGCCACGGCGATCATGACCCACCTCTTCGTCGAGGCCACACGCCAATGGACGGCAGCTGCGTCGTCGCCGGTCCCAGCCCCGGCTGCCATGCCTGCGCCGGCGGCGGCGCCGCCAACGACGGCCACGCCGGCTATTCCTGACAGGCCTCCCAAGACCTTCTCGGCGTGGAACCAGCAGGTCAACATCTACGAGGAACGGCGCCTCGACGGGAAACGGCGGACCTTCCCAGCACATGAGCTTCTTGGCGCCGAGGAGGTGCTGGCCAGGATGTGGTTCGAGCACACCACCTCCAAGATGTATACGCCGGTTACCCTCGGCGAGATCGTGTCACGACGCACCTGGACGGCGGCCCGGACCTTGAACCCTTTGGCGCTGTCCAGGTCGACGTCCGCCGCCAGCTCCAAGGCGCTGCGGCTGGAACATGGCCTCCTGCTCCAGGAGGAGCCGACGGAGTGGGTACCCAAGGGCCTCTTCTCGACTATCGACGGAGCCAACGCCGCCCGGTGGGCATGGATCCTGCTGGGCATCGGCGAGGAGACCGACGTCATGACATATGTCGACTGGTTCGTCGCCCGCGCCAGGGATAAGTCCAACCACGTCGCAGCCCTCCAGGCATACTGGCAGCGGACGTCGTGGAACCTGGCGATGGCACTCAGGAACAACAAGTCCTTCGGCGAGGCCACCAAGGAGATCATGGACGACGTGGCCACGTGGCAGGAGATCCTTCTATCCACGCCGCACCCGACCAAGAGATCCGAGAAGGAGATCGCCGACCGAACCGACGCCCCCAACGGCCAGGAGGAGGACGCCGACGACCAGCAGGCATGGACCGGAGGCGGCGGTCGCGGTGGCCGCAAACGACGACGTCAAGGGGGCCGTGGCCGAGGGCGCGGACGCGGCGGCAAAGATCAATCCCAGGGCGGCGGCAAGAAGAACGAGCAGGACACCAACGCCGGCTGGTGGCAGCAGAAGACCGACGGAAAGAACCAACAGTGGTGGCACGGCGGCAACGGCGGACAGTCCAGCCAGTCAGAAGGCCAACGCCCGTGGCGCGGCAACGGCCAAGGCCGCGGCAACCGCCGTTAGGGACAGCACGGGGCCCCGTCGAGCGCCCCCGCTGACGACGGGGTACCCGACCAACCGACCAAGAAAGTGAAGCTCTCAGGCCGGCGACCTAAAGGCGACGAGGTGATCGTGCTGTCGGCGTTCGACGGTGTCGGCGCAGGCCCGTGGCTGGTGTGGGACCTGGTGGGCCAGCCCAGAGCGGTCTTCTCATGGGAGGTGGACCGGGCGGCGATCCAGGTGATTGACTACCACATCCCCGACGTCCGGCGCCGCGGCGACATCACGGAGGACACGCCGAAGGCCCTGGCCAAGGACATCGAAGCGGTCGACCCCGACGCCCAGTGCATCATCCTATTCCTCGCCGCTCCGCCGTGCCAAGATTTCTCCAGAATCGGCGACAGAGCGGGTCACGGCGGTGATAGAGGCTACCTCTTCAACTTTACGGCCGAGTACGTCGCCGAGCTGACACCACTGATCGCACCTCGACGGCTTGGGAAATTGGTCGAAAACGTCGAGATGACGCAGGCAGACGCAGCGGCGGCCACCAAGGCACTGGAGTGCGAACCCATCCTCACCGACGCCGCCGACTTCGGGTGGATCGGGAGGTCCCGCCTCTGGTGGTCGACGATCGACTGGGAGGAGCTGCCTCGCGACCCCTCGACGGGAGAACACTGGACATGGGCTCTACACCGCCGCTGGAACAGACTGCGGCTGGACTCTCCCAGGGCAGCAGCCGACGACTTCGACCTCGACGGCCTCAAGTTCTCGGACTCCGTCGCCAGTGGCAGGGTCAGGCTACCATGTGCGACGACACCAGCAGCCGACGAGGGAGGCAGAGCGGCACCAAGGTCGACGAGAGGGAAGATCACGTCGGACACCCACCAGCGGTGGCTCACCGGCGGACGGCAATTTGCGCCGTGGCACTACGCCAGAGACGCCATGATGACCGACTACACCTACTGCCGCCGAAGGTGAAAGAGCAGCTTCACCACATGCCGGCCGACTACACGGCGAGATCCACCGCCGGAGCACTCGACGACCGCACTCGACATCGCCTCATCGGCAACGGCTGGCATTGGGGAGTCGCACGACGTCTTCTCATGGCGCTGTTGGTCTTCACGGCAACGGCACCGACGACGGCGACCCCAGTACCAAGATCCCCTCGCCGATCAACGCTACAGTGGGTGGCGTCGTTGTGGGGACCCGGCGGTCCGATCATGGCACCAGCCCCGCCGCGGCCTGGAGTGGCAGACATCCAGGACCTCGACGAGCAGGCGCACTGGACTGCATCATGGTCGATGTCACACCCGCTGGCGGACGACGCCCCGCTGGAGCCGGCGTGGGAACGACTCCTGGTCATTCGTCGAACTTGGCGCCACGACCTGGTCAGGATCCGAAGGGAAGTTGTCGACGAGGTCCGCACCATGATCGAGGACACAGCCGACGAGACCAGGGAGTGGCTCGCCGCCAGATCATCATGGGTCAGAGCCACGTACTCGACGCCGGATAAGCCGGCCCCGACGCAGGTGCTTGTCTTCATACAGCTGCTCCGCCTCGTCGACTACCCCGACATCGACGCCCTCGAACACGACATGACAGAGGGCTTCCAGATGATCGGCGACATCCGGCCAGGACCAGGATGGAGGAAAAGAGACGACGGACGCTACCAGCACCCGACGGACATGGACACCTTCCGCCGGACCAACGCCGAGTACGTCCGCCGCAAGGTTTCCCAGCACGACGGCGGTGAATTCGCCGACCAGCTGCTCCAGGAGCTCATCGCCGAGAAGAAGCTGGGCAGAGTCATCGGCCCAACGACAGCGCCGACATGGCTCCACACCAAGGCCACGGCGGTGCCCGACCAGATCGAGGTGGACACCCTGGTCGAACCGCCGCCCGGCGAGCACTTCTTGGCCGGATCCTTTCCAGTCTGCCAGACCGACGAGAAAGGCGACCTAAAGGTACGACGTGCCGAGGACTGGCGTCGCAGCGGGCATAACGCCACGGTGTCGGTGGACGACGTGCCGACGCACCACTTCATCGGCAGCTTCGTCGACCTGGCACGACGCATGGTTCAGGACACCCCCGACGTCGTGGTCTTTGGCAACGACCTGCTCAACGCTTACCGCCAGTGGCCGGTTCGACGACCGGCGGAGTGCGGCACCTTCCTCTCGACCAAGCACGGCGTGACCTTTTGGTACCACCTTGCCATGAATTTCGGCGCCACGGCGTCCGTCTGGAATTTTAACAGGGGAGCCGACGCACTTCAGCAGCTGCTCAGGGGATTGCTGCTCCTGGCGACGGGTCACTACGTGGACGACTTTAACGGCCTCGACGACGCCCTCCTCGGCGAGTCGGCGATGGTCTCGTTCCAGGACCTCTTCTCGGCGCTGGGCTTCCTCACCAAGGCGTCGAAGGCACAGCACCCGGCGAAGAACCACATTGTGCAGGGCGTGGAGTTTCACGTCGACGCACGGGGAGTCACCCTCAAACCGACGACGGTCCGGGTAGAAAAGATCATGGAACAGATCCGCCGGGCACTCGACCAGGATACACTGTCACCCGCCGAGGCTGCCAAGCTCGCCGGACGAGTGTCATTCTTGACACAAGCGGCATTCGGATCCGTCGCAAGGGCCGCGACGAAAGCGATATACGCCCGAGCGGCCGACACAGCGGCATGGACGGCGGACTCCCTATCCGACGGTCTCTCGGCGGCCCTACGTTCCTTGGCCAGGATCTTGCCGACGATCCGCCCCAGATTCATCCCGTTCGACGCCAAGAAGATGGAGGTCGCGATCCTGTACGCCGACGCCTTCTTCACCGACGGGGAGACCAGGCACAAGGCCGGCCACGTACCCCAGGGGGTACGTCCGACGAAGAAAGCGGCGAATGGATGGGGCTATGTGCTACGAATCGGCGACCAGGTCTTCTTCGACCACGGCGTCGCGCCGGAATGGTTCGTCAAGCTCTTCTCGACGAGGAAGGCCTACATTTACATGCTCGAAGTGCTGGCCCAGCTCGTCGCCTTCGTCACCTTCGGCGCCCGTCTACCGCCGGCCATCGTCGCCTTCATCGACAATACCGCCGGACAGGCAGCCCTTACAAAGGGATACGGGAAAGACGCCGCGGTGAACGGCATGATTTCAGCCTTCTGGACGCTTGCGGCGCACCAAGGTTGGTTCGTCGAGTTTGAGCGAGTTCCCTCCAAGGCCAACGTCGCCGACGCAGTCTCCAGAGACGACTTCAGCAGGGCGACGGCCGAGGGATGGCACAGGGTCTCCACGCCGACCGACGAGATACTCTCCATCTTCGCCCGGTCGGCGCAGGACATCGAATATGCCACGACGGAGGCGGCGGACCACCTCCTGGAGCTGGCCAACGGCTTCCACGTCTGAGCCGGCGCGGGGTGGAGAGTCGGTGCGCACGGCGGGTGCAGAATGCGCCCCGGCACCGACTCGTCGTTTCAGCCTGTTGCTTCGCCGAACGGCGTGCTACAGCGCTGCTACCACACGACGAAAAAGAAGTGCGGAATTCGTCGTAGTGCTCAGTTTTGGTTCAACGTCGGGCAGAGTGCGACGGTTGTTGTGAAACACACGTGTGTGTGCAGTAACAACCGTTAACGACGGCCGTCGCTAGCACTCTGGCTCGACGAGTTCAAAGATTTTACCCACCCTCACCGCCCATTTTTACCTTCGCGTTTCGGCGGAAGGCGAACGACAGCGGGCCGGGTGCAGAATGCGCCCCGGCACCGACTCGTCGTTTCAGCCTGTTGCTTCGCCGAACGGCGTGCTACAGCGCTGCTACCACACGACGAAAAAGAAGTGCGGAATTCGTCGTAGTGCTCAGTTTTGGTTCAACGTCGGGCAGAGTGCGACGGTTGTTAAACAGCACTCAAACTAGCTATCCCTTACACCCTGAGCGACATTTGAAAAATAGGGCAAATGTCACACCCGTTGTGGTGACTGCTCGCATTTTGGCATCTAGTACTTCTGTCTCTTGGTCTGTCCGATGTTGTGATGTTTGTTTGCAGTCCTCGCCTCTCCGACAGTTTCCGACGGCAAGGCCAGCAATCAGAGGGTCACTGTTGTCCACGTTTGCATGGTCTCAGGAGTAGAATCCACACTTTTTGAATTGCGCTAAGTCCTCTCCGTGGATTGCAAAGACTTCGCAGAGAGCTCATCGAAGAGATGCTTGCTTGGAGAAGTTGGTCCTTGGCGTTGCATGCAGCGTCAGGTCATCCAGCTACTTCGCGCCCAGCTCGTAGCATTCAGCCATCCTGCCTTCCAGAAGTCCATCAGGGCGCTCAAGCTCAAGGCCCGGACAGGACTTGCTTGGGGCTCAGAAGAGCTCCTGCTGGGCCTCTACGCCTGCCAGGCTACCGACTCCGAAGAGGGCTTCTACCACCTGGCAGGTTGGACTTTTGACAATGATGGAAGGACGGCAGGGACGCCTGAGCTGACTCGTCTAGACGTTGGAGAGGTCGGGCCCAGCTGGCCTTAACTGTCCAGCGACTGATCCTGCCCAGGCACCGGTTTCCCATTCCAGTAACTGCATGGAAACCACCCCACTCAAGTCTGATCAAGAAGGTTTGGATTTGAAGCAACCCGCGAAGGCCCGTGCGCCGGTTTGGAGAGTGACAGGATGCCTGTAACTGTTCTTGATGAAGGTGTTCAATCAATGATCATGCACTGTGCCCCCTACGCCAATGAACCAGAGGCCCCGCGCGCTCGTGCGGTAGGGGTATCATGCAGGGACACACTGAGGATCCTGCTTCGCAAACGGAAGTGGGTTTGCTGCCTCTGTGGGGTCAGAGGTCGCCATCCTCTTCGATGGAGTGAATACCAGGACGGAGCGGTCGAAGCGGAGCCAAAAGTTCGCCAATATGGCGATAGTCGTCCGATAGCGATGTTTTCCTTCGTAGGCTGGGAATGACCCACGCAGCCTGCCGCCGCTTCCGGGACATGGCCCGGAGCAGGGCGCTCAGAAGCGATGACGGCACGCTGACAGCCAGTGACGCTGACTGCATCATAAGGCCTGGCGGCGTCGAGGCTCAGCCTTTGACTTAGAAGCGGGACCACGGACCACGATGCTTTCTACTGGCAGGCCTCAGGTGTGATTTTGGTAGCCAGGGCCTCAGGAGGAGCTCAGAGCACAGCTGCAAGACGCCCTTGCCTGTATGTAAGGTTGTGCATCGTGGACGAGGGACACTCCCAGCCGAAGGCCTCGAACCCTTGCGATCTCGCCTGGAGACTCGTGTTGGATCTGGTCAAGCTTCCCCGAACGTAAGGCTGCAAGTGCTCTGAGCACCATCTCAGGGGGCTTGCCCCCACCCCAAGCCGTTTGAAGTGCTTGGTGCCCAGGGGTCTACGAATGATGCGATGTGTAGAATACACCAGCCGTGAAAGGAGAGGGGTCGGTTTTTTGTGTGCAGATGTAAGGGGGAGTGGTTGGTTCACCGGGAGTGTAGGCTTCAGAAGAGTTAGGCTTCGAAGGGGCTGGTTCACAGCATCTAGGGATCGAAACGGTTCTGGGGTCAGAGGAGTCATTTTGTATTTGCCGTGATGTCAAAGTGAAACTTGCTGATGCAGTATTCCGAAGCAGATCCCGAAGCCTGTCATCACATACACATGGGACTGCATGGATCCCGAACATG
This sequence comes from Symbiodinium sp. CCMP2592, assembly GCA_905221615.1. NCBI lineage: Eukaryota > Dinophyceae > Suessiales > Symbiodiniaceae > Symbiodinium > Symbiodinium sp. CCMP2592. Next base: position 501,979 of record CAJNDT010005853.1, read on the forward strand.
ATGGTGGCATCTTTCAATTGAGGCCTCAAGTTTCGCGGAACAGCTGAACTAGGCCAAGTATCGATGGTAGCTCCAGATACTACGGGCGAGATCCGCTCCGATTGCAGCAAAGGCCCATCAATACGCCCAGAAGGAACGAAGACATCGAGGTGTGAGCCCCGCCCCACGCCCCGCCCCCCCAACACCCGGATGGAACAGAAAGCAGGCTTTGAATGTGCCAAGCTGGCATAGCATATTGAGCAGTGGAAGTGCTGGCTGCCCGGACACTGTATCGTGTTGACGATGTGTTTTCGCTAGCGGTTGTCATCGTGGCAGTCGTTCTTCGTATCAGCGACAGTAATTCTGGAGGCGGAGGCCACGGTCGTCGTTACAACCGTCGTCGCCGCAGAAGCAGCAGGAGTAGGAGTAGTGAGTAGGCGCGGCAGTGGCAGAGGCAGAAGCCGCAGCAGCAGTGGTAGTAGCAGGAGTAGTAGGAGCAGCAGCAGCCTCAGCGGCAGCAGTATTCGTAATAGCCTCCTTCACCCCCAAGTGCTGCATGCGCGGCATCTCAAGGAACACCGAGACTGAAACAGTAGCGTCCCGCACTGTGCCCGCATCCCGTGGCTTATGTCGAGGCCCTGTGCAAAGCATGAGATACGGAAGAAGACCGTTTTCGTCCTTTTTCGAACACCGACCACACGGAGGCATCTTGCCCGTCACTGTCACTGTCGTTGTTGCTATGATTGTTGTTGTGGTGGTGACGGCGGTTGTTGTTGTTGTTCTTGGTGGTGCTGGCGGTGATGGTGCTGGCGGTGGCGGCAGCGGCAGTGGCCGTGGCGGCGGTGGCGGTGGCGGTGGTGGCGGCGGCGGCGGTGGCGGTGGCGGTGGCAGTGGTAGTGGTGGTGGTGCGGTTATTGTGTGGTTGTGATGGTGGCTGTGGTGGTGGTGGCGGCGGTGGTGGTTGGCAGTTGTCGTGGTCGTGGTGGGGGTCGTCGGGGTGAGGGTGATGGTGCTTAATTAGCGATGTAAGGGCAACTGTGCCAGATTCTTGCAATGGTGGGGTTCTCGGTTCTGCTATGTTGCCTGGTTTGCCATGGTTGCCCGTGTCACTTGTTGTAGTGTGTTCCTGTCTTGCCAAGGCTGGTGCCTTTTGCTGCGGGCCACTTGGATTTCTGAGTGCTCGTCAGAGGCACAGAGTTAATTGTCAGATCGGCCTCTTTGGCCGAGCAGACGCAGTGTTTCTTATACCCCTTGTCTTGTCGATCCCCTTATCGGTTGGACTGACATGAGTGCGGTTGTTCGCAGATTTCTAACGAGGTGCAAAGTGATGTCACTCTCCCTCTGTTTGGTGTAAGGCCATGCCGTTTTGCACCTTCGGTGTGCTATGGACACCGCACGCACCAGCTAGGTTAGTTAGATGAAGTCGGACGAGGGCTGGTTTGGAAAGCGACCAGCTGAAAATCCGGGATTGTGACATCATGCGGCTGCCTAAAGGTTTCCGAAGCTGTCGGAGCATGCTCGGAAGCATGTGCTCAGTAATGGTACGGCAATGACCTTTACACCCATAGCACAGCATCAAGCCTTAAGCCTCCGTACATATCTTGTCGTGCTTCCGGCTCTTCCTTCCACAGCTGTTTCAAAGCTCGTTCGTAGATCCCGAGACTTGCCCTCGCACAGTCTCAACGCTAGGCCGATTAAGAGTCACAACTGGGAGAAGCCTGCGCCTTCTGCTGCCGTTGAACGGGCATTCTAAGCTGTAAGTGACCAGTGGACGTGGAGCGCACGCAAAGATCAGAGTGACCACGACGTTTTGGCGGGGACGATTTCAAGCAGCGGATGCTGTCCCGTGCCCATCACCCGTTGCCTGGAGGGCACCACCTAAGGGTCCAAAAGCCGTTTAAGCAGGGAACTCTCAAAGACTAAGTGACTTTGTTTGGATGGTGAACACGCTGGCGAAGATGTCCAGTGAACTGCCCACGCCACGTCGGCGGATGCCGCACACAGGATAGCACAGTCCTGTACAATACGGCTTCTGTACAGACTTTCACAAAGGACAAGCTTTGGACAGCATGTTTTGAACGCAGGATGAGCCACGAGGCTGCTGGCTATGCAGACTATTCGTAAGTATGTTGGGCGACCTTGCTAAAGTTTGAATTTCTGGCTGCGGCTACTCCGTCAACAAATGGTGCACAGCTGTCCAGACCTGGATGTCAGCTTGCTTGGTGGCCACGTGTTCGACAGGCATGATATGGCCAGGCAGCCACACAGTCATTTGAAGTTGCTGGAATTCGTATGTCAAGCGCCGATGATGCCAGCCAGTCGGGCTGGCCCCGACCGAGCATTACAACAGGAATCGGTTTGGTTGTGACCTCGTGTTGTAGGCACAGTGTTGCTTCTCAGAACTTCCGATACAAGTGTTTTCACTTTGGCTAAGAAGAGTGATCCACCAGGCGCTTGCAGACAGGAGTCATTCTAGCTCGTTTTGACTTGCGGGATCGATAGAAAAGAAGCTTTGATGCATCAGGTGCAACAAGCGAATGGCAGGTTGCGAAGCCTTGGGAAGCATGGGATACGAGAGAACGAGCGAAGGCTGCGGTCTTATCGGCTTGATGCAGGGGTGAGGGGGGCACCGACACAAGGCGCAGGCCATTTGGGAAAATCGATTATAAAGAGGCATGCCTGGCCAACTCACATTGACACAGGTGATGGGATCCATGGTATGGCGGTATTCTCAAAAAATTGTCAAGTCTGATGAAGGCAGCTTCAATCTTCAAACTAATTCCAGTCCCAAAGCTGCCCAGCAAGAGCACTAGTTGTCTTGCCGGCTAGCACAAATGGCTGTCACCGAAAGCATGCAGCGCTTGGGATGTTCAGTCAGCACCTTGGCGGCATCCCAGCACGAACCCTGGGTGTCGCTTGCCACCCTCGACGTGATACTCAGGCTATCCAGCACGAACTCCGTGGAAATCGACCTGCTCAGCCAGGAGGAGGTCCATGATAGCCGAGACGACCTTCCCACGTCCAACGGGTCGCCAGACGTGCCATGCGGGAGCCAAAACTCAAAGACGCAAACACCCTGCGATGTCACGGTCGAGATCGAGGAGGATGCCGTCGTGCTCACTCCACGCAAGGCTGTGAGGATAAGAAAGCAGCCCTCCTCGCCCGCGAAGATCTGGTCTTTTGCGAGAAGGTCTTTGGGCAGACGGCGCCCCAGTGAACCGTTCAGATACGGCGAGCACGTCAATCTAGCGGTAAATGTGGTTTCCTCAACCACTGGTACACAGATTGGGTTCCGACGTTGCATGTAAAGACAATTGGTGAGCAGGAGGCGGCACCGAAACAAGACACTAGGTGAGCGAGTCGTGGCTCCTGCTGTGCTGTGGTGCATCCCTGAGGGCTACATACAGTGTAAGTTGCAATGCATGGGCCGCTTTTTGGTAGCGAAAACTCGGAGTCCCGCGAGAACCTGCAGAAACGCTTGTTGGCCGTCTTCGCCGGGTGAAGCACACGTGAAATGACTTTAAAGTCTTAAAGTAAAGTACTTGGGGGAAAGCGTGGTGGACATGCTCCTTAATTCACCCGAACTTGGGAAAAGTTTGGCTCCCACCGCTAGTTGCGGGAAGCATTGTGGCCGTGCTCCGAAATCTCGGTATTTTCGCTGTGGTGTCTTGGCCAGTAGTGCAGGAGCAGAAGTAGTAGTAGGGGGAGCAGTAGCAGCAGTAGCAGTAGCAATGGGAGTGGCGCCCGGACATGGCGGATTGTAATGACATGTCATGACGTTCCCAGCCAAGGACATGCCGACAGAACCTCCAGCTCAAGCTGGGTAGGCCTGATGCCCAAAAAGCGGTGCCTCTAGATCCTGCCGGTGCAGATGCCAGCGCTGAGTCGTGAACGGGCTGTTAGTATAGGACGCGACCCTACTCCTGAAGTGTCACAAAGTGAATGCGATTCTCAGGGTCATCCCCGAGTGTTGCCATGGTGATCAGGCTCCGGCCCGGCAGGGGCAGCGTCTGCTCCTGGATCTGAAGACTGGGTTTTTCCAGCTTGCCCCGGTGGACGACAATCATTGGCTGTCTCTTCCCATGCTGGGCCGGAATGCGAGCTGGTCGAGAACAGGGACAACCTGGAGGCTTCAATTTTTGAGCATTAGTTGGTTCATCAGTTGCAACATCCTGCAAAAACTTGGGTCCGCAAAGCCGGCTGCCAAGCGTCCAAGAAAACTGACGGTGAGATTGCGCAACTTGTGTTAAACTGTAACTCATTCCGGACGGTTCAGCTTTGGGTCAGTTGTTGTGACGTGCAACGTTCTTGAATTCTGTTGTTAACTATGTTGTGGGGTGGAGATACGATGCCGGCCGTGAAGGCGGTGTTGGTGGATATAGTGGTGGCGGGGGGGAGCGTGATGGTAGTGGTGGTGGTGGTGGGTTTGTAAGTGGTAGCCTTGGGGCTTGACATGTTGACTTGGGGCTGCTTGGCCCGGCTATGAGGACGACGATGGCACCGAAGCTCGCGTGGTCAGCTTCCGGCGCAGCTGCATGCTCCCGGACGACGTAGGCACAGCTGTATTCCACGAATAAATGCGACATACGAGGGAAGTCGCCCACAGGCATTGAACACCCTGATCCTCTTTGCGAGCCACAAGCGATCCGAGACACGAAGCCAGAACCCTTCACGGCGCAGGACATGAGATCAGTTTGAGGTTTCGGCTGATTTAAGTTGCTTGGCCGCGTCGATGCCCAGGATTCGATCCGTATTCCCCTCCGTCTCCTGGAGGATGGAAAGCTTTCATCGCCGCAACTCGAGGAGCACCGACCTTGCCCATTTCTTTAAGCAGTGTCATGATCAGCCTTCAGGCCGTGGGTCTGGCGTCACGTCGCTTTCAGCAGGGTCTGCCATCTGGAGCTCGTTGCGGTTTCCTGCTGGGAGACGGCACTGGTTGCGGCAAAGGTCGGGGAAGCGATTCGCAGCTGAGAGGGACATTTTTCGGTGCCGAGCATAAGACGTTAGACAGGTCGCTGCATCGCAGCCCTCATCTTGGACCAATGGAACAGCGGCTGTCGTCGTCACGTGTGCAACTGATGCAGATAATGCAAAATCAGTTTCCGAGTTCTCTTTCATCCCGAATGATTGCTCAGGTGGCTTTCAGCTACCGCGGACCTGTACCAGGACGCCATACGGGATTTGCAGGATCTGAAGACTGGAATTCCAGCTGCTTGGCTCTAACCGCTTCAATGCGAATCTGTGATAATTGTAGCTGTTCGCAGTAAGTTGTCGTCATGTTTTCTCCTTGTCTTTTGCTGCAGTTGCTACTATCCCGGTTCGTTGTAGTCGTAGTGCCACGTACCTTGACAATTGAGGTATGCAATTTGGCCCGTGTCCGCGCACGCGGCGAGCTCGATGCTGCTCACGGTGCAGATCCAGAACTTGCCAAGCTCGGGAAGAACAAGGACGGTTCGTAATCTTCAGCAAAGCCCTGTCAGCTTGTGGCTGGCATGACTCCTCTTGCGTCGGTCGAACTGGTTTGTTTCTGTTCTTCTAATGTTTCATGTCGGTGTCTGCTGTTGTAGTGAGAACGGCACCAGGCTCGTATTCTGCAGGCTTGTGCTTGCTGCAGATACTCGCTGCTAGTATGCAAGGTATGCGTGGTCTCTAGGAACTCAAGTAGAAATTGTGCTTTCACGCACCTTGTGAGCATCATCCATCCGATGTCGTTTCAGCGTGATGCACCAGCTTTGGAGCACCGTTGAGCACATGCGGTCCGTGCAGGACGGAGTTTTGTTCCTAACCTATGCCCTTCTGGTATCGTCAGGACAGGCGCTGTAAGCCATGTCAAGCGCTAGCATCAGAGATGTGAGGGTGCAACAGGTGGATCATCCAAGGGGAAGTCCAACATCTCTCGCTTCCAGCAGCTTCTGGCATGGCTTTGCCACCGGGGACCGAAAGGAAGCGGGCTCATCGTTCTTGACGAAGCCCACAAAGCCAAAAACCTGGATGCCGGTACCCGGTGCGCTGCATTGGTAGAGGAGCTGCAAGCTGCCTGCTCGGACTGCCCGGTGCTGTACTCGACAGCTACCGGTGCCACTGAAGTCTCCCACATGCAGTACATGGTCAGACTCGGACTCTGGGGAGAGCAAGGACTCCCTGGGAAGTCCGTGCAGCCTCCCTTCTCCACTTTCGCATCTTTCCGGAAGGTCGTCGAGAAAGGTGGCGTCACAGCCATGGAGCTTGTGGCTGTGCAGTTGCGGCTCTTGGGTTCGATTTCTTGTCGATCGCTATCATACAACGGCACCAAGTTTGAGCTTTGCACTGCTGCTCTCAGCACCACCGAAATCGAGCAGATCCTTAGCTGCTTCAGACTTCAGATGTTTGTTCCACTCTCTCCTGCATGTTTGCATCGCAACCGCGATGTGGCCTCGTCTGCTGCCCCTGTCCTGTTCTATGTCGAGTTCTCGAAGTGCGCTGTCAGTGAGCAGGTATGATGCTGCCGTGGACCTGTGGTGCGACCTCCGGCAGCATATAGAATTGCTCATCGACATGGACATGTTCAATTCCGAGTCTACAAGAAGGGTAGCGGAGTCCCAGTTCTGGGCAGCCCAACAACGTCCCTTGGCACCGAGCAATGGTACAGACGGTACCGCTGCTATAATGTATGGCAAGCTTGCCACAGGTTTCTTCAAAGGCTTGCTCATTGCTGCCAAAGTGGCGAAGGCAGTCGAACTGGCACACGAGGCGGGCATTGAGAACTTCGACAGGTGCTTTGTGAGACTTCCCCGAGCTGCAGGCACGTCAAGCCGGAGAGGCCGTGGTGTTGTCTTTGTGGACTACCAACGAGGCAGCTATCAGCAGGCAGAATACCGCAGAGCTGCTGTTGAAGATCCGATTGCTTTTGCTGGTTCGTTGGAGGCACCTCCAGGGGGCTGGCGGTGACTCCTTTGCTTCGGGACCGGAGCTGACCTTCGAGCAGCCCACCACCCAGCAAAAACCCTGCAATAAGCGAATCGGACATGTCGGAAATCCGCCGAACTAAAAAGAACGGCGCGAGGTTTCTGACCCATCTTCCCACAAGCAAGGGCGGCCAGGACACTGGGCATGTTGCGGGTTCTGGGTGAACACCTTCTGACATTCGTATTTCTTATCAGGAGGTGTCTTGGGCGGTCGAGGCAGTGGCCGCCATCCTACAGCGACTGAGGCAGCTGAAGCTGTGGCTCTGCATGCAAGCATGTTTTTAGGGATTCTTGGGTTTGACTTTTTCTTATGACCTACACAGCCATGTAAGGCCACCGAACCCCCTTGATGAGTTGATTGATCGCCTGGGCGGGGCGTCCCGCGTCGCTGAAATGTCAGGACGCTCCCAAAGAAGCTGCAAGGACCAGGGTTTCGGAAAGCTTGCAGCTGCTGCAGCCGTGGGCCGGGCGCACACAACATGTGTCAGTGATCTGCGAAGAGGATCCCGCGACCGGCGAGGTGAAGCGGCAGCTCCGTCAAGCAAGCGCAGCCCGACAATCGCAAGGCTTTGCTGGCGTAGAGTCCGTGAACGTGGCCGAACAGCGGGCCTTTCAGACGGGAAAAAAGCTCTTCGCCATCATCACGGAAGCCGCTTCTGCTGGCATATCTCTGCACTGCGATCGGCGTGAACTGAGAGAAGGCGCCCAAACACCCAGGTACAGTCGGCCAACACAGCATAGCTCAGGGAGGAAGAATTATGATCGGCGCAAGTACCCCGAACATCCCCGAACCAAGAGCTGTTCAGTCAGTGCTTGCAGAGCTGCTGCAGGCGCGGCAGCGCCAAAGCCCAGACGAATGATCTGCCTCGAGCTGCCTTGGGCTGCCGACAAGGTGGAGGAAATAGATCCAGAAGTTGCTTCGAGCTACCATCTCAACTGGCAGCTGCTTGTCAGTAATTTTTTTGCACCTTGCAGCACGTTGTCAAGGCGGTGCAGCAACTGGGGCGTGTTCATCGATCGAACCAACTGCACCCGCCCAAATTCACCTGCATCGACGCTTGGCCTTATCAGAAACTTGTCCCTCGCGATAGTCGTTTCCCAGTGGTGCCACGAGCGAAGGTCACCGACCTTGCTGGCGAAGCGCGCTTTGTCTCCGCTGTTGCCAAGCGGCTTTCGCATCTCGATCGGCTTCTCGAGCAGCCCAAAAGCCAAAGCCTATAGAGCGCAGCCTCACCTGGATCCTCCAAGAAAGAGTTCCGCCTCGCGGTAATCCAGTAGCAGACATGATCAGAAGAGCAGGAGGAGACCGATGGGCAGAAGTACACGACTCTATTGCTCTCCCGTTCGGAGATAAGAGGCCAGAGGTTGAAGTTCACGATGCGCACATGTCTGCTCTATAGTATACTGGGCTCAACACATTCACGGGCCGCGAAGCCAATGAGTTCAGGTTTCCGGTCGTATCATAGTCTGGGACTTGATCCCTGCTCCTTTCCTTCCACTCAAGGGTCAGGAGCTGAAGCTTGAAGCATCACAGTCAGAGAAGTCCAGCACTGCCGACCTAAGCAAAGGCTTGACAATGCCAGCAACGAGCACTTGAGTGGTGCACACGGATTAATAGTAGCGCTCATGCAAATTTCTACATCATTGCTTGCCCCCCGAATCCAAAGGTAACGGTCTCAGGGCTTAAACCTTGCCTGTGAGAAAGCCAGCTACCAGCATGTGCAGTTGGCTATCTTCTAGAACGAACGTGCCCTGCGCTTGGTGTCCCAAGGCAGCTTGGGGCTATGACCAAAGGAGATCGCCGCGCAGGTGCAGAAGCCGAGTTCCACAGACAGTCAGCTCCACGTGTGATGCTGAGGCTTCGGAGCTCGGGGGGACGCCTTCGGCTTCGGACGTTTGGATCTCATGAGCAGTAAATACGGAGCTGCCGGCTTGGCCAAGGCACTACGAGAGCGCAAGCAGCGGGAAAACCGTGCAGTGTGCCTTTGCGCGCGCAGGTCATGGCCGACCTCCTCACAGGTGGGACATTGTGGGTACGGTTTCCTTGTCATTGCTCGGAGCAGAACGAACTCCTCACAGGAAAGCCGTCGATACCGTTGAATCTGATAAGTTGGCCCCAGGGCTGCTTGGCGTAAACGACGTCTGCGAGAACCCTTGGAGACTCCCAGCGTGGCCAAGGATGGGAGGAATTCGTGGAACATGCGCGGAAAGCTCTCGAAGTTCAGAAGCTTCCCATGCAAGGCAGCTCGGCAGTTTGACCGGGACCCGGCCAATTGTGCACTGGTGGCCACCCTGACCAGGTAGAGATTACCAGGATCCCAAAACGCTCAAGAAGTTCTTGAACCGGGCACTGGGGATGAAGTGCAGAACCCAGGACTTGCCAGTGCATGGCATTTCTTTTTCAGTCTTCGTTTTTCCTGTATCGCGCCTGCGCGATTGCCGCAGGAGGGCTTCTTCGAACTCCTCTCAGCCCATGTGGGCAAGCTGGAGGAAGCTGATCGGCGAGACGGCCTTCTCGACACCGGTGTTGTGCACCCCGCTCAGCAGTGGATCTGCGAGCCAGGACTTTCAGGGTTCTTCCCTGCGCCAGGTCACTGAACCACGGTGGCCGCTGGGGACGACTTCAGAGGGTGTCGGAATTGAAGACCGAGGTGCTGGAAGGCCTTCTGCGTGATTTTTGCAGGGCTATGACATGTGTACTCCGCGCCGTCAAGTCGATAACGACTTGGCAGCAGTCTCGCAAAGGCGTGGGGCTCGAGCTGCGTCATTTGCGGCTAGAGCGTGGCATGCCCTTCGAGATGGCAGAGCGACTTCTCCGCCAGGCTCCGGAAGACGAGGAGCCCTTGGCTTCCCCAATGCCCGAACGACCCGCAAACGACTTGACGGGCACCTGCCTGGGAAGGAGCGTGCTCAGGGCTTCTACCTGCGTCCGTTGGAGACCGCGGCATCTGAAGCCTTGCTCTTGCTGCGGCGAAGGGCTGCGCGTGACAGCGCCACGTGCTACACGCCACTCGACAACAATCAGCCATGCCAGCAATGCTGCGCCTTGCTAACACATGTGCAAATGCACACTGTCAGGCTGATCTACCCCCACGACAGCCCCAAGAATCAGCTGGACGGCCACCTTTGCACACTGGCACGGCTTCGATCCAGCAGCCTCCTTGCAGTCACCAAGGAGAAAGCCCAGGAACCTTGGGAACGACAGCACAAGGACTCAGCAGTGCAGTGCATCCACCGGCAACGGAAGCACCACTGTGGGAACAGCTGCTTGGATGCAGCCGAGTGTATGGGTAAGTCCTGGTTGAATGCTTTTCCCAACACAGACAGGTGAGTGCAGAGCTGGTTTGCGAAATTTGGTGGAGACCATGCTTACCGGACAAATCCTGGTGCACTGGGACTTTTTGTGCTCCCTGCTTGGTGAGAAGGGAACTTCCTTGATGAGATGCGAGCTGACAAACAACACCGTGCTCATTGGCCTAATGATCCCACGTCACAGTTTGGCCCCGTGTCTGATTCAGAGTCACTGACATGTTTCATTGTGAACCGGCTTGAAACTGCTTTCTGGTCCTTTGATTGTCGGGGCCAGTTCCTGTTTTCCCGCCGAAGATGGTCAGGCTTCGTGGATACTAACACCGCCCAACCCTGCCATGCCTTTCGCACAGTGCGAGGCCATGGTTCGGAAGACTGTGCTCGAACGCGCACAAGACGCCGAGCCTCGGGCAGAGAAGCACCGAGAGAAGCTGGAGCCAAAGGTTCCCAAGATTTCGGTGGATCTTCGAGCCTTGCCTTGGAAGCAGCTTCGCAGCTCATGCCAGAGTACTGTAGGCGCAGAGTTGATACACCCTGACACCTGTTCCGAAGGCCATTGCTCAGATTCGTCCGATGACGAAGTCACGATGCAGGAGGTGATATCCATCCCAGGACATCAGTCACCGCCACCAGACCTTGAAACTGTAACTGCTTGTAACTTGAAAGTGAAAAACCGCCGTCGTTACGGTTGGACGGTGCAGCACCAATTGTCGAGAGAGCGCGCCATTGTCATGCGGGTTTCGCTCTTGTGCAGTAGTGAAGCTATGCAGCTGCGCCACGAAGCTTTCACTTAGGACAGATGTAGACAGCCGACCAGCAAAGCGACCTCGCACAACTTTCGTGACCAGCGATGACGAGTAGGAGTTCTGGAGAGTTGATGCGATTGCTTTCCCCATGTATGGGGCAGAGGTTCCTGTGAGAGAAAGGCCGCACAGTCTTTGGAAGCAGGTGGAAAAAGACTAAACCATTCGATCGTTTTGCTTGTTTCACAATCGCACAGATAGATAGTGCAAGTTACATGCCGTAACTACACGGCGAGGCCAGCTGATACTCCCAGCTTCTGCCCTCCCAAGGAAAGATCACGGCAACACTAGCTCGTCGTAACTCATTCACTTATCTGCACTCAGCTAACTGGGTTGACCGCAAAGTGTGTGCGTCTGTGTGTGTGTGTGCTCGGTCTCTGGGCGATTTCTGGCAAACCCAGCCAGCGGAAGAGCAGTTTTTTTCTGAGCCAAGTTAGCTCTTACTGGCTTCCCGTAAACTCGCTGACCGACCACTCGCGAGGCGCTGAATTTTGAGGCTCAGCTTATGTGGAAACAGGCAGATAACCCTTGCCCCTCATATCCCCGGCATACATCTGGCCATGATTGCAATTCACATCCGTCGGATCGAACCTTCAGACCACGGTCAGTGCCACCTATCTCGACTGGCAGATATCAGATACCTGACGCACATGCCCCAGTGGCCGTCATGTTTGGTAAGACGTTTCCTTCGCCACCCACAGCCGGCACCTCAGGAACAGCGGAGCGTCCAAAGCCGCCTTAAGCAGGGTCAAACAAAAGACGGAAATCGTTGGGCATTGCTCAACGAGTCGAACCTTGGGCTCAACGCTTCGCAGCTGATGGGCTGTTGATTCAGCTTGGTTTCTCGGTTGTCACTGCCCAGGTATCAATGCCTGACAGGTGGTGAGAACCACACCGCCTTGACCCAGGAAACTGCAGAACGAGTGTTTGGGTAACAACAGACATCCACGCATCATAAACACTTCTACAACCACGTCAACAAGCCCTACTAGAAGCCTCTCGGTAAAAAGCAAGTTTAGAACCATCTACGCGAAGCCTTCTATAAACCCCTCTGATCTTGTCTGTATACCTTTCTATGAACCCGTCTATAGCCACTTCTGCAAACCTTTGACCACGTCATTGCCACAATGTAACTAGTGCTGTGTTTCAAGAGCACGGCCAACATGTTTCCCCCATGTATTCGCAGGGTTCAGAGACATCGCCAGGCTTCCCCCAAGTAATTCAGAGAGACGACAGTTCCTCTAGCAACATGGTTCCCCCCATGTACTGGTGATTCAAGGCCACGACCGAAATGCTTCGCCTCATGATGTGCTGGCTGGATTCGGAGACATGCCCAAAATGTTCCCCCAACTCTTTTCCCCCAACTGCCAGCACGGCTTCCCCTAAGTACAGTATTTAAACCACCGCGAGGGTTGTCACTTCGAGATAAAGGCGACGCCAATGTCCTGAAATTTACGATGCAATGGGTGCCACGCGCCGGGACCACCTAAAGTACCTAAAGGACTCGTATTTCGAGAAGGATGCATTGTAATTTCGCAAGCATCGAAATTACCGGAGGAAGCGGACACGCCGGCAGCACGGAGAGGCGAATCAGCAGGACGCCATGTGACATTTCGCGCGACCGGGCACGCTGGTATCGGGCAGGGTTGCGAAATCCCAGGACTGATGGTAGCGCCTGCTATTTTACGATCGTCGCGACTCCTGCTAGCCTTTCTCCGTGTGTTAAGAGACATGTGAGATAAGATGCAACCTGAGGAACCACGCAAGGCCCCAGTGCCAAGTTCCCCATGTCTTCACAGCATGCATCAGCATGCCCTACAACCTCACGACAGCGTAAGAGACAAGCTCACCTCAACATCATCGTTTCATTGTCCCTACCGAGATGGGCAAGCCTGCACGCCAATCTTCCCCCCCACCCCCCCAACGCTGAGCAAGCTTGCACACCATGCTGACCCCAAAAAATCTTGAAAAGCAAGATGAGCAAGATTGCACCCCTGTCTTGCCCCAAGATCGGCTCTAAATCCCCGAGGCGGTAGTAGTAGTCGTCGTGGTGGTGGTGGTGGTGGTGGTAGTGGTAGTGGTGGTCGTCGTCGCCGTGGTGGTAGTAGTAGTCGTCGTAGTCGTAGTAGTGGTATTGTCGTGTGGGATTAGCCTACCGCGAGGTGCTGGATGATAGTGTACAATAATCACATGTTTTAGAATACACAACATTCAAGCATCTGTATTTTGTATATGTATTTATCGAAATAAACGTATACACACATATCTATACATATGTGTACAAAATCTGAGTCTCTCGAGCGCGAGTGCTACACCAAAAACGATATCTGTACATGGACATATGTATATATATATATGCTACCCATATGCATATAAATGTATGAGGGTGTGTATGTACGTATGTGTATATATACATATATATATATATATACATATATACATATATATATATATAGGCTTGGCTATTCCAAGGCCCATGGACTGGGCTCGGGCGCGGTGCCTGTCAGACTCTTCGTCGCAAGTCGGAACTCCGAGCTTTTGAAAGTGCCTTTTAGCAGACGTGTAGCTTTAGCACTGTGATTGTTGTTCGTGGGCACAAGCATAGACCCGCAGTCTTGTGGTCTCTCTCTCGCTCCCTCCTGTCTCCGATCGCTGGCTGGCCAAGTCCCCACTAGTTACACTTGTCCCAGTAGGCTGGGTCTTCAAGCCAGTCTTGTTGTCACCCGACCACTGTACAGTGCGGAACTTCAACACACTTCATTTCAATCGTCACCCATGTACGGCGTGCCATTGTGTTGCTGCTCAGGACCTAAGCCAACGCCACCTGAGCCCAAGGCCTGCCTGTGTAACTCCACGTTTGCGTTCACGGTACTGTCTTGACGAGAGTGGACAGAGCAGGTTCTCACAGATCCTACTGGCAGCCACAGAACACTGAGTACTAAGCATTCCGCAAGGGACCTCACCTTCTTTGCCAAGTTTTCTCAGCATCATATAGCAGCATGAGATCCCTTGGTACTTTGCGACGTCCGCCGATGGCATGAGGCGATCGTGCTCTCGGAAGAAGCATTTGTTGGCGCTTCAAAGAACAAGCGGTCCACTTGTCACTTTACCATTGCCATCAACAGCACAAGCGACTGGTCCATTTAGATCCGGACTGTGAAAACAGTTAGACGAGAGCATGCACTGACTGAATCGTTCAACCCACCTCATAGTTTGCTCAGAGCGTGTTGATTTCGGGCAGGCAGCCGCCGGAGCAGATCCGTGGGACGGACGCTGGGCAAGTTTGATGAAAAGGAGCCTGATGTTCATGAAGAGCTTGCGGCGTGTCAGGATTTCTTAGATTAATGAAGCTGAAAGCTGTGGGGGCCGCGCAATTTCATCTCACTGCCCACAAGCTGCAGATGATGGAACGGAAGCTCAAACCCGCACTCGTGCACCTGCGCCTGCAGCTTCAATGCATTTGTTCCCAGGCGGCAGGGATCCGTGGGCACAAGCAGGTCGTCCCCAAACAACTCAAGCACCTCGGCCGCAGCTGGATGTGAGCTGGCAGAAACCCTGCCTTGAAGCGAGATGAACAGCTGTCAGCCAGCAGATCTTAGAATGCACCTAGACGACGCAAAGTTTCTGTGTGTTTTTTTTGCCTGGAGTGTTGAGGCACCAGCGCCGACGATGCAGACGCAGTCTGCACCAACACAGCCCACAGTGTCTCCACCCAGGCACTAATTGTTCTTCTTGCTTGCGATCATCCCTCGTGCAGATTCAATGGTTCCAACTGTGGCATATGAAACTTGTCTTCGGCTTGGCGAACCTGCTGCTAAAACCATTGGTGCAATGTCCGACAATAGCAGTCTCCACATGGCTTACGAGAATGCCCGCCAGGCCCCGTCGGCAACCAACACCGCCCCCCGAAGCCTTCGATCCAAGCGTGATCGTCCGGCCTGAGGCGAAAGAGCTTCACGGGTAAGGGAATGCTTTGCTGTGAAAGGTCAGGTCCTTGCTAGAGATTTGTCACGAAACCCCAATCCCGTCCAGCAGGAGGAGTGCGGGGCACGTGCTGCCGTCCGAATCCGATACAGTAACAAAGATTGATTTTGGCTTGGCCTGATGTTGGTTAAGTCAGAACAGCAGTCGGAGGCTTGTCAGCCTGGTCCGTGACGGAGCTTGAGTGTCTTTACCTCTTCATTTGCAGGGGCAGCCGAGCGCGCCGTCAGCAACGCCCCCCGGCGCCGCAGCGCCAGCAGAGGCGAGCGCACGACCGCTGCCGGTCCCGGCTTGGGTCGAGCGCCAGGCGGCTTGGCAGGCCCCGGCTGCGTCTTCAAGCCGAGCCCAGCTTGTGGATTTGAAAGGAATCGCACCGTGCAGCAGAGAGGCGAGCCATCCGGGTCACATTTGGAGGGGGGGGGCGGTGTGAATTTTATCCGTTCTAGACCACGCAGGCCTAGTCAATGCAGAAGGGCAGCGAAAGGTTCACGGACAGTGGGAGGGTTTGGGTTTCAGACATGCGCCCGGGACAACTTGTCAAATACCGGACCGGAATGGCAGAGTTCGGGATAAATCACACAACCCAGGTGTTTCTGCAAAACCTCTTGCTCGAAACAAATGTGGTGCAACAGACTGAGAAAGGGTAGGGGCAGGCGCGGCTTGGGGAGTCGGTTTGAGAAGACTGCAAGTCACGGCTCGGAAAAGTTCTTGGGGCAGGCGCCTGCTCCGCAGGCACGGCAATGGCTGCAGGAAGAGGCAAGCGGCAAGATCTCATGTAAGCAGTCTATATGCACCAGTGTGTCCTGATCTAGCGGCGGCATGTCAATGCACTTCAAGTTTTAGCACGGGCTACTGATCGCATTGGCCGGCAGGGAGAATCTTTAAATCTTTTAGCAGAAGCGATGGGAGTTCGCCCTCGAGAGGCCCCGCAAGCGTCCGCGCCTGCCCCAGCTGCTGATGCCGGGCCGAAAGAGTGGCTTCGGCAAGAGGCCGACTTCGGGTGCCGGACAGCTGACTCTGAAAAAGCACACGAAGCTAGCGGAATTCGGCTTGAGCTAGTCCCGTTGATGCTATCTCATAGGGCGGGGCCAGTGGTTCGGGCAAATTTGAGCAGTTCACCGAGCTCTGTTTGCTTCTACAGCCACGACGGAGAGGTTCGGGATTGGGCAACCCGTCACCGTTGTCTCTCCATCTAGTTCTGGACGGCGAACTGTGTTGTTTACCGTAGTGGCTTATGTAGAAAAGATTCGGAGTTTCGGCCGACTAGCGGAGGTCCCGCAGGCCTCAACACGGGCACCTGCTGCTCAGCCGAGACAGCGGCAGCCACAAGAGGCAAGATCTCATCTCAGGTACTAGTAGGCGGGTTGAAGAAGCTGACCGTTTGCAATCACGCTCAACTCTCTTGAAAGGCCACCAACGATGGCGATGCATGTTTGTGTTGCCGGCAGCATGCAAGACCTCTTCTTCAACTGGTTGAGGGTACGGGCCTGCGTGACTTGAGACTGCACATCGCGGCTCGGAAAAGTTCCTGGGGCAGGCACCGGCGACGGCGCCTGCTCCGCAGGCACGGCAATGGCTGCAGGAAGAGGCAAGCGGCAAGATCTCATGTAAGCAGTTTACATGCACCAGTGTGTCCTGATCTAGCGGTGGCATGTCAATGCAAATTCAAGTTTTAGCACGGGCTACTGATCGCATTGGCCGGCAGGGAGACTCTTTAAATCTTTTAGCAGAAGCGATGGGAGTTCGCCCTCGAGAGGCCCCGCAAGCGTCCGCGCCTGCCCCAGCTGCTGATGCCGGGCCGAAAGAGTGGCTTCGGCAAGAGGCCGACCTCGGGTGCCGGACAGCTGACTCTGAAAAGCACGCAAATCTGCTAGGTCCAGTCGCATCCATGCTATCATGGGATGGAGCGGTTCACGGAACTTCCTTGTTTCTCAAATGGTGGGTTTTTGCAAGCAATTCCTAGCTTCGTGTTTTGAGAAGGGGCGTTGGACGTCAGTGTGCATATCCCTATGCATCCGTCTTCACAGCCGGAAGAACGACAACATCGCCAACAAGAGCAGCAGAGTTGCAACAAGGGCGGCAAGAAGTAAGAAAACAGTGTGACCATAGTGATACAAACCAAAACTCCTGGTAGCATTGAGTGTGACAGTTCACTGAAGTCCCTGCGCCGGCAGCTCCCTTTAGCAACTAGGGATAGCTTTCGTTACGCAACGTAGAAGCACCAAGCTAGAAACTGTCCCGAAAAAGCCTTTTTCCCACTCGGAGGTTCCGCAAGCCAGCCCCGGCAACTCAAGATCTCAGGCAAGCAGCTTGCATCAGCTGGCCGACTGTGCAAAAAAGACTCACTTCTCTCGATCTAGGACTCTGTGCAAATGCTCCCGTTAAGTGTCCGTGCAATCCAAAAGCCAGGACTCGGACCCAGAAGCGGCTCCAAGAGTCGGCACACCACGGCTCGGAGAAACCTTTGGACTCGCAGGTTCCACCGGCGCCGACGGCACCTGCTGCTCAGCCGAGACAGCAGCCACCCCAAGAGGCAAAATCTCAGGTGGGAGATTGAATGTTTGCAGTAGCAGCAGTAGCACTCAACGCGGTCGAGCTCGCACCATGCTTGCACAAGCGTGCCAGCGATGTTTGCACATGTTGCATGCATCCTTCAAGGCCTCTCCCTCCGAAAGTGTGTAGCTTGGCGCATCAGCCTGAGAAGTCAGGGCAGGGACCCACACAACATTCGGTTCAGACGATGGCACACGGCTCGTAGAAACCGCTGAGCTACTTGGAGGCTCCGCCAGGACCACGGCCGGCACCTGCCGCTCAGGAGGCAAGCATCTGAAGCAAACCTTGAATGCCTAAACTGCCCCATGCTCAAGCCTTGAACTCAAATTCTGCTCTAAACCAGCATGCACGAGATCGTTGCCCGCACATCATAATCTTGTTCTGCAGTGATTTTGGTTGCTCAACAGCCTTGGTGCTTGGGTTTCTTGGGGCGATGCTTAGGGTTGGACTTGGTTATCCCTTGACATCGGAATGCTAGTCTGAGTGGCATTATGGTACATCAAGGGCATAAAAGAGCGCATGAGCTGCAAGGCCCCGACAGTGCAGTCGGCAAAGACAAGTTCTGCAGCAGCAGCAGCAGCAGCACCAGGCCCCGTAGCTGACAGCTCAGCATGTTGAGCCATTTGCGGGCGCGGATGATTTAGCGCTGTGATGAGC